>OU795043.1:19811482-20209802 GCA_917208275.1 Patella pellucida
ATTTGATTGTTTTAAAAGTAATGGACTGTAGTAAAGGCCTAGTCTCTGGTACCCATACATGTCTCTCTGTACTCTCGAAATATATACATATATTGCCTGGGTAATTTAGACATGCATTTTAAGGAGATTAACATAAATTCATTGATAATTACTGTATATTGATAATGGATGCCATATATTTTCTATTTATGTATATAATTGTAGTATATAATGTAGATATAATAATATTAGAAATGTACATGTAGTATTTTATGTATAAATATGTAAAAACTATAATCTATATTCTAACAACTCATGTGATATTTATAATTTAAGAAAAAATAAATTTCTTTTTTATTAACATAGTTTTTAGTCCAAGATCCTATAGGTCTTACTCCCCACTTTTTTAGGTTCAATCTATGAACTAGTGTAATTGTTTTAGGATTTCAACTTCTTGTTATAGAGTTGGGTTATGATAAGTTGATCGAAATTTAATCCCTGATTCCCATGATACAATCCAACCTCCTGGGTTTTCCTTGCATCCTCTAGTTCATCCCACTACTAAAGTGTCTGAAGATCACAACGTGCATGCAAATTATTTATAGTTTGTGTCGATAGGACGTAAAACCTTGTTTCTTTCTCTCCCATAACACAGACTAACAGCCGTTTTATGAACAGGGTTTTCAATCTAATTAAAATACAGATCTATATTTCGTTTTGTTTTTACACTTTCGATGGCCTGCAATACATGTAGGTTATGATGTCAGGTACCACTCAAGCATAATTTGACCCGATAATGTCATTCATTCGATTAACCAATTAGCGACCGCCATCTACTTTTCCTTTGTTCTGATTTCTTTCGCTGGTAATGTCTACCCACAGTTCTGCGCAAGAGAAAGGTAAAACACTTGATTCGACAGACCATTTGATTGGCTAAACCCTCATTGCAAGCAGAACACGACTTAAATAACAACTCTTCCATATCCAAGTGTAGTAAAGACAAGTAAATACGAAACGAAATTGGATATGTGTTTTAATCAGATTGCGGGGTTTTAATAACTGATTGGGGTTTTTCACACCAGATGAAAACTATCGTTTCGCCTAATCTGTGCTGTATTTATGTACTGTTCATTCTGTGTTCTGTCTAAATTATCAAAGAAATAATTTCCCTGAAATAAGAAAAAAAAAGGCACAAAGATTAATCCAGAAATGTCACACCTCAAATTTTGAAATTACTACACCTTTGGATTTAATTTTAAAAGGAATAGATTTAGTTTTAAAAGAATAAATTGTCAATTTAATGTTTTGACTTGCCTCGTGTCGCAGGTATATGTCACCATTCAAAAGTTTATGTCCACATATAGAGCCAATATTGAGATATAACTGATTTTGTATTTCACGGTCGACAGTTCAAGTAAAATTAAAACTCAAATTAGGAAGCAAACCTAACCCCGCTTAATATTTAGAAACGAAACTATTTACTCCTTCTGAGCGTAAAATGAGCTATGTAAGACTCATTTACAAAAAACAATATTGTAAAAGTTGAATTTCTAATACGAAGATCCGTTCAGAAATGATATTTTCTGGAAAAATACACGCCCGTTTTGTTTATTACTTGATCCTTGGTTCATTATCTTCTTTGAGTGGCATTTAACAACTGACACGTAATAAGACACAAAATCATAATATGAAACACAATTACTATCTTAATTCCAGCGACGTTTCGTCGAGGGTTCTCTCAACATAACCAGCGTTGGTTCATTCTGCTGTACACTTTGTTTAATCGTCTCCCAGATTCTGTTTACTTCCAGTACAGAAAAATACCGAATATATTTCCTTAAACCATCACGAATATAATCTGTACAACGATCTTCAATCAATACAAAAATATAATCTCGTATTGATTTGTTGAATTACAGGATATTAAAGATGCATTCCCGGTTACAAACTTTGTGATTTGAGGATATATTTGGACATATTTAAAGTAACCAATCTATCAAAAATTTGCTTCAATTCCCTTTCAAAACTCTGTTTTCGCCGGGGATACCTATAGCTGTAAGTAAGCTGTTGATAAACGCAATGTCTGCCAACTTATCTTCATTGTGGGAGGGTCCATATTTCAAAATGTATCTATCATTACTTACTTTACATTTACCAAAATACTGAGGCTTAAAAAAATTCTTAATTATTTCTGTCAACTTCTTTTTACACCTTTAAATTGCAGAGTATTTTGTACGATGAAAACTCCAATGTTCCCAAAACCGCCTAACCATTTGAGCAATAAATAACAACTGCTCCCTGGCCTAAGCTAGCAGACAATAAGCCAGCAAATCCTGTCGGGTTGACAGTTAGTGATTCCCTGACAATATTGCCCAGTCCTTGCCCCATGGGCGATTTTCGCATTTGCCATACTTTTATTGGAAATAACCAGCCGATAAATACTTTGCTGGGAACCCATCTTTAATATTACACGGATAACATTCTGAATCAATGCAGGTTAAAATCAATTTTCATAAACAATGTTTCGAGTAATACGGGTTTGATATACAAGAAATGAAAGCAGCCAATTGGCGTATTCTAGAAATTAGAATGGGTTACAGGTACATGTATATGTGAATTCTTGTGTTCGAACAACAGGGGTTTGCTTAGCGGTCGGTTTACATCTGACTATACATACGCGTATAGAAGCACTCTACCGTGTAAACCGCCGAGATACGAAAACGATGCCCTGTGTACACCTTAGTGTGTGCGTAACTAGGCCAAAATTGTTAGGGGGCAAGGGCTAATGGGGGCGCCGATGGGGCTTCTAAGTTCAAGGGGAGCCGATGTACCTACACGGCGAACGGTACCGTTGACACGCCTCCCTCCGGAGAGGGCCTAGAGCGCCCCCCCCCCCCCCACAGAAAATTTGGGAAATTAGGGTTTGCACCACAAAATGAGGGAAAATTTCAATTTTGAGGTTGAATTTGCGATATTGGCGTACATGTACTAAATATTTTGATAGAAACATTATAAAAAGTTGAAGGAAGCAACACGGCTTTAACCTATCTATAAAAATCGGGTTAGAGTACGACTTTTTTTGGATTTTGAAAATTATCACGCCGTTTTTGGGTGCCCAATTCATTAACCAATCTCACTCGGCATTATGGGCGCCCCGCCGTGGGCGACCCACCAATCTCTGCATTAGGGCCTATAGGCATCCTTCCGGGATGAGGCACCAAACCAATCATGCCGTTTTATGCGCCCTATTCATCAAATTGTGGGCGCCCAACCAATCTTACTCGGCATTATGCATTATGTGCGACCCGACAATCATATATTGTCATTATAAGGCGCCCAACCATCGTGTCATTATGTGCGCCTCTCCGGGATAAGGCAGCCTACAGATCAAGCCGTTTTGGGCACCTCATCAATATTTTCCCCTGGGCGCGCTTATAACATTGACTGCGGTATAAATAGACACCATACCAAGAAACTTCAATATAAAACCAAGCACAAACAATATAATTATTTAATGACGATGTACATGTAATTTAAAAGGGCACATGGACAAGAAAGCGCCAATTCAAATTTCAAAGATAACACAAACGGCTAGCTTCTGGAATCTGCCTAAAAGCAGTTTAAATAATTGATGTAAATATTGCTCAATTCAGACTATAAATGTAAATACGTGCGTGATATATTCTAGAATCTAGATTTATTTTCGAAGTTGAATCAATCATTATTCATTTAGCTTCTTGTAATTTGAACCAATTGAATGTTCCCCTTGTTGATTGCACGCGATACTCTCTGTTTTATGTTGTTTTGTAGTATGTCAGTTCAATAAGGTAAAAACACAATTACAAATTTATATGGGTGCAAACTGAATCAGCCGATTCTCGCTCCTGGCAGTGCCGGATTTAGGCATAAACTAACACAATCGACAATTCGAGCTTCACAAAATTTCAAATATATTCTATCTTCATGTTTTTGTGGCGATCAAACTTCAAGTTCCTAGTTTGGAACGTAGCCTTCTCTCTGAATCCACAACTTAAATAATTGATCTCACACTCTATTATACCTGACAAGTGCGTATATGTGTTTCAAAAACTTATGTTCATAAACCCGATGGGGGAGGGGCAATAATTTGAAATCATTTGCCACCAGAAGGGCAAGCCTGTTTTAGCTCGTGTCGGTGGTAAACTGGTAACCCCGAGGAATTTCGTTCCAACTGACCTGCGTATAATTTGATCTAACAAAGCAGATTGAGTTTCTTTCTGTACTATAGGCTACTATAATTTATTTACACAAAATGTTAGCGCAGGTAAGCTATTGTTAACAAGATTAAATCCAACTTGAATTTTTTTTTTCTGCAATTGTTTAAATAATACCATTTGTAGACGGTGATTAAAGGCTCAATGCCACTCTTGTTGTAACTGAATACTATGTCCCAATCTTTATTCTGGTCAATACTTTACAATATTCCAATTAATTGATGATACAAATTTCATCTTAACAATCCTAATTTAAAAAATTGGAAAAATTCAACTAAATGATTTGAATAGCCTAACTTAAACCTTTTCAAATGTGACTTGGATTTAAACATATTTTCGAACGCTCGCGATAAGTAAATTAGGATGTCAAGGATGATTTACATAACAGGTAGGAAGGACACTTAAAGCCCCAATACCACTCTTGTTGTAACTGAATAATATGCCCCAATCATTATTCTGGTCAACAAATTGTACTATTTTATAATATTCCAATTAGTTGATGATACAAATTTCATCTTAACACACCAAATTGAAAAAAATTGGAAAAATTCAACTATATGGTAACAACATGGTTTGAAAATAAAATAAAACCAAGTACGAACAATCCAAACCATTAGACAAAATTCGAAGTCCTAAAAACGGTATAGGCAAAAATGTGTAAAAACGCAAAATAGTGTAATCAGCATATGGACTGTTCACCGTGTACAAAATACACGACGAACAGTGGTAACAGGTGTCCTAGGAAGAGTAAGCTTACACTTTCAAATGCAACTTGGATTTAAACATATTTTCGAACCCTCTGCACAAGTAAAATAGGATGTAATGGATAATTTACACAGCAGTCTTAAACATCTAGTAGTTAGAAAAGAGCTTTAAAAAATTCTGGACCTGTCAAGCCAGCAAAAGTGTTATTGTCCCTTTAAACATCAAGTACTTAGAATAAGGCTATTATTTATTTTCTGAAGCTACCAAGCCAACAACAGTGTTATTGTCCCTTTAAACAAGAAATATATAAAGATGATTTTAATGTATAAAAACATAACAGCCAGTGTATTGTTCGCTTGTTCATTCAATTTTGTGACAGACAATGTAAGACCGCCGATATATATATAGAATTTAAAAACATCTGGGGATCTCCAACGACCAGGATGTACGTGAGCAGACAAAATTACCTCCATACTGTTACATTTCTCGTGTGATTCGACCACCATAAACAATACTCTTTTATTTTACGTATGATTCGGCATCCATAAACAATACTATTATATCTTACATGTGATCAGACCGAAATAAACAAAACTATTATATTTTACATAAAATAAGACCGACATAAACAATACTATTATATCTCACATGTGATACGACCGATATAAACAAAACTATCATATCTTACATGTGATCAGACCGGTATAAACAATACTATTATATATTACATGTGATCAGACCGATATAAACAATACTATCATATCTTACATGTGATACGACCGATATAAACAATACTATTATATCTCACATGTGATACGACCGATATAAACAAAACTATCATATCTTACATGTGATCAGACCGATATAAACAATACTATTATATATTACATGTGATCAGACCGATATAAACAATACTATCATATCTTACATGTGATCAGACCGATATAAACAATACTATTATATATTACATGTGAGCAGATCGATATAAACAATACTATTATATCTTACATGTGATACGACCGATATAAACAATACTATTATATATTACATGTGATCAGACCGATATAAACAATACTATCATATCTTACATGTGATACGACCGGTATAAACAATACTATTATATCTTACATGTGATACGACCGATATAAACAATACTATTATATCTCACATGTGATACGACCGATATAAACAAAACTATCATATCTTACATGTGATCAGACCGATATAAACAATACTATTATATATTACATGTGAGCAGATCGATATAAACAATACTATCATATCTTACATGTGAGCAGATCGATATAAACAATACTATTATATCTTACATATGATAAGACCGGTATAAACAATACTATTATATCTTACATGTGAGCAGACCGAAATAAACAATACTATTATATATTACATGTGAGCAGACCGAATAAACAATACTATTATATATTACATGTGAGCAGACCGATATAAACAATACTAGTATTATATCATACACGTTATCAAACCTAATAAACAATACTAGTATTATATCATACACGTGATCAGACCGAATAAACAATACTATTATATATTACATGTGATCAGATCGATATAAACAATACTATTATATCATACATGTGATCAGATCGATATAAACAATACTATTATATCATACATGTGATCAGATCGATATAAACAATACTATTATATCATACATGTGATCAGACCGATATAAACAATACTATTATATCATACATGTGATCAGACCGAATAAACAATACTATTATATCTTACACGGGATCAGACCGGTACAAACAATACTATTATATAATTACATGTGATCAGACCGAAATAAACAATACTATGATATCTTACACATGAGCAGACCGGCATAAACAATACTATTATATCAAACATGTGATCAGACCGGTATAAACAATACTATTATATCAAACATGTGATCAAACCGATATAAACAATACTATTAATAGTATATTATATCATACATGTGATCAGACAGATATAAACAATACAACACAAACTAGGACATTTCCGTACTAACCTATTATATAATGGTTATAATTTATTTTTAATTAAGTTCAAGATATTGCCATTTCAACAAATCCATATTGCAAAGACTTAATCCCAATCCATTCCTCTACAGCCATAAAAGTATGTAGTATTATTATATACAATTCAAATCATTTTTATTTATTTTTTTTTAAAAAAACCAAGGAAGATCAAACAATTTATCATTCAACACAACCGTCACACACAAATTATATACTGTCATTATGATCGGGTATTACCGTACAAGTTAATCCATTGCATTAATAAAACTAGGATTAGGCACTGGGGATTAGGGTTTGATAAAGGGAGATAATATTTTAAAAATCGGTGAACCAAGTCACGATATTGCTTACTTAAGATGGCAAGACCCTTCTGATATTGGGCCAAAATATAATTTTCAGTTTCAATGCATTTTATATAGTGTTTGTTTAGGCATGATAATATAATATTTGAAGGTCAGATGCCAGGAAATCGCATATATGGAGTCTTATCTTAAAAATAATTCTGGGGGAGGACCCCCAGACCCCCCTCAGCTGCTTCGCCCTCAAAGTACGCCCCCATTTCGTAATATCCTGGATTCGCCCCTGGAAAGTGTAGTCATTATATATATCTAACCCGCTTTTAAAATAGCACATTTTTCTATTGATCGACCCGTCGGTAAAATCGGCATTTGGATACCCCCCCAGAAATTTACCCCTAGTTAAGGCAGTGATTGTAGAACTGCCTTGACAATGTAATATAAAATACATCACAGAGAATTTACTCATTTGAAGCATGTATGCGTCTGTGAAACTGGTTTATGCAGCGGCCGCTACCCCCATGGTGATATCGCAGACAATAAAATTGATGAGTGTTATATACTTACAAAAAGATCAATAAATACTCATCATAGGACATATACTTTAACCACTGGATACAAAATCCGACTGGTTTTATACGATCGATTCCTAATCAAAATCAGTGAATTCTCTTTTATAATATTTCTGGTAAATCATCGAACGAAATCAATGTCTTATGTTGGGGCCACATAAATACGTTGTACCGAATAGGAAAAAGTAAAAAAATACTTTAGAATGGTGAAAGGGAGAAAGTGTAAGATATCCATTTTTATTTTTATTGGTTTTTTATAACCTTTTTTTTGGGGGGGGGGGCCAAATTTAATATTATGCTGTGTTAATGTCGTAACCGTTGAAATGAAACAGAAAAAATGTTTGCTCCATCAACGTTATTGAATAAACACCTACACCAAGTTTGAACAATCTTGTTAAATTAGGAGAGTGATTGTGTCTCAAAGTATTACGGACAGACAGACGGTCGGACCCATTTTAATAGTCCTCTGCTTTCTTCGATGATATTGTCAAGAGAAATTACGCACCTTTCGTAAATAGAGATGGGAAGTAGCAGTTTGACATCTCACTAGTATATGATACTCTAGATTCCTAGATACGCTCTGTATGCTGAAATACAGACATTTCTGGTGGGAGGGAATGTCCCCTCAGACACCTCTGTGACTCTGTCGGTACTTCAATTCTTGAACAAGGGCCATAACCCTGACAGTAATTATCACTGAAAACCAATAGGATTCTTCGTCTCATGACCTTAAACACACTGTATATAAATTTAAAGTTAATCGGATCAGACGGAATGGGGCGACAACAATATACGACCACATTTCAATGTGGGCGTATAAAAACAATACCCTGGTGGGAACACCGTGTCTGGCCAAATTCTCCCAACGCATATTGCCCACACAACGATGGGAATAAAAAAAAACATTTCATATACTTTTTATCTAAATATTACATAAGGTATCTTTAATATGACCTGAAACAGGGATAATGCGTTATAAAACTATCAAGATCTATACAAGTCTATGATATTAGATATCGATCTGCAGTAATTGATAGAGTCAAGTATCTCAGCAAGCCGGATTATAGATCTATCTATTATGTGCTAATAGAAAGAGGAAATTAAAAATGCCACAATGAAATGAAATAAACAATGATATTAAGCAGCAATGCGTCGACAAATAAATCTTTTAATTCTATTACACAGCCAAAGTTGATTAAATCTTGGCTTATATTAAATCGACCAATCACGGGTAATATTAGAGCAGACTTGTATAATACCGTTCAACCAATCGACATAATGTTACTATTTACACGGCAAATTAAAGGGACATTTCACACAGAATCTTTTCTGATAATCGTTAAGATAATGTTCCACATAACATTAAATAACCCGAAATGGGGTTTGGCGCCCTACTTTTGTTCACCATCAAGGCTAATGAAGAAGGTATACACTATGCAATATGCTGTGAGGGGCTAAACCACGTAAATTTCCACCTGCTTAAGGTTCTGTTATGTGCACACCAACTTGGCATCGGTGTTTTTGTACGATACGTAGGACTATACGTTCTTCATTGCCAGGTAGGCCTACATAACGGCAAATCTGAGAGGTAGATGTTATATTCTAAAACATAACTTATTAGGTTTTATTGACGTATTCAGTGTGGGCAAGGGGTATGTTTAATTGCGCTTCTTCGACTTAAGTTGTCGAGGAAATTGTGAATGAAATGAAATAGGTAATTTACTTTTCACTTTTTTCTGCACGGAACACACCATGAAGTGTGTTATGAGGTACATTTTTTTCGGATGGTATATGCGGGTCCCCAGTCCTCTCCTGTAGACTTTTATATAAAACATTGTGCTATAACGGAATGGTTAGGTAAAACAATTGCCAAAGCTTTAACATTGAAGGTGTAGCCGAGATTACCACCCCTTTCAGTTAACGGATTAGAGGTAGTTGTTCTCTTATTTGTGAAATCCCTGTTATGTCTGCCATTGCCCAATGAAAACATTTCGCAGCACTTGGTGTCTCTTTAAGTTTAAGCTAAGTAAGATATATTGAACCGTAACGCCGTGTAATACATTACGGTATTATAGGTGTTCAAAACACGCCCTGTCTTCATAGTTACCAAGATTAAGTCTTTTCCTGGAACATATCGGCAAAAACCGCAGCAAGAAGATAGCTGCTTTTTCTGGATCTTCTACATTTTGTAAAGTTTCGAGATTTAATTCCGAAAATATTCCGCGCAGATTAGTTTCGTGATAAACATTATTAAAAGATTATTATTAACTAAAAACAAATACGGACCAGATTGGATAATTGTTTTCCGCACTTTTGAATGAACGCTTAAAATGCTGAGATATATTCGAGAGATTGTAACAAACAGTGAATGACAACAGGGCACTACATTAGTTACTGAAGGATTTATGTTTATGACTGTGTTATTCGTCGCATTCTGTGGATGTATGCCGTTTTAGGCGTGCCTTTGTTCTACATTGGATTCTTTGTTTAGTTTTCCGTACAAAATGGCACTTGTTAGAAAAGCATCGTTTATTTTACCAGATGATGACAGATTAAGTATTTCAAGTTCTCTGTCATCAAAATCGTTCACGAATTTGTCCTCTTGTAACGTACCGACCATTTCTAGACGATTATCACGCGCATCAATTACAGAAGGCAAACTTCCAGGAACCAGTCCGAGAGTGAATACTACTGCATTCGCCAGAAGAGCGTCCATAGCAACTTCGGGTTTCAAGAACCAGTCTAGATCATTCCATGCAGTAGGTAGACAAGTCTCGAACATTTTAAGAGCGAAAATGGCGTTCAAGCCAAAATCGAGAACAGTACAGGAAATGCCAGCTGTTATAGAAGATATTAAGGAATTACCCAAAAGTCCACGATTTTCGTCATATTTGTCCCCAGAAGCACAGTTTGCCTTAATGAAGGGATATGAAGATGTCCTCCATGATGAAATTGCCGTCTCGCTCCCAGAATATCGGCCACACCTGAAGAGAACCAGAACACCACAGAACACTATTGAAATTAAAAAAGGTGAGAAAACGACAGACGCAGGCGTGTATTTGACGAACTTGGATGATCGCAAAGAAGCTGATAACCCCATTGAAAATAAAAGTAATGTCATTGTTGAAGAAGAAGACATTTGGGATATGATAGGAGACAATCGATCTGGGAGAAGGCCTAGCCTACCGGCACAATCGCCCGTATTCCGGTCCAAAAAGGCACCGCGGTGCGCCTCATCCAGTGTCGTCATCTCTCGTGATCGACGTCTCGTGCTAACGTACCATTTGGAAAGCGCCATGGACATATTGGACACAGTACGTCATCGAAGTGGTGCAACGCCCATTTCTCCCCGTGTTCAGATGTGTAAACGTCCAATAACCCCTGTTAAAGACTTTAATTCCTGGACCAACGTATGGCATCAAGAATTTGACTGTAAACAACCGGAATCATTACACAAATTCACAGACATCAGACGAGCTTTACTCAAGGCTTGAAGCGTGTAGAAAATGGCTTTTAGCCCAACCCCCAGAGACATTTCCAATTTATAAAAAAAAATCTAATGGAGAAGAAATTCTGATGAAACTTTAAATAGTTGTGTCGATAAATCGATAATTGAGAAACTCTTGAGTAAAAAACCCCCCAGCAAAATATAACACAAGCAGGCTTTAGGAACACACGAAAGGTGTCAGTGCCAAGATTCCACATTCTATACCTGGTCGTAAAGTTTAAAATGAAAATACGGAGTCGTTCTAAAATCATCGCTAGATTTGCTAAAGGGTTTATAGAAACTCATATAAGGAATTATTGTCGTCAGTAGTATTATTGACTTGTCCGTGACGATCACTTGCTACTATTAACCTCAGCTGTACGTATCTAGATGTGGTTATCCGGGCACAGTCACACAATCATATTATTATTGAAGCAACGGTCCGAGAAGTCCCTCTCTTCCCATTGCTGGATTGGCTTCTGGTACGTTTGAGGGAGTGTGTTTATTCTTCCTGTTCAATCAAATCTATCCCAAGTACAGTTTAATCTGGGATCTTCCCTAAAAAATTTGACAGCGATTTAAGGTATTAAAAACGGTGAAAGTATTCTTTGTCTCCATACAGCATTGTTTACATTGTGTTCGTGTTGATAGCCTTGTTTGTCATGCAATTTATTTTTCTGCAATATTCGGCTATGCACTGGTATGACGTAACCTTTTGTAAACATATTTGGTCCAATTTGGAGCTTCGTTTAAAATTCAACGATTTTGTTACGCAGTTAGCTATTGGCTGTTAATCGAACTATTGACCAAAAGTGTTTAGTGAGATTAGCTCTAATCAAACGAAACACTGCGAGGAGTATGCAACCCAATGTGCAATTTGGTGACTTATTGCCAACCGCACGTAGAATGTAAAACTGTTTATTTCGATGAAATAATATCACCGCGCTTAGGAAAGAAGTTCCATTGTAAAGGCCTAGAGGTTCCTTAAAGGCTCTCGCCCCCGTTTTAGCAATTGTGTTTTTAGTGTGTGGAACCGTGTGCTTTTGTCAAAGTGGACAGACCTCGGGAACAGGGCAACGTTCTTGATCTGCATGAAAAGAAACTTTGTGATAGGTCAATACAGGTCAATATAATATAAAGAACATAAAATAAAACTGACTTGGAAAACGGTATTTATTGTGTATGTAATGTTAGCAAAAAACATGGTGTGGGTTTCACAATTACTAAATAGCATCTGGGGTTTGTTTTGTTTTTTGTTGTATAAAATTGTTATTTGATGTTCTGGCATACTTATCTATTTGGATCGAGAGTAGTACGACAACGTACTTTCTATTGGGGTTTAACTCATAGTCAATTGTTGTGTAAGTACAGCAATCTGGTTTGAAACCGACAGAGGTTTTATTTTATTATCGTATACATTGTATTATATATTTAAATTTTTAAGATCCTCGAAATGCAAACATTGAAATGAAAAGCGGTGGGGTGACCGAATGGTTAACGCCTGCTCGTTGCATCATGAGGTTTGTCATTGATTCAAGTGGCGTGATTTCGATTCCCCGCTTGTACGTGACAAGAAGCGGGGTGGGCGGTGGCCTGTTTTCGTAAGTTTTCTCCTGGTCCTCTACCCCCTACCCCAACATTCAAAATACTAGTTTTAGTCTTACAATTTGCACTGGGTGCAGAGGCAGATTACCATTAAACCACTCTCTGTGGATATTACTTAAATAGGCATGGTAGATATTGTTCGTCAGTCATTACATATTCTTTCATTGATTGTAGGCTATTTTTGTGAAACTGTTTTTTTACACACATTTTTATATGTTTACCATTTTCCTATGAATATGTTACGAGTTTGGGCAAAGCTGTGCAATGGGGTCCCTGCCCAAGCAGTCACTCATCGCGAAAGAAATAATCTAAATGGTCGATAAAATTAAACATTAGTTACCTATTCGGCAAACCTCGACAGATTCCGGTACCCTCCGTAACCCTACATCTAGACTCGGATGTATGACAGTAAGTGATATGTACCTACGACCATACATTTGCGATGCGGCTAGTCGACTACCGATTTACTTTAACAGGAAAACGTGCCGCTTTTACAAAAAAGTCCCAAAATGGCAGCCATTTTTTAGTTTGTTGATATAATCTCTATCGGGGCAGCTATTTTTTTATCCGGGTCCTTTAAAACAGTTCCAAAATGGCGGAATTCGTCATACATCCGAGTCTAGATGTAGGGTACCGGAATTTGTCGAGATTTGACCAGTGATTAGTTACCGTATCGGTAATTCCAACAAAAATAGTGTTTAATTAGCTAGACACAATACGTCATAAATTAGCATGGTGCCCCTAAGCTCGTGGTGCCCTCTAACAGTGGCAACTGCCCATTGGTCACAGTTAATACGGCCATGGCACTGTCATCGTATCCTTCTATCAATATATCCATAATATCCATAGTTCTACAGTCTGTAAAGCGTTTGTGTATATGGTGTTTCAATTATTCTTTTCTTTCTTTTTTTTCTTGTATATTGACACATACGTCTTATAAGTGTTGTTTCTGAACATATTAATTTTAAACTTCGTATAAATTTTGTTTCTGTATTGTATCTGAAATAAACTCTTTAAATTCAAATCCAGTGTCTTTATAATGTATAGACTTTAAAAGAGCTAAGCAGCGCCGGATTAACCATGATGGGGGCCCTGGGGCCTAGAACATGTGGGGGGGGGGTGATCACCGACCGCAAGCGCCGAAGGCGCGAAGCCCAGCAAGGGGGGTCTGTGGCAGGGCCGTATGTATTGTAGGATTTAAAAAGTGGAGGTGCAGCAGAGTGTTGTGGGCGCCAATATAATGTTAAACACACCAAAATGAGTAACTCCTTATCCTCTAAACTAGAACTAGTCCGAAACACCATAAGGCCATGTGGATAGGGCGACCAGAACGAGACATCTCATCATGGTGGCGGCGTCCCAAAAGACCGACAAGGCCCTGTCAAATTTGAATAAGGGCGCACAAAACGAACCCTTTAATGTCATGTGGTGGGTAAGGCGCCCAGAAATAGGTGATAGGAGGGGGCCTTCGCCTATGGGGGAGACACCCATGTCTGGGGTCCTCCCTCAGAAATTTATCTGAGTGGCAATTTTGTATTTTATATGGCAGCAGATTTTTTCGGAGAGGCATTTGCTCCTGGTGCCCGCACCTTGGATCCGCGCCTGTGGTGACGCCCAAAAGTCTCCACATAAGAGATATAAGAAAGTTTGAATCAGGTGTAGGCCGATTCATCAGTGCCTTAAGAGCACCACTGTGTGATCATAATCAAGTGTATTATTTTATAATTGAAAGGTTGTCAATTTTTTGGAGGTGGCGCCATTTCTCGGGGTGCCTAATTTTTCTGGGGTTGCAATGTACCCCCTGCATCCCCGCTAGATACGGTCCTGGTCTGGGGGTATTCGACCCCCTTGAAATTCTCAGAAAATGGAGGTCGGAAACATGATTCCCTGGCATTTCAGGCACTTGTGTGGAGCCTTTTAGAAATACCTCCCCCAGAAACAAAACAAAATTCTGCCACAAAATTAGCGCATTCTGGCGAGTGCTATGGAATGATGGCATTTCTAGAGGAGGGGGCTGGACGCATCTGAGATTTTTGTGGGGGGGGGCTCTAATGTGGAGGGCCCTGGGCCTGTGCCCCATGGTTAATCCGGCCCTAGAGCTTAGTCGCTAATATTCTGTAACTAGAAATTGACACAAATGGGTAGCAACGCATAAAATAATGTAATATAAATGTGTATACCTGATTTGCATTCAATAGTTTCCGTTTTTACTCTAATTTCAAAAAACTTACATTCGGCGAAATACGCGAGGTATCACAATCGATGGGCGATGTTTGGCCATGGACCATGCACAATACTTCTTTACTACCAAATTTGTGTAGAATCTGCGTCCAGGATAATGAACAATAGAAATGACTTGTTAAACAATTTATTTTATCTTAAATATCGGATATCAGAAGCTCATTTTTCCCTGCCGGTAAGTTTACAAAATCAATGTTGATTAAAATTGACCAATAATTCGTGTTTTCGATGTCGAAGATTTTACAGAATTGTGAGTTAATGGAGAGTCCAGCTACAGTATTCTGTACTTTCTGTAATTTATCTATAAACTTTAAAGGTAAACCAAAACTAAAAGTGAATTAAAGTTATCTAATCGAGAAGTGACCAGAGAATGAGCAAGTGACTTAGGGGCCTCTACAGTTACAAATTTACGTATTTTACCTATATTTCTAATATTAAAGTAGCACAATTTACAAATATTATTTACTTGAACCCCCATAAGCATTAAACTATCAAAGATTGCGCCATTATTACGAGCAGAATAAGATGAAAATGTATCCTCAATTACCAATTTACTTAATTAATGCCTTGAGCCTCATACTCCTAATAGCAAATATTCGGTTTCATCATCATCATTCAATTTTAGAAAGTTCTTTGACATCCATTTTCTAATTTCACTAATACACTTCTCATGTCGCAATTTTGATAAATTGAAAGAAAATGGACAATTTGGTGTAAATGAAATAAATATATAATTGAGTATCATCGGCATACAAATGAAAGCTGAGGCCATATTTTCTGACAATATCACCTAATGGTGATGTTTACAGGGTAAATAAAATCAAGCCAGGAACAGAACCTTAAGACGATTTACAATTAACTAAAAATACACTGTTTTCTACCCTCTGTCTCTAAAAGTTTTAACGCCGAGCCGAATTTAAAATGAAGTCTACGTAACAGAATAGAAGGATCCAACGTGTCGAACGCAGCAGATAAGTCTAATAAAATTAAAAATATACATTATAATTAATCTTTAAAATTATAAATTTCGTTTTAAAATTATAAATTTCGTTTTAAAATTATAAATTTCGTTTTAAAATTATAAATTTCGTTTTAAAATTATAAATTTCGTTTTAAAATTATAAATTTCGTTTTAAATTATACATTTCGATTTAAAATTATACATTTCGTTTTTTTAAAATAATCAATTTCGTTTTTTTTTAAATTATCAATTTTGTTTTCTAAATTATCATTTTTGTTTTCTAAATTATCAATTTTGTTTTCTAAATTATCAATTTTGTTTTCTAAATTATCAATTTTGTTTTCTAAATTATCAATTTTGTTTTCTAAATTATCAATTTTGTTTTCTAAATATAATTATCAATTTTGTTTTCTAAATTATCAATTTTATTTTCTAAATTATCAATTTTATTTTCTAAATTATCAATTTCGTTTTAAAATAATTATCAATTTCGTTTTAAAATTCTTAATTTAAGTTGAAATATAATTTATTTTGGCTTTTTTTAGAATTAAATTTTCATTTGCTAGGCTTCGACTACATTATTTTTGTACTCCAGGTTTAGGTGGTTCACGTCACAATACAATGACGTCATAATAGCGCCCATGTCACTCTAAAACATACTTTCATGAAAGAATTGAATGCGAACACTGCTAAAAAACTATGGGAAACAAATTTTCTCTACCAAATGCTTTGAAATGCAGCTGTTTTTCGAAGAAATCTGTGAATGTTTTACGATTGCCACAAGTAAATCAGAGTCCTGTAGAAGCGGTTCGAACTAGTCTCCAAAGCACTCCAACATCAACAAATAGCTTCAGTACTGGAAGTTCCCGTTCTATTTCCAGGAATAGTTTGAAATCCGAGGAGATTGATATCGAAAGTCAATCCACTGATGGAGATGAAGAAGATTTTGATGTTCCAAGAAATCCCAGAATTGATTGTCAAACAAGAACTCTAGCAGTCAACTACAGAGTGGACCCAAGTATTCCACAAACCAATATTAGCCAGAGTCACCATGATCTATTGTCTCAATTCCTGACAAATCCTGTACCCAGGCGAGTCGATAATCTCAACAGAACATTAAGACAAAGCAATACCACCAGGGCTAGAAAGAAAAAGCTTGCTAGAACGGTCGGGTGTGAAGCAAGACCTTGGCGACCACGCGCAGCTGTAGGTCAAAGAACTGTTCCTGTCGTGTCCCAAGAATTCTTCTTGCCAGGTTATATTCCTGATGCTTCTGAGAGATTAGAAGCGGATACGCCACTTCCACAAGAAAGTAAACAAAGATATTTAGATGTGGAGCGAGACTTGGAAAATAAACCCAAAGACTAAAGTTACCTTCACTCTTAACGAAAATGGTGTAGATCGTGATATGTGGTAAGTAGAATCTACATTACTTGCTACCTAGCCGATTATTGATTTTAGTTTACAGATTCAAAATCAACCTAATACCTCATTAGGCTCATTCAGACAATCTGCACTACAAGCGACCTAATAATATATAATAATTTAATATTATTAATAATAATAAAATTAGAACAAATGAATATAACAACTATACAGATAATGGGGAGGATGAGAACGACAACAACTCTCGTACTCTGGGATCTAATCTAAGTGATGCGTGAAGGGACTCAGGAACGGTAGCAATAAGTTGAATGTTAGCCCCTCTAACCAGTACAAAGTAGATAAATCCTTGGTAGTTTTTAGATTTTGAAATTTATTCAGACGTTTCGGACTAGTGGCGTCCCCGAAACGTCTGAATAAATATCAAAATCTAAATTTATTCAGACGTTTCGGACTAGTGGCGTCCTTACGAATCTAAAAACTACCAAGGATTTAAGGACGCCACTAGTCCGAAACGTCTGAATAAATTAAGATTTTGAAATTTATTCAGACGTTTGACGCCACTAGTCCGAAACGTCTGAATAAATTTCAAAATCTAAAACTACCAAGGATTTATCTACTTTGTACTGGTTAGAGGGGCTAATATTCAACTTAAATATACAGATAATATTGAGATGAATAAGTATATAAGTAAAGATATAACAACGTTATGAAAAGAATCAAACTACAAGATTACTCACAGTGTTCAGTCCAATTTTACCAGTATCGAGAAGTTCGAAATCGACAAAGTTGAACTGTATCTTTGGGTCTTTCGGTAATTGAAAATAGTAATCACCACTCGTATTCACTAAAATACTTTAATTCATCACTGTATTATATTTTTCCAGAATTACCCGGAAAGCAGTGGATGTTAGAAAGGAAGGGCAGCGAGAATTACCCGGAAATCAGTGGATGTTAGAAAGGAAGGGCAGCAAAAATTGCCCGGAAATCAGTGGATGTTAGAAAGGAATGGTAGCAAGAATTACCCGGAAAGTAGTGGATGTTAGAAAGGAAGGGCAGCAAGAATTACCCGGAAATCAGTGGATGCTAGAAAGGAAGGGTAGCAAGAATTACCCGGAAATCAGTGGATGTCAGATAGGAAGGGCAGCAAGAATAACCTGGAAAGTAGTGGATGTAAGAAAGGAAGGGCAGCGAGAATAACCTGGAAAGTAGTGGATGTTAGAAAGGAAGGGCAGCAAGAATAACCTGGAAAGTAGTGGATGTTAGAAACGAAGGGCAGCAAGAATTACCAGGAAATCAGTGGATGTTAGAAAGGAAGGGCAGCAAGAATAACCTGGAAAGCAGTGGATGTTAGAAAGGAAGGGCAGCAAGAAATACAATATTGCAAGCTCCAACAAAGACACGGTTTTAAACCAATAGAGAAGAACGAAGATCAAATCTTGTGCAACGTAACAGAACCGAGTAACTAACTAGTCTGGTAAAACTAAATTGTGAAGATTTAAGAAAAAGACAAAACAAGAATCCAGAATACAAGTCCAATATAATACTATTAATACTGGTATTATTATACGTAATAAGTAATATTTACTAGTATACGGTGAACGTAATGGTATACTTAATATTAAAATGCATCCAAAAATTGCATGCCTGTTAGGAAGTTTTTACCAAGCTGAACCAAGATCGTTTTCCTTGGTGGTAAACAAAACTGAGAAACACTATAACTAACTACGATTGCTCAGACGTCTGTGGTAGTTTTGATATAATATCAGCAAATTAGATCAATTTTTGATTAGCACTTTTGATCATTTGAGATGAAAGTATCTTTGAATGGCATTTAGTGAAAGTGATATATAATAACAAACAGCTTTATGGATAGCATTCACTAGGTTTATTAACTGCAACGTTTCAATGAGGACACTCCTCACCGTTATCATTCATTCATTGTTTGATAACGGTGAGAGTGTCCTCATTGAAACGTTGCAGTTAATAAACCTAGTGAATGCTATCCCTAAAGCTGATTGTTATTATTTGAGATGAAGTGACAAATTTATACATTATGCTTAATAATAAATAATAGATATAACTATGTTGTAACAGTTTACAATTAAATTAATATAATGTCACCACAGTTTTTACAGTATTATTATTGTGTATTGGTTTTTGTCATTTTGGAAAATGCAAATACGATTACGACATGTACCTTAGTCGTATTTTGTGGTATAACTGGTCGGTGTTCAGGGGCCGCGGAGCCGGGGGGGGGGGGGCTTAGGGGACTTTAGCCCCGGCAGTAGCCCCCCCGCCCCGAAATCGGTGTTGTTAACAAGACATGTGGGTGGTTGGCTGTATTTTTCACGTTACCTATGCGAACTGCAGACGACAATTTGATGTTGCTGTCACGACTTCTTTAGAATTAGAAAGTCATTTTAGACAACCTATATGTAAGAGGGGGTCGTGAACAGCTCTGCTCCAATAGGGCTGATGAAGAGCATACTTACTGTTCGCAGTGTTACGTTTGATCTGACCTAATCACACTCAAACACTCCGATCAACGGCCAAATGTTGGGATAATACGATTTGATGCAGGCCCGGCTGAGTTGACGGGCTAGGGGGGGGGGGGGGGTTAATTCGGCTGCAAGTACTATTTTCTCCAGGTTATTGCTGTCCCTGGACCCTGTGATGATCGGGATTCCTTTATTCCCCATGTATTTTGTTTTATTCTGCTGTAAATTCACAATACCAAGTGCTGTTTATACGAGAAGGCGCAGTCGGTTCATTGCTTCAGAAATATTACGAAGAGGGGCATTATAGGTCATGCAGAATGATTTGAGGGAAATTTTGCTCGGAAAGCGGCGCTACGACCTACTCTTATATCGAATTTCAACATTACTGTCAAGGGTTTTTTACGTGCACGCCACATGTGTACACGCCACGGTATCTCGGTTTTCGTCCCATCCGAAGAAAGTCACGTGGATTATTTTACAAAGTCAACGTAGACTCGATTGTCTACATAGCAAAATTTAGTGAGTATTGTCACTTTGATCCCAAGTATTTAATTCCAATCCGTTTCTCACCGTGGTATTATTATATTGACTTAAACAGAATCGGTCCCAGACGAGTTATTGCCCCTGAGTAAGAAATCGGAATCAGACCAGTTATTTGATAATCTCGCTTACGAACATGGACGTAGCAGACTTTAGATTTTATTTTTTAAATATTTCCCGCGTTGCATGTGTCTGTGGTTGAAACGTCGCTCAGTAATAAGCAGTGATTGATTCCATATAATTAAGACCTGTATATCAAGTATAATTACGAAATACCATTGAAACAATTTAAGTTAACTTAGTCGACAATATAAGCTAAATGTGTCATGGCCCTGGTGAATTTCCCAATTTCACAATAACTGCAATGAAATGGGGTTTAAGGTTCTATTGTTCTGTTCCGACTCGGCTAAGACGGGAGTACGCCATACAGTGGGTCAATTCAATTTCAAGTCCCGAATCACACTTGTGTTAAGTTTGTGATTTGGTGCATAACGGGTGTTCTTTATAATAATTTGGCCGCAAGTATTTTTTTCGCCAGGTTATTGCGGCCTCTGTACCCTCGCCTATAAAGACCCAGAATAGAAGCCCCCCCCCCCCTATCAAGAATTGCTTCCGCCGGCCCTGTACCTTAACCCGAGTCTCTTAATATCAGTATTAACGCATTCAATTCTTTCCTGATCACCATCATGTCGAAGATGCGAACGAATTGGAAGCTTGGCAAGATTTTTTTTTATTTGCATGACTCCAACCAGTAATATAAGCTGCATCTTCCAATACTACGGGTTGCTGAATGGCCGAATGGTTAACGCGTGTGTGTTGCATCATTAGATCTGTCTTTGAGTCAAGTGGCATGGTTTCGACTCCCGACTTAAATTTTACGAGAAATTCCGGAAAGGAAATTTCGACAAAATAATGATCAATAGATGAACTTTCTATTTAATATAATCACTGAAACACAGCGAAGGTTCAAGTTACTATGCAAAGAATTGGATGCGTTTGAACAGGAAACAAGAATAATGGATTTTTTTTTAAAAAAAGGGTCAGTGTTATATTTTTAAATTTATTTTTCAACGGTATTAAACTGGTGTAGACACTAGGTGTAAAGTAGCCAAGTCCGTAACTCAGTATCATCCAAAATCTTCGACAATGAAAACACGAATTATTTGTCAATTTAAATCAACATTAATGTTGTGATCTTACCGGGAACAGGTGGGCTTCTGATATCCAATATTTAAGACAAAATAATAATAAAAATACCATCATTTCACGAATCGTGTACCATAATGCGTCTCAGACTCATTTTTAACATGGGACTTGAAAAACGAGGCTAGACGGTAACGCATATTCTAATCTGTAGACGGATATACTATGTAGACTGAAATAACCAGGCGCTGGAGATTTACTTTCGATTGAGACATCAGGCGTATTTCGCCGGACATAACTGATTTGAAATGAGAGTAAAGACGTAAATGATTGAATGTAAATCAGTTTATATACATTCATAATACATTATTATAGCGCTAAGACCCATTTGTGTCAATTTATAGGTCCCAATCATTAGCGATTTAACCTGAGATTATCGGGTTAAGACATAAAAAATAACACCATGCATCACAACAACACGACCTTAACACAAGCGTAACCCGGGACTTGAATTGAGTCATTGACCCATTGTGCTACGAGTGAAATTTTCCGTGCACACCAACATACATGTACGGTAGCTGCAATATATACAGGAGCGGTGGTGCTTATCTTATTCACCTCTACCATCTAACCATGGTAAACGAGTTGTGTACCATAATGCGTTCCAGAACTACTCACTCCATATGAATCCAGTAGAACCTTAAGATCTCAGAACAAGTCATTATTAGTTATTCCTGCTGTCAAACTTCAACGGACTTAACGATCTTTTCACTTCGCAGCTACTTTTCTGTGGAATTCCCTACCCATCGACATCAAAGAATCAAAAACTCTAGACATCTTCAAGTCACATTTGAAGACTCATCTTTTTGACGACAATAAACACTAAAAGAATCCAGATAAACTTTTGAGTGCATTAGGAACTTTATCAAAGTATTATTATGTGTTGATTTGTAACAAGGGACTCAAAGACCGTGGCTACATAGACATATTTCACAAGTCATGTCAAACGGCAGGCCCGGTGGAGTAGGGGGGCTAGGGGGAAGGGGCTTGAGTCCCCCCCCCCCCCAATAATTTGGCCGCAAGTACTCTTATCTTCAGGTTATTGCAACCGCTGGACCCTCGCCTAAAAAGATTTAGGATGGAAACGCCCCTCCCCCCAATCAAGAATTTCTTCCGCTGGCCCTGAACGGTGTCGTCGTGTAGACCTTAATAACCAGGCGCCAGAGATTGTCATTTGATTGAGACTTTTGGCGTATTTAGCAGAACAAAACTGATTTGAAATTAGAGTAAAAACGGAAACGATTGAATGTAGCTCAGCTAATATACATTTATATCACATTATTATATGCAATAAAACTAACTGGAATAACAGCTACTTATTTATTTGAGTGACGTTTCGAAGGGTATTCTCTCAACGTTATCAAATTAATAAGTAGCTGTTATTCCATAAGTATGTGTCAGTTTTATTGCTCTATCCAGTTACTAAATGCCTCTTAAAGATTATTATTATATGTGTTACGACCAATTTGTGTCAATTTCTAGGTCCCAAATATCAGAGATTTAGCTCCTTTAAGTTTGGAGTCAGTTAAATTGGAAATCAAGGGCGTTCAGGCTAGTGACTATATTGTAGTCAAATGACTAAAATAATTGCTGAAAGGGAGTTCTTCGAATCCATTAGCTCTGACACTACTGCGGCTGGTGCAAGGCGGGAGACATTCGTAGTGGGACCATTTCTACAATGTACGGGACCAGGCGCGGATCCAGGGGGCGGGGGGGGGGGGGGGGCAGTGTCCCCCTCCCCATCAGCCCCAGCGATCGAGAATGGTGTATCTGCTTTTTAATTGATGATATAAACATGATTTTCGCATTGTCTATGTCCAGGCAATGCGTCAAGGCTCTGAGGATTACACCAAACCACTAATGTATGCGGCACTCTAATGATTACCATTTGTTAGAATGTATGCCCCCCCCCCCTACCCCGAAAAAATCCTGGAACTGGGCCTGGGGACCTCAGAGTTTCAACCCATCCAAACGACTAGACACTGTCCTTTTCATGGCCCCTGTCGGGCACCACTACAAGATCACCAGAGGCTCAGAGAACCTTTTCGGGGGCGAACTCGCAAGCGCTAGTCTTGCTCACCGAGCCGCCTCCGCCCGCGATGGTATAGAAAAACTATCTAAGTCTAAGAGATGAAAGGGAAAAATATAAGCCACATTCTACTAAAAATGGTTCACTCAACGTTCATTTATAAAAATTCCGGGTTTTGAAATTGTCATTAGACGTCCCTGTGACTGTATATATTTATACGAAGTATCAGTGCATCCACCTTACTCTTAATTATTTAAGATCCGCCCGTCTGATTATCTGCCCATGCCATGTTATTGATTTCCGGTGTATCGGATTCTCCGCGGGAGTAGAAGAGAACGGCCGTATGATTGTAATGGCGGGTTGTTTACTATAATGTCATGTCCCAAAGTGGAATTAACAAACATAACCGTAACATGCTACCGCCACCTCGTAAGGTCAGCTAATTCTTCCGTTTTTATCGTCTGTCAACATGATTTTGTTTGTTGTTCGCTGTGACGTGATGTTGGAGCATCAACTGCAAGGAATATTTCTCTTGAATCGTGTTGAAATTTCGATTTCCATTTTTATTGCAGGTGAAGCCGTCGGTGGCTTTGAAAAATATCCACAGTGAACAAGTGTCTAAATTACAAACGAAACATCAACAGGAATGTGATCTATTAGAAGATCTACGGTAAGGTTATACTGTCATTTTTTTTCAATTGGGTTATCTTGTGATCGTTTAAATAAATAAAGGGGTTTGACGGCTTTGACGAGATAAAAATGATTACATCGCTGATAAACGGTCACGCCCCCTCTGCTGTACGGCTAAGTTTACTGTGAGGCCACTTCAGTAGCCTGTGACAGGATAGGGAACCCACCTACTGACGACTGTGATATATTTCACTGTCAGTTTTAATAGGTTGTTCATGGTTCACTGTTTGTAGTTAAAAGGTTGTCCACAGTCCTTAACTTTTATTATTTCTACTACAATTAAATAAATCACCTGGTTTTTGTGGGGGGGGCCCCGGGGGTTATGAATTAGGAACTGAGTGATAGACTTAGATTCATTATACATGTAGGCCTACTGCTTTTTTTACATTTCGTTAAAGGGACAATAACACTCTTGCTGACTTGACAGGTCCAGAAAAAAAAAATTAGCCTTATTCTAACTACAAGATATTTGTGTAAATTATCTATTACAACCTATCTTTACTTGTCCAGAGGATTCGAAAATATGTTTAAATCCAAGTTGCATTTGAAAGTGCTTACGTAAGGCTTTTCAAACCATGTTACAGCATGTAGTTGAATTTTTCCAATTTTTAAAATTAGATGTATTAAGATGAAATTTGTATCATTTTTTAATTGAAATATTGTAAAATTTTACAAATTGTTGACCAGAATATAGATTGGGACATATTATTCAGTTACAACAAGAGTGGTATTGGGGCTTTAAGACTGTCACTCCTCTTTTTGTTAAATAGAATAGGAAGTTAAACTCTGTGTGTAGGTAAAAGGTCATCAACTGTCCATCCTTATGGTTGTCATTCTTTGCTTGATAAAAACAGGATGACCCTCGTCAAAACGTGGCTGAAATAAACTCTTAAAAGTAACTTGTATTCCATATAATTGTGTCATGACCGGTACACTTATTGCTTATTCCATGTGTTATTTTCAACGATTATAAACTAAAATAGGAATACATTGCATGAACTATTGCCAAATTGTTGTCCATCCTTAATTGTTAAAAGATCAGCTGTTTTCAAAATGAAATAATGGATTGTACTGCCTGCTCACCTAGGATCATTATTTAAATCATATCTAGAATTACAGTTAAATATTAACAACAAAAACACAAGGTATATACATGTATATAACTACTTCATTCTGTTGGTCAACTGGCGTGGTTTCAAATCCCGAGTTGTATATGTGGCAAGGAGTAGGGTTGCCTGTCCAACCTTGTGGGTTTTCTCCGGGTTCTCCGGCTTCCTCCCACTGCTAAAGATCCCTACGCGCAAGCTCATTATTGAAATAAAATTAAACCATATGTTAGTCCCGAAATGATCCAGTTTGTGTCGAGTGGGCGTTAGGCCCAATTTCTCTCTCTCTCATTCTCTGTTAACAATGTTTCGTAGTACCGGTATCGGGTATATACCATTTTTTTACAAATGTACATTTGTCATCAATAGAAAACGTGACCTGTGCGTGTTAAGAAATGTCATTATTATGTGTGTTTTTGTTGTAAATGTTTGCATTGCTCATATGACTAAAGAGAATATGGAATATATGTAGCCGAAATATAGACATCATTATAATCACATAATATCAAAAAATATTATTATGCATTAGACATACATTTCCCCTTTCTGGAAATAAAAATATTTGGTAAAAAAAAACTGTGCATAATCTACCAAAGAACTCAGTACCGGTACGTTTGTTGCATAGTCATCCCTATTTCATTACAAATACCTAGTGTTCATGGCATGCATTAGACCTACTTTCTGTTAATGTAATTAACCTTAAGAGGTTTGTTGCTACCAGTCCAGGCATGATAAGGCTCCTGTCAATCATGTCAGACACGAATTCAGGCATAATACCTTAAGTGTCTGGCCCTGATCTTTTTTTTATTGATATTATTAATACATGTCCGACATAAGGTAAAAAATATCAGGTACACATACTAAATCAGTCTAGATTATTCATTTTACTATTAAATTATTTGATCATGCGGGTGTTTTAATCCGTTAAAATCTTAGCCATTCGGTGCTCAAGTTAGTGGATTATATTATACATGTAGGCTTGTCATTTAAATATAATAAATGTCTAAAAGACCTGCAATAAGCAGATTAAGCGCTTACATGTACATGTACATAATGTATCTTTAACAAAATCAGAATGATACAATTATTAAAAATAATAAGCATTGTTCAATTTTTTCTTAATAATAGCTTTTCAATTGGCGTTTGTGTTAATTAAAAAACCTCCTGTTGATAATACAAACTGTGATTTTTGAATAGAGTTCTGTGGGTAGATCAGATCCTTCAGGATTTTTGAAGTTTGATTCTCACTTCAAAGGAAAATGTGTCTGGTTGTTTGTATAATACGAAAAATAATGAAATAAATGTACACCGGCTACAATGTACATGTATGTGCTAAGTATAATACTCAGACAGGGATTAGGTGATCAAGTGGTCTGTCGTTGAGTCAAGTGACATTGTCACAAAGACATGGTTTCATTTCTCCGATTATAATGTAGGAGTAGGGTCGCTTTGTCCAACCTTGGAGATTTTCTCCAAGTCCTCTGGTTTCCTCCCACTGCTAAAGACCCTTAGACGCTAGTTCATAATTGAAATAAAATTGAACCATATGTTAGTCCCAAAATGGCCTGGTTGTGTTGAGTAGATGTAGATCCCCCTCTCTCATACACACAGATGTAAGGTTCTGTATGAGTTACATGTACATGTATTAGTGCTATCAGATTAATAGGTATCATTATGTGACAGTGGTTTGATGTACAGTTATTATATTGCTTTCTCTATTTATTTGGGGGGTGGATGGCCAAATGGTTAGCACATGCATGTTGTATCATAAAGCCTGTCATTGAGTCAACTGGCGTTGTTTCGAATCCCTGGTTGTACGTGGCAAGGAGTAGAGTCGCTTGTCCAACCTCCTGGGTTTTCTCAGGGTCCTCCGGGTTTCCCACCACTGCTGAAGACCCTTACGCGCAAGTTTGGTTATTGAAATAAAGTTAAATCCTGTGTTACCCCCGAAATGACCTAGTTTGTGTCGAGTGGACGTTATACCCCATTTCATTCTGTCTCTCTCTCTCTCTGTACAAAGAAATGTACATGACAAGACTATGGTTTTATAACTGATTGATATGTCAGGAAATCTACTCCACTAGGACTTGTCAGATGTTCATTTGTTTCCTGATATTAACAATCATCTAGAAAGAGACAGGATTTAAACTTCGCCACTTCACACCAATCTTTGTCAATTACATGTCGCAGTCGACCTGTGTAAAATGGTTTATCTGAAGTTGACATAGGCTTGTTTCATCCTACTTGAGCATGTATTTCTAAAAATACATATTACAGTGTTGATCGAGTAGATTGATAAAAAGTGAATGATATAGCAGAATAGATAATTAGGTGTGGTTTAATGGTCGAGTGCGAGACATTAAGTAATATATTGATACTGCACGAGGCGATAGCCGAGTGTTGTTTCAATATATTACGCAATGTCTTAAGCGCGAGAGCATTAAACCTCTTAAAATTCAGACACTATCTCGCACGTGCATTTCAATGAAATACGGCACACGAGTTCGCTATATTAAATAATGTACTATTGGCAAGATGCCCGTACATTATTGGAGATAATGGTACGCCAACATCAAAGGATTACGTCACATCTGTATTTTAAACATGTTGAATAGATCTGGCTGTTTTCTTTTCTTCTACATTTACAAACTTTAAATACGAACATGATAAGATCTTAGTACATGGACATGTTCCACTACAATGTACTGTATCATTAAGGTAACTAGGGGGGATCTTAGATTAGAAATGGGCTACAAATGATCATATGAATTCAATAAAATACATGTATTGAAAAAAGCAGTTATATAAACAGTTCTTTGGATAACAATTAGTGTAGGTACTTTAATCGAAGCTTCAGTACCTTTCTACAATGATTCTCTTGTCGTTTTCAAACACAATACTGATACAGTAGTAACATAATAGCTCCTATATTAAAAATACAGTAATTGTTATCTATAGAACTGTTGTTCAATTACAAAATACTGTTTAAACAGTACAGCTATATAGTTGTTTTTGAATTTCAATGTCAGTGACAACTATTGGCAATGTAAATGTTTGTGACATTATTGGTTCTGTAACTAATGTAAATTGTTGGTACAGGGTACAATCATAAAATAAATCACCACTATTGATAAAACTAGATGCATGTATGTGGAAACCAGTGTTTGTACTCCAGAAAGAAGTACAGTAGAACTTGCTACGGCGTGCACTCATAATCAGCGAACACTCGCTTCAACGAACACCAAAAAATCCCCCCGAGCGTTTTTTAAGTAATTTAACCTCTACTAAACACGCACCTGTTCAACGCGTGCAGCGGGCACTTATATTCGCTCCCGATCGTGCTATTTCATCCATTAAGCGAGCACATCTCGGAGAATCCCGTTCTCGCTTGAGCGAACGAGGGTGAACTGTCACGGACAATCACGTTCTCGCTTCAGCGAACGATACTGAACTGTCTTGACATGACTTACTCACTTGGCTTGAAATAACTACTATCACTAATTAACACTAAGAAAGGGTCTGAATTGATAACGCGTGCAACGGGCATCATAATTAATTCCCCCCGTCAAAATTCTCTTGTTTTAACGGTCACGATTTTACCAATAAAATCAATAAACCATCGGCTATTCAACGGCCATTGTCGTTCGTTCTTTGTAACACTCCCGCTAATCCCGTGAGTAGTAGTTAATTAACTGGAACCCCACTGATCAGGTAAAAAGAACAATCAACCCGGGATTATCTGTTTATTAATCTTTTGTCTTATTAAACGACCAACCTGATCAGTTTTCACGCGTAACGACACTGATTGATACTGATTGAATAAAATGAAAGGATACCGAGTTATTAAATAGACGTTTTTAGCGCCCCCTATAATATTACATACAGAGTTACATCCCCTGTAAAATCGGGGATGAAATCCGCGAATGTTTTTTGTCCATGATAAAATAATATTAATTCATCGATTTTCTTCACAAAAATAGATAAATATTATCGAATGCATCACAATGGTAGACAGTAGTATCTAAGGTTGGTACAGAATGACAAGTTTACCGAAGTTATGTTCGAGATTTTAGTAAATAATCTTCGTTTGGCGCAAGATTCAGCGACGGTCAAATTTATCGATGCAAGTATTGATGTTCGTTCCCGATTTTATTTAGTGGTCGCGTAATAGCTAAAATAGTTGGGGTGTGAAATACTCAAATTCACGGCATTTTGAAACGCTTTTAGACGCTATGATGAAAGTAAAAGAAATATTGGGGGACATGAGTTCCAGTATTACTAACATGTATACGAGACTCCTTTGAATTCACAACTAAATAAAAAGTACATGTTTTGTTATTGTAATACTACACGAATAAAAAATATATGCAGTCTATATACGAGACTCCTTTGAATTCACAACTAGATAAAACGTACATGTAGGCCTATTGTTATTGTAATACTACATAAATAAAAAATATATGCAGTCTATATCTTTAATTTTTTGTGGTATGGGTTGGGGCAATATATGCAGTCTATATCTTTATTTTTTTGTGTTAGGGGTTTGGGCAATATTGTACACCTTCATTCAAAGAGCACCTCCATTAAGCAGGCATTTTGAAATTTCCCTTGGGTGCCTGCTAATAAAAGTTCTACTGTACATGTATTTCTACTTGTAGTAATGTAGAAACAAGTAATTGTACTTTATGTAGAAACTCCTATTTGTAGTAATTTGTACTTTATGTAGAAACTCCTATTTGTACTGTATCTAGAAACTACTATATGTAGAAACAGAAACTACTATATGTAGAAACAGAAACTACTATATGTAGAAACAGAAACTACTATATGTAGAAACAGAAACTACTATATGTAGAAACTCCTATTTGTACTATATGTAGAAACTACTATATGTAGAAACTTCTTTATGTAGAAACAGAAACTACTATCTGTAGAAACTATTATTTGTACTATGGAGAGAAGCTACTATATTTACTGAATGCTACATGTACATGTATATTAAAAAGCAATTAATTGTGCTATATTTTAAATTTTGGCTAGATTAAATATTGAAAAAGCAATTAATTGTGCTGTATTATAATACTTATATGTGGAAACTTTAAGTATTTGTATTAAATGATGAAACAAGTATTTGTACTGTCTGTAGAAAAAAGTATTTGTACTAAATGAAGACACAAGTATTGATTGACTAGTTCGATAAATTAAGATAAAGTTGGGAACATCCACAAAAACAAGTGGCTTTCAATTCATTTCCTACTTCTATTTTTTGTGATTTCTTTAAAAAGTTCTATGAAGACTGGACGACTGTGTTTTAGAATGTAGTTTTGATCAATAAGTCAGTCAGAGCAAACAAATACCGAGTGATTGATGTTGGAGTGAAGGAACGGGGGTTTCAAGAGAATTAATGGTTTTTACTCCCCAAGTTCCATTCTACGAATGGCATTGATTTCTCAGAGACTGTATTTCTAGACAGGACAGTAAGATTGGCTAGATCTCTTCGGTCTATTAAAGTCTTTTATCCTTGAACTAGAAACTGTACTTTATACGATCTGGGTTAGAAAAACACAAGCAATAGATGTTTTGTTTTTTTTTAAAAAGTGCGAAATGAAATTGTGTATAACATTCTGCGTCTACTGGGCTAATTAAGACAGGCATACATATACATGTACGCCATACAGTGTGCTATTAGGGAAATAAATTTTGCCTGGACAGCGGCGCTATGGACTGCTCCTTTTTCTAATTCAAACTGTCAAGGGCTCTTTTACGTGCATGCAAATGTGTACACAGGATCTTGTTTTGCATCCCATTCGAAAGACTATCCATTGTACCTGGTCAGTCTCCCTGATAAGGAGAACCGCAGACCTACTGTTGTACATGGCAAGGAGTAGAGTTGCCTGGAACTTATGAATTTTCTCCTGGTCCTCTCCTTTCTTGCAACTGCAAGCGAATTATTGAAATAAAATTATACCATACACATGTATGTTGGTCCCAAAAATGACTTTATGTCTCTATTATTCTGTGAAATACATTATAATCAAGATATTTTATTCGATGTTTGTGTGTAATTTTAAAAATATACGTGATTAAATTCTCATGTTTGTCACTTTGCCATTTTAACGCTGACTATTACAGGAAATTATCACTTCCAATATCTCCTCATTTCCTTTCCTTATCTCAATTCTCAAGAGCTTTTCTACATATAGAACCCACTTGTATTAATGTTTAAATACTGCTCAAAAAACACACACCAACACCAAAAAACAGGGGATTACAATACATAACATGGATTATACCAGCGTGGGAAGATGAAAGACATGCCTCATTATACCATATCCTATCTTAATGGTCAATTGTAAAACAGAACATAGCAAGTTAGTGTATTAACAATGTGACATCAGATGTAGTAGGAATAGTTATTATACTATATCTGATGTGGGACAATATCCCCCCCCCCCCCCAATGCTGACCAATAAGGGTGCTGTGACAGTGGAATCAGATGTCCCATGACGTTATCATACTAAAACATTGGCTTAAATGTTTTTGACTAAACATGCATTATGCAAGAGCCAAATCTTTATGACTTAATGTTACATGTATATTAATTATTAATTAGACATTAATTAACTTACATTATTTACCAAGACCATAATCAACGCTCATTGCCATCATATAGTCTAGATTTTCAACAGATATAAATCGATCTGCGGTTCAGCACTCAGCAGCAGTTGATGATTTACTGTAAAGATACACTGGATAATCATGACTTTGTTTAATATAGAAACAACGGTAGTAATGACTAAAATTTTCAACATATTTCCTATTTAAGCAAGAACAGTTGCCTGTTTATCTAATCTTCCATAATGCCCCTTTAACAAGTGCACAATAGTACTATATGGACCAGAAATCAAGCATAATCTTGGAATTGTTTCAAAAAGCCTCCTCCCAATGACATGGGTACTGAGCTTTGGGACCCAGATTCTGGTCACAAAAAAAACCCAAATGCTAAATAAGATGCATAGTATTTAGGTTATATAACCTGTGACTGATTACACACCTGTAGGCTAAAGGTCATCATCTACATCTTTGTCTTATTATATATTTATTACCTGGTTATCAATCCTGGCTAATTATTTAATCATTGATGTATTAATTAACCTAATTACAGTCAACATACCTGTACATTCAGCTGTATCATTTTATAGATGATTTTCCAGCTCAGCTTTTTATACACCTACATGGAAATGTGGTTGTATTCTATAATTATTGTTGTTCTCATCATTCGGATGTTGACCTGTTGTCTCACAATTTCTTGTGAACACTCTACAGAGTACATTTGGGGTTTGGATGGCTGAATGGTTAGTGCGCACTCCGCGCTGTATCATAAAGCCTGTCATTGAGTCAACTGGCGTGGTTTCGAATCCCCGGTTGTACATGGCAAGGATTAGGGTCGCCTGTCCAGCGCAAGCTGGAAATTTGTACATGTTGTATAGTCAGATGATGAGGTTTATTCTTACACAGTATTATTATCGTCAAAGGATTGTCAATGTTTCGAACTGTTCCCTCTTTTCTTTTCTTTAGCCTAATGTTCCCTCTTTTCTAGTCAAGTCTTTCCCTTGTCTGAAGCAGGAAGAAATTTGTTGTAGGGCCACAGTATTAATGATTCAATCACTTTCTTGATAATAAAACAAATTAAAGCTGGAAAATTAAGGCCCTGGCTCACAACCATCTAAATAAACATAAAATTACCTAAAATTTTATTCTTATCTGTTCTCTATGTTGAGTAGGAGATGCATACCGGATCAGTAATTAGTAATTAAAATTAAATTACTAATTACTACAAATTCCAACACCAAATATGGCTACATTAATGTACATGTGTGTACCTGTAGATCAAAGGTCATATATCATTTAATTTATATATTTATTACCTGTTTCAAACAGTATTACAGGTAGTTATTAATTATCTTGATGATTGACAAATTAATTAATCTAATTACTTATATACATGTACATCTATTTTGAATAGAAGTAGTAGTACATGTACATGATTCTAATTTTAAGTAAGATGTTGGCTTGCTAACTGATCCATGGGTTGACAGAGAAAGTTCCTGTGTGGTTCCCCTTTCAGTGGTGCAGCATGGGGGGCCTGGTAAAAGACAATGTATACTTGTTTGGTTGTACAGAAAAATGATATTCCATACAAATTTGCAGGCTGAACTAGCTCTAATGCTGCTGTTCAAATTAAATAATTTTAGGGTTGTATATTGCAATATAATGTGATACAACATTGCAATATTTATTGTAATATATTGTGAACATTATTACATGTACATGTACATGTATTTACATGTACAAACTTTTTTTTAGCAAATGTGTGTTTTTTTTAGCCAAGTTTATGATGAAGAAAAGTGGGATGTTAAACACCATTTCATTTATTTTTGTAAATTAAATTTCTGGTGTCGTAAAATATCAGACTTAATTAAAATCGAATCCTTTTATTATGCCATTGTTTACATGGATTTTAATGAAGTTATAAAAGAGTTAATTCCATTAGTTTGTAAAATTAAGTAGACGAAGCAGTCTACCTACTTTCTGAAACAAAAGAGAGAGGGAGAGAAATAGGGTTTAATGTCCACTTGTCGAATAATTCGCTTTTTCAGAAAATCCACGAGGTTGGACAGGTGACCCCTTTTCCTTGTCACGTACAATTACAAACGGGGAATCGAAACCACACCTTGTCTCAATGACCGATCTTGTGATCCAACGTGTATGTGTTAACAATTTGGCCACCCGACTCTCCTTTCTGAAATCAAACATGTAGATTAGTTTCATAAATCAAACAAAATGAAAATAATGATTCGTATTGCAGATAACATGTATTGCAATATATTGATATATTGATTTTGATTGATAGCCTGTGGTGTAATATTTCATATTATATCATTAATTCCCATAGTTATTTGCTCGCTTTCTTTTTGTGTTACAATGTAGGTCATAGCTGATCATGATGATATGCAAATAACGTTATAATGTTTGTTATGTAAAAACATGTTATTTGATATCCATAATGTCATTCGAATTCATACATAAAAGGGAATTTGATAGATAAAAGGATTAGCATAAAGTGGCAGTGAGTCTATGCTCGCTAGATTAAATTGTTGAATTTTATCCGTCATTAGTCTACAAATTCTTGTTTATTACCCATCGTCTATTGCTCATTTACTTTCCACAAATGTTAGGTTGATTGCTGGCCAATTCAAGAATAAAAGTTGCAAAGTGCAAATGCTATGGTTATGAAATGTGAACTTTTTTTAACATTTCTTGTGTGTACTACGTCTTGGTTGAAAAAGAATAGTTTTAATAAAAACAAAAAAATACTTAGTTGCTTTTCAAAAGAATTGCTACAAATTATTTTTCATGAGATCCAAGTGGCTATAATAGACCTGGATGCACTAAGAATTAAATTGGATTGGCCTTAATGACGTGTGAAAGTTACCTGTACAGGTGGTTGGTTTTGATAAATTAATAACAATAATGCTACTTTAAAAACAGGGTGGTTTTATTTAGTTGTCATAATACCATAACATCTACAGTACAAATCTGTGCAGTGGTACGGAGATACTGTACATGTATACACATTGGTCACATATTTTAAATAACCAAATTCACAGACACAAACTATTTTTAAAAACATTATTCATGTGTGAACTGTGAACCAGGGTACATGTACATATACATATGTATGCAACACATTGTATCTACATTGATAGATACATGTATTTGACTGTTTTGATTAAGTGAAATGTATACAGGTTTATCAGTGAATAGTAAAATCCCATGAGGCTGGACAAACAACCCTACATGTACTCCTTGTCACGTACAACAGGGGATTCAAAACCATGTGACGCCAGTTGACTCAATGGCAGGCTTTATGATACAGCACATGCCATCCAACACCCCCAGATTTATTTATGATATATTTAAAGAGGGATGTTCTTAATGTAAAATACTGTTAGATGGTGCTTTAAACCAGGAGAGTTTAGTATATTTGAAGTCACATATTGTAAGTTTACCCGATCAGACAGTCAAGACGATCTTTGGACAAAATTTCTGCATAAAATATGCATGCTTAAAGCTATCTGACAGTCAAGATAAGCCAGCTTAGGAAGAAATTCGTTTGAAGAAACATGTGAAGATACTGTTTTTAAACTAGTTTATATACCTACTCTGCGTCGAGACAACGAAGTTAAACTAGCTTAACAATACATTAGCTGATCAATTGAAGCATTCGAACATAGTTATATAACATCGTCATCATAACAAAACTCAATTACATGTATATGGAATACAAGTTACTTAAAAGTTTATGTTTTGCTTGATAAAGACGAGAGATCTCTTGTCGAAACGTTTCCACTAGTTTCCAGAAATAAATCTTTTCAGTAACTTGTCTTGTATTCTATATAATGTAATTCTCATTCAATTGCTAAATGCTGCTTAAACGATTTAATCATTTGTACATGTATGTTACCTCACAAAATTAAACCCAGAAATAATGAATCTCATATCAAGTTATCAAACCCAACCAATAAAGCACACGTTTCCAGGAAATATCATGCTTTCAATTCCACTGATTAAATAGTAAAATACATGCAGAAATTAACACTGCTATGCATTCATTAATGATTATTGGACCAGTGCATATTATCTTTAATTTTTGGGGTGTTTATGGCTGAACAGTCCTAACACTTGCGTATTGCACTTAAGAACATAAGATCTGTCATTGAGTGAAGTGGTGTTGTTTCAATCCCACACTTGTAGGTGACAAAGAGTAGGGTCGCTTGCTAAAAGGGACTATCCCGATTTAAACAGAGTCTCAAAAGTAAAAGTCCTTGTACATATGAAATTTCAGCGCCAAAATACAGAGCAATGGTGTATTTATCTCATCTCAAAATATTAGCTCATAATATTGAGTCGTTTGGACCTGCACGTTAAATTGGCTTATCCGAACATGTAACCCTTTTAAGATTTTGGGTCAATTTTTGTTTGGTTGGTGACCTGATAATCTGTTATCGTTCCTTTAAAGTGCATGACCCAAGTGATGTACTTGATAACAAAAGGTAAATTTCAACTACACCTTATTTTTATAAGATATACAAGTCTGGTTTTATCCAAACACTTTATAATACAGCTTGGGACGCCGGTCTCCATTTTCAGATGAAGACTGACAGACTTTAGTTGTTTGGAAACGTATCATGTACGTATCAGCCCTATGGTAAAGGATTTTAAGGGCTTTTACCACAAAAGTTTTATTCTCCAAAATATAGCCTTATGAGTTTTCCGGTTTCCCTACACAATGATGCAAGTGAATTATCAACATAACATTTTACCACATGTTAGTCCATGGCTCAGACAGTAGTTTATGTGATATGGATGTTAAAACCCATTTTTCTCTCTTTAATAATTGTATATGACATTAAGTATGAGTGTTTTGTTATGCGATTTGACGTAATATACATGTACATGTAGCATGGACTCTCTTGTTGCCATGATAAGATAGACATGACCTAGTTTAAACCTAACCATGTGGTAAAATGTCACAGGAATATAATATTACAGCTACTGTTTTCAATGAGTTAAGGTCCACTTCTAGGCTTGTCAAAGTAAAGATGGGTTTCATGGATAAGGGATAAGGATGAGAGAGAGAGGGATGGATGGGGTGATTTGATTTCAGAATTAACATGGTAGAATTTTATGTCAATAATTTGGTCACTTGCCGGTAGGAGTGAGAGGAAACAGGAGAAAACTCTTTAGGTTGGACAGGTGTCCCTATTCTTTGGGATCGAAACCACACTACTTGATTCAGTCACAGACTTACGTGTATGAGTGATCTAAAGCGCATGCCTTAGACCCCTTGACAACCTGTTTTGTTGTTAGTGTTGAAATATAACCTTTGAATTTTCTCAATTGCTAGTCAACTCTCTCTATGTGTGCATCACTGGGCATGTGCACTGATGAGATGGGTCGTAACTAGCATGTGCACTGTCATTCTTAGTTTTAATATTGTTTGTTTCCATAATACATCATGTTAATTGTTTTTATTGACTGTAAATAAAGTATACTTAAAGAGATGACTAGCCTTTCTATTTTAACAGTTAGGACGACTAATGCTACAGTAGAATGTACTCCGCCCTTGAAATAGTTATTTAAAGTGTTTCGGACAAAACGCTGTGGACATGATTGAACTTGGTACCAGACATTTTGAAGGATTTTAAGTTAAAATAATTATCTATAGTCCAATCTATACAACCAAATACCAAAGTCTTACTTTAATTTATCAATTTTCACATCTCTGAAAAAAAATTAGGAAAAGTAACTTTTTTGGAACATGTATATTTTCGGTTAAGTTGATGTCATGTGTTAATTGGACAAAGTAAAGAAATTTAGGCACTTGAAGCTGTGACTTATGACAACAAATAGAAAGTTAATCAGATGTTTGAAGTGAAAAATTAAAGGTCAAGACTGTAGACATTTTATTAGTGGTTTGATCATTTGGTTCTGACAGGCTGATCATCTTCAAAGGCACACACACAAAAAAACATTTGCTGATCATAGTTGATTTTATCTTTTTTATGTTCAATGATCTGAACCTTCTCTTTGATGGTTGAACCTCTGTTTTGTTTTGGGTCAGTTAGGTTTCATATTATTTGTAGTGATCCCCTGATAATGTTATGGGAACTACAAGTAAATAAAAGCAGGTTACACTGGAGAATTATTAATATAGAGAAATTTACTACATAGTATGTAAAGCTAAGGTAGCTTCCTGTGAATCAATCTGATTAAATACAGATCTATATCTTCTATTAGGGTCGCCTGTCCAACCTCATGGGTTAAAATAAAATACTATTTGTTCCTCCCGAAATGACCTAGTTTGTGTGGAGTAGAGGTTAAACTCTCTGACTATAATCTTGAGAATTATCAGATGTAGATATAGAAATTTACTACATTGTTTTCATTGTACCTACAGTTTGGGGAACTACTAGTAATAAAATCGGGCTATTATAGAGGATTATGAGAAACGAAACATTTACTAATTGTACATTTATAAGTTCTGGTTACAAATGAAAATAAAGATCAATCGAGTTGAAAGAGAGAGAGAATGTGGTTTATTGTCCACTCGACACAAGCTTGGTCATTTTGGGACTAACATATTGATCAATTTATTTCAATAATTCGATTGGACTCTTAAGCATTGCGAGGAAAACCAGAGGACCTGGAGAAAACCCAAGGTTGGACAAGAGACCCTACGCCAGTTGACTCAATGACAGACCTTACATGTATGATACAACACGCACAAGCTAATCATTTGGCCATCCAACCACTTCTTGATCGAGTTGAAATTTTACAAGAAAGTTTAAAGTACATGATAGAAATGTCTTTTTTCTCATAATAAAATACAAATAGAACAAACCATAGGAGAAAAGAGCACAACCAGATAAACAACTGATTCAAGAAGTAAACTTGTTTTAAGATGTAGTCCTCACCCTGAAATCACAACTGATGCAAGTGTTTGATTAGACACTTGAAATTACACAGCCAGAATGCCCCTGTTTAAATAACGATGACATATGGTATTCAATCAGATTTTTTTATATTGGCTAATCTCAGTACCTTGGTTCTTTTCAGCCCTCACTGGGATTAAAACAATGTATATAATATGAGTCCAGTGTAATAACTGCTTGACTACAAAGTCATGCAATTTGAATAGTAAAATCAGAAATAATGTGACCCCAAAACAGACAAGTATAAAGCATGCTATCTCTCCACTGCCCTGTCTACGTATAACGCTATAAAGACTTGTGGGATGTGACCCCTATACAAAAGTGTAGGAAACATGCTGTCTTTCCACTACCCTGCCTGATTACTGTTCTGTACTGTATGCCTAAACAGTTGTAAACAGGCTAGTATGGCATGTATGCTATCTTTTCTTGTTCTATCTCCTTAGATCATAAGGTCTGTCATTGAGTCAACTAACATGGCTTTTATTTCCTGTTGAACATGACAAGGAATAGGTTATCAGTCCCACAGCTAAAGACCCCTACGAGCACACAAATTATCGGAATAAAATTGAACCATGTTAGTCCCGAATCTCTCTCTCTCTCTCTCTCATTCTCTGTTTCCTCCCTCTGCTAAAGACCCCTACGCTCAAACAAATTATTGAAATAAAAATTAAACCATATGTTTGTTCCGAAATGACCTAGTTTGTGTCCAGTGGACATTAAACCTCCATCTCTAACTCTCTCTCTACCTATCTTTTCATTACCCTGTTTGTTTTGCTGTAAACAACTGTGTAATAAGGCCTTTAAGAGACAACCATTTTTGAAGGTGTCAATTTTCAATTAACAGTTTAAAATTTCAAATACATTCATCACTGTAGCTGCATGTTCACCAGATACTCTTCCAGTCTCTTCAACTGTTCACACATTTTTTTATAACTGTCGATGTGAGAGAACATGATACGTCTGTATAGGCTGTAATATAATCCTATTTCTTTAAATTCAATACTTGTCATGACATTTTAATTTGGAAAGAACAGAAATAATCGTTTTACAAGAAAAAAGACAACTTAATAAAAACAGACACAATGTAGAACTTGGGATTATAAATGAAGGAATATGTATAATCCAATTTCTTTAATTTCAATTAAGTTCCTGTAATATTTGATGAAAATCCATGCCAGCATTATTGACAGAATTTGACTTTTGTTGTCATCAGCACCTTTTATAATCATGCTGTTTGAGCTACATGTAAGTTGAGAACATAGTTGGTAAATAAAATTTGTATTTTTGGTATGATTAATATGTAGTTTATCTCCCCAAATAACAAATTTCATATCTTATGAACAAAACATACAGTTTTGGCTTTAAAATGTGCATGTTAGAGTACTCAATGTCCTAAATGAAACATTAAACAACTAATACAAAAAAATGGGGAGTGGAAGCTTGTTAATTGCCCTTTTTTAAGCAAATGTTTTATGGCAATTTATGGTTAAGGCCATCATGTGTTAAGTTACTTATATTATCTACATGTATATCATTACCTCGTTAGTTTTACAATCATGTAGGTAAATGAGATGTCAAGATGTGCATGCTTGACAAGAAAAGGGTTCTTAATCGTTCACCTGTGTGCTCCTTCAGCAGGCACAGTAAAGAAACCCTGCTGTTGTCGAAAAAATTCTTTCCCTCTTACTGTACATGAAAATTAACATACATGTGCTTTATGATAGTTAGACTCAAAATGCCTGAAGATTGTGTTGACAAGTCTTCAGAAGTAAAACCCATTCAATTTCATTATATCGTACCTCCTTCACCTTCTTTATTGAGAAAATAACCAAATTTCCACAGTATCGTTACATACAAATTATTTCCATTTCTCTTGATTTGAATGATGTACAAATGGCATGCACACTGCAATATTGTAAAAGTTTATTCTCTCAAAAAAGGAATAGTCCAGAAAATGGTTCAGTTCCTTGATTATTTTTAGAGATATCATGAATTGAAAACTTGGCAATCCATTGCACATCCACTGCAGATAATGTAGTATAGGATTCGGTGTAAAACTAGTGGGGAACCACCTGTAGTTATTGTTTAATTAATTTTAATTGGCGTCGTGTTGAATCAAAGCCAGGAGATTATCTGCCATTAACATTTTGATTTCGTTTTCTAAGAGGAGGGGGGGGGTTGCCGAATGGTAAGCATGTGCCTGTCATTGAGTCAAGTGGTGTGGTTTCGAATCCCCGGTTGTACAATGTTTGGACAAGGAATATGGTTGCCTGTCCAACCTCATGGGTTTACTTCAGGTCCTCCGATTTACTCCCATGCTAAAGACCCCTACTCCCATGCTAAAGACCTCTCTCTCTCTCTCTCGTTTTCATTAATTAAAGATGCATTCCCGGGTAGAAACTTTGTGATTTGATAATATATTTGGACTAAAACATATTTAAAGTAACCAATCTATCAAAACTTTGCTTCGATTCTCTTTCAAAATATTGTTTTCGCAGTAAATACCTATAGCTACATGTACAAGTAAGCTGTTGTTAGGCGCAATGTCTGCCAACTTAGCTTCATTGTGGGAGGGTCCATTCTACAGAATGTATCTATCTTTACTAACTGTACATTTACCATACTCATTGAGGCCTGGGTAAATTCTTAATTATTTATGTCAACTTCTTTTTCCAACGTTTAATTGCAGAGTCATTGTTAGTTGACAACCCTCAATGTTCCCCAAACCGCCTAGCCATTTGAGCAAGAAATAACAACTGCTCCTTGACCTAATCTACATGTAGCAGACAATAAGCCAGCAAAACCTGTCGGGTTGACAGTTACATGTAGTGATTCCCTGACAATATTGTCCAGTGCTTGCCCCATGCGCGTTTTTCGCGAAATTTTCTAGTAAGATTGGGTGTCTATACTTTCCATATACCAAATTTGTCATACTTTTGTTGGAAATAACTACCCGATAAATACTTTGCTGGGAACCCATCTTTAACAGTTAAATAATCAATTTGAATACATATTAGTATAGATTAATCTGTTAGTGTTAGATATTGCCCAAATGCAAATAGTGATCAGTAACTTTTGATTATTGAAGATTACATGTGTTTCTATAGAACCATTGACTACTTGTATTTCACTGAGAGAATTTTCAATTCTCAAGTTAAATATTGTATTTGGTAAAAAGAGGAAGTGATATACCATCTGATATGTAATTATTGATAAATGTGATATTTTATAATGGTGGTTAGTTAGTTACCATGGGTTACCACCTGATGTTATGACAGATGTTATAGACACCTTTAACGTCATTAATCAGGTGTTTTAAACATCAAAACATCTAAACTAGAAATATACATCTGTTGAACTAAACATACGTCTATTTCACCTGTACCTCACAGATATACCTACCATATGCCAGAAGCCATGGCGACTCAGTGAGTAAGACAAATGACCAAGGTCCTAAGTACACAGTGCGTGCCTGTGAAAGAACACTTGACAGTTGGAACTCAATATAAGAGTAAGCCGTAGTGCCACTGTTCGATCAAAACTTCCCTCTCACTCCCGAAATGACCTAGTTGTGTTGAGTGGACGTTAAACCCCATTTCTCTCTCTCTCTCTCTCTCCTCTCACTCGGTGCAGAAAAGTAGAACATTAAACCCAATTTCATTTCATACGTACATGTACCATATGTCAGTCCTGTAATACAAGACTGAAAATAACAACTTTTGTTGTACCTACTGATCTAGTACTTGACATTGTTAACTTTCTGCCAGATAGGTAATGAAAAAATGAATTAAATGATGTTTTGCCAGCTCTATAAATCCACAGAAAATGACAAATCGGTGCCAGACTAAAGTTGATGCTTGACAAAGTCTGTGACAGATGCCTGTCTTCCAGGCTAAACTAAACCAAAAATAAATCCTTGTCCCAGAATTTGAAAAATCCCAGATTTGTTAGTCACACTATCTTCTTAGTAGCTTATGTTTATTTGGTACATTGAAAAATTTTGATATTAGAGTAAGCTGTAGTGCCACTAACTGCCACTGTCTGGGCAAAATGTCCCTCATAGAACACAAAATGACATACATGTATGCCCATCTTCATTAGCTCAGTCAGGGTAGAATAGTAGGATATTAAAGGTTAAATGGACAAAAGAATAGTCACAGTTTGGAAAGCAGTTACTGGTCCGAAAATCTCTCTTCTCTGTCTTTCCTTTGCCTTCCTGAAATACTTGATATGCGTTACTGATGATTTTGTCATTGAGTAATAACATCTGCCGTTTTGATCTATGGTACATGTATACACATCACTATTAAATATTTTGAGCAACAATATTTATTTTATTATTGATTATTTTTTTCAGAACGTATTGTCAGAAGCGATCTGTTTTAGAGAAAGAATATGCTCAGGTAAGTTTTTCATGTATTCAAAGGTTTCGGGAAATTGTTTATATAACCTCCGGCTTGTTTTCAGATCCCATAATTGAAAATTGTATCTTTATAATATGTAAATATTGAATAAATATTGTTAGGAGAAAAAATAAAGGGTTTCAGTTTTACAGAGTTAATTAACATCAGTTTAATTTACAAGTTTCACTCAATTACATATAACAGGGTGCTGGAATTTTTGTAATCAAAGAAATGCCTCTTTTTTCCAGTATCATCCCAATATTAATATTCGTTACTAACTAGGGTGGTTGGAAGGCTGAAAGCTTAGCATGCTGTATCATAAAGCCTGTCATTGAGTCAACTGGCGTGGATTCGAATCCCCGGTTGTATGTGGCAAGGAGTAGGGTCGCCTGTCCAACCTCGTGGGTTTTCTCAGGGTCCTCCAGTTTCCTCCAACTGCTAAAGACCCCTACGCGCAATCAAATTATTGAAATAAAATTAAACCATATGATAGTCCCGAAATGACCTACATGTAGTTTGTGTCTAGTGGATGTTAAACCCCATTTTACTCTCTCTCTCCCTTACTGACTAGTGCTGCTTCAAAATTTACCTGGGTGTCTTAATACTCGCCAGCTTAACGAAAATAAGGCCAGGGATGTTCTTTCTTTTAAAATAAACCATAAGATTTTCCAGTACAATCAACATTAAAATTGGCCTGCCTGTTCCTTGTACAATTGCGCATAAATTATATAACTTCAGGCTATGTTCATGGTCCATTATGGTCTGTTTGTTCTGTGATTTGTTGAACATTCTGGAAAATGGCTAGATTATTGAGTTAAATAATGACAGAAGTTAATATTGAGTTTAATAATGACAGAAGTTAATATTGAGTTAAATAATGACAGGAGTTGATATTGAGTTGAATAATGACAGAAGTTAATATTGAGTTAAATAATGACAGAAGTTGATATTGAGTTTAAAATGACAGAAGTTGATATTGAGTTAAATAATGACAGAAGTTGATATAGAGTTAAATAATGACAGATGTTAAAGGGACAGTCCCGATAAAAACAGAGTCTCGAAAATTAAAGTCTGAGTATTTGTGAAATTCATGGACCAAAATATAAAAGCATGGTGTATTTATATTGTCTGAAAATTTTAGCTGAAAATATTGAGTCGTTTGGACGTGAACGTCAACACTGCTTATCCGGAGACGTAACCTTTTTAAGATTTCGGGTCATTTTTTTCATTGGGTGACCTGATACTCGATTTACGTTTCTTGAGAGGTCATTACAGTGAATGACCCATGTACTGTACTTGATAACAATAGGTAAATTTCACCTACATATTATTTTTATAGAAAAAAGTCAGCTACTGTATAATACAAAGGTCTCCATTTCCAGATGCAGACTGTCAGGTTTAAGTTATTTACAAGCGTATCACAAATATCGGGTTAGTTGATCGGCCTTAGATAATGGGTTTTAGATGATTTTAACACAAAATTAATCAGTTTTATTCCCCAAAAAGTTATCGGGATTGGCCCTTTAATATTGAGTTAAATAATGACAGAAGTTGATATTGAGTAAAATAATGACAGGAGTTGATATTGAGTTGAATAATGAGAAATAGAAAGATAGACATTAATAGAGAGTTACATAAAGAGAAAATGAAGATAGCGTGAAAGCCGTGAAGTCTGATTATACACTGTACGTCAAGCTATCTGTTTTAGAAAATTTATTGATTTGGTGTTAGTATTAAATAATGAGCTAATGTAATACAAACATGTCGAATTAATGGCTTAATATTCTGTCTCATTTACATCTTTATAGCTTTATTCCAATCACTGTAATCAAAATACTTGTGTATCTAAACAACCTTGATCATAACCAGGGCAATAGCTAAGGGAGATGGGCAGGGTGAACATTTCCAAGAATAATTGTGAATTGTTTTTATCTAATTTAATATAGCCTATAAAATGGTCTGATTACCGTAATCAAATGAATTGATTAAGGAGAGAGTTAAACAAAACCAATTCTAGTGTGTTTATTCTCCGGACGAAATTTAATAATTTCAGGACCTTTTTAGTAGACATTGTGTCCCAGAAATCAGCCCCATGGCAACTGTGAAGTACTAGAAGTTAAAGTTAATATCAGCATATTGTATGATATCTACACAGCCTAGTTTTAATAGTTCCTAAATCTTTATATACCGTTAAGACTAGTTTCCTTATTAAAAAATAGACCAGCCCTGTGTCGAAATACATTGTGTCCCAAAAAAGCTGGATGTAGACTGTAAACTACAAGAAGTTAAAGTTAATATTAACAGATATGATATATCTACGCAACCTAGTTTCAATAGTTTCAAGTTGAAGCAAGTTCTCCTTATTGATTGGTCAATAACTGGTATATTGGCTAGTATGGCCCGGAAGACAACCAATGGTTATTGATTATTGTAATTACATCAGTTTCGCGAATGAGGGGTAATTTTAATCAGGCGGTCTTCTGGTTTTATTATTCTACCGATCGGGTGTTTAGCCTGGTGCTCCGTTAAAAATCAATAGTCTGTATTTACAAGGGGGTATTATTACAGACTAGTTGCAGGTTTTTTCGCTCCGGGTGGTTTGTTTCATTCTAGACAATGTTCTATAGAAAATGAAAAACTTTAAACTTTCATGAACATGTTTCATAGATATTAACCAATATTTTATTTGATTTAAGTTTCTAAGATACAGAGAATATTATTTTATTTATATTCACTGATGCTGAACAATTTCTTGTTTACATGTAACACTTTCATATTTTGACTTTGATACTTCATCAATGTGTTTCTATTCATGGACTGGCTAGAAATTCTAATAACTGTCATTCCATTATGAATCTGTGTTAAACATTTATTTTTAAACCTGATATGTTATGATAAAATGTGATTTAATATTTAATGTATGGAATAGAAAGTAAAAGTGAATGATATAGTGCCATAAAAATTTTTTAAAAAACCCACCAAAATAAAATAAACTTTGGTTTAACATTTGAATTAATTAGACTATCAGGGGACCTTTAACGTACATTTGACCTCATTTTTGGTCCATCCTAAGACTAGTCCTTTTTTTACCAAGAAAAAAAAAAAATAACTAGCCTACATCCTAAGACTAGTCCTTTTTTTACCAAGAAAAAAAAAAAAATAACTAGCCTACAACTAGTTAGTAATAAGAAACTTTTAAATTGATATTACATGTATGGTAGTGAGTTTTGCTTGACTGTTACATATAACTATTATGCCAGACTGTTCTCCAATCTGTTAAGATTCTTAATACTTCTGATTATTTCATGATTACTTCATAATACTTTATCAATTGAATCATTCCTTTGTCTTGTCTCATAGTCTCTCTTCTGAAAGAGGAGAAATCAAATTATCGACAGAATTTCTGAATAATTGATATCTGTTACACATCACTTAAATTGACGTGACCTGTCAAGTCAAGCCAGTAAAAAGAGGCTATTTATATTTAATACGACCTGCAACTGATTTAAGTAGGATTGTTGGCGATATCACTTAATTGTGGTAGTTATTTCATACAAAACAAGGGGATCATGTGGGTAAAGCGCTGGCTCGCTAGCCTAGAGGTCAACTGTTCTATCCTTGCATTGGCCCGAGAAAGTTGATCTCGATTTTCCAGCATGGTTTCTCCTTGTCAGTGATGCAGAATGGAGGGTCTGACAAGGACAGCTGTCTAGTTGTTTTGATGGGACAAAAAAATGAGGTCCTGTGTACACATTGGCATGCTCGTAAAAGATCCCTTGGCAGTTGGAATTTGATATAAGAGTAGGCCATAGCGACGCTGTCTGAGCAAAATTTCCCTCATAACACACTGTATGGTGTATGCCCGTCTTTAATTAGCCCAGGTTAGGTGCATTACAGTAGGATGTTAAACCTAATTTCATTTTATACAAAACATAGATCAGAACTAGTGAATGATAAAACTTGAACATTTACCTTCAATCTATGTGATAAATGTATATGTGTGCTTTTGGTCAATAACAGCAATAGATTTGTTTGCTTTTTGCTTAATCACTGCAATGTGTGTGCTTTTGCTTAATCACTGTAATTTGTGTGCTTTTGTTCAATCACTGCAATTTTTTGTGCTTTTGCTCAATCACTGGGTTGGATGGCCGAATAATTAGCACGTGCACGCTGTATCATAAAGCCTGTCATTGAGTCAACTGGTTTGGTTTCGAATCCTAGGTTGTATGTGACAATGAGTAGGGTCGCCTGTGTCCAACCTTGTGGGTTTTCTCCAGGTCCTATGGTTTCCTCCCACTGCTAAAGACTCCTACACGCAAGAAAATTATTAAAATAAAAATTAACCATGTTAGTCCTGAAATGACCTAGTTTGTGTTGAGTGGCTGTTAAACCCTATTTTTCTCTCTCTCTATCTCTCTTTCTCTCTCTTGCTCTCTCTCTTTCTCTCAATCACTGCAATGTGTGCATGTGTATGCTTTTGGCGAATGATGACATTTTGTGTGTGTGCTTTTGGTCAGTCTTGGCAGTGAATGAATGTACATGTGTTCTAGACTAGAATCTTCCTGTCCTGTCGAGTTAAAAGCCAAATCCAAAGTTCGTCTCTTTTGCAGAAGTGATGGAACTACCTGGACAAATACATTCTCATTCTTACCCCGCTCGCCTTCTTTCAAAATACACCCCCTTCAAAAAAACAAAACACACAAATGTGAGTTGTCTGTCTCGCAGTATCGTCTGAAGTGACGCAAACGTGTCAATGCACGCACATTGACACGCGTTACCAATAACCTACCTTTAAGAAAGTATGGAAACACTTTTTTGCAACAATGAGAAAATAATTTTCCTCTCATTTCTTCGTCAACCAAGGAAAATATCATATGGGGGAAACTGCACATTATTGGGAATAGTTTTTGTGTGATTGTGTTGACTTACCATTCAGAATATTCTACTCTCCATGTGTATTAGTGTCTGCAGAGCGGAAGACATCTTCAGTTGTGTAGGCTGGGAAGTTACAAATAATAGGTCGTGAGAAACAGGCTCCAAGTTCACAAAGCATTCTCAGACTTACGTTGAGAATTTACTTAACTTTCAATCGCTGTTTATGAGAAATATCTTTGATCCAGAAACACAAAACTTTGCACATAGCATCTTATTGGTGTATTTAATCGATTAGAACAACAAACGTTTTAAAGGGCTTTATTTTTTTTTAAATAAGGCAAACAATTTTGAGTTAATTCTCAACTTAAGTCTGAGAATGCCTTGTTAACTTGGGGCTAGAACTGTGAGTGAACCTAATAGTGCTATCAGCCACTCCAGGACATACATGTTACCTGGGTGGTGGTTCAGAGAATTATCACCAGATCAGAAAACGTCTCCAGTAATGAGTTATACACCCCCAATCCTAGCTCATCTACAAATAATCCATACGTGTCACCTTGTAGCATATTCGAACGCTTAATTGCCCCGAAACACGCTGGTGATATAAAGTCAGCCATATTGTAAAATATAAAATTAAGAAATAAATTATCCCTTCTTTAAATAAAATTTGAAAAAGAAATTAAAATTAAGATCACTATTCGGTGATAGAATGAAACCCTGAAAATGTTTGGGGGGTTTATTTTAACAATGTAAATGGCAATCTATTGCCAATAATTCCAATCACCCCAGTGTCTACGGCCGGGTTGTTGCAATATTGAAACAACAAAAACACACACATGTATTGTTCAGCAAGTCATTTTGCTCTCAAGCTTTTCAAGTCAAAAGTAAGGCATGTACATGCAGATCATTAATAGCAGGATTCATATTAACAGCTAATCAGCTATTTATAGCCATGATTTTTTCCCTCCCAACGACTTGGGACTCATTTGTTAAAATCCAGTACTGTAATCCCCCACGGTCATGTTGCTGATAATACTGTTATGTCAAGTTCTATCATGTTTGTAACTAAATCATTAATCTGGTGCTATTGTAAACACGGGGAAACGTCAATAAATACGAGAGATAGACTGGTTTCTCTTACTTTATACATTCGATACAGTCATTTGATCATGCAACAGTAGGAGTTTCCGATACCTAACGCTCGTTTCCTTAATCAATTCATACTATAGTGAGTTAATTGAGTAGATTATGCGATCTATGAGATAATGGTTTCTAGACGAGACACGACAAGACAGGACATCGGAACTTTTCGTTTAATTATGTGTTAGTTAATCCATCTAGATTCCAGATTAAGAAATGGCTGTCAGATACTATTTCAAGACCTGACACATCCAGACATGGAAACTCTTCGTATAATTACATGCTGCTTCTTGACTATTGAATCCATCTAGATCCGAGATTAAACTAAAAAGTTGTGAATTCTTAGTCTCATTTAAGGGAATGCTAAAGTTTCTTCTCTGGGGTAATAAAGACGGGAACACAATTTCAACAAAATCGTCAGAATACAATCTTATAGTGTGCAAGAAGAGAAATTTTGCCCTAGTTTAAATCCAGCTGCCAGGGGATCTTTTATGTTTAAAGATTTGGCATGATTTAGCCTAAATAGTCATGTACCATTCCTACATTAAAAAACATGGTCTTGTTTATACATTATCGATTAGCAAGTGGCACAGGTGTTCTAATCCATTTAATATCTTGGCCATTCGATACCCTAGAGAGTTGATTATGGACTTGTCATGTACATGTAATTGTAAATAAATATCAAAATACCAGTAATGTTATATAAAACATTTGAAGCTACAAAAGAAATGCAATAGGAAGATAAATGTATCTTTAATTATAAATGTCAAATGGTTAATTGGAGTATGTTTTTCCATGGATTAAGTTGTGTAAGATTAGATATTGTACCAACAATGGAAATGACAATCAACACAGCTTTGTTTACAATCATCTGCTTTATTTACAATCTGCTTTTTCTTTGATCAAGACAGGGTTAGTTTACAGGAAATGAAATATAGATTCCCGCTTCTGTAAACATTTGCTACATTTATAGATAACTTAATATCTTCTTGGATTTTTTTTATTACAATTACATGTACCTCGGTATACTTAAAGATAATGCCACTTCACCATTATTTTTAACAACGTAAGAGACGGTCCTTCTACCTCCAAAAACCAGGCGTTATAGATCTGCACTTATTATTAGTATTTAGGCGGAAGCCAAGGGCGCTAAGTGGGTAAGACGATGGCTCGCTAGTCTGTAGGTCAAGGATTCGCTCCCGCTGTTGTCACAGAAAGTTCATCGTGGTTTCCCCTTGTCAGTGGTGTAGCCGTGTAGGACGGGAGAAACTACATGGGGAGGGGGGGGGGGGGTAAATGCCAAGGCATTCACATATTATATCTGAAAAGTTAAAATATATACTAATTAAATGTAACGACTGATAGTGAATGGGCTTTAATCTTAATTCTAAAATATTAATATTATAAAGTATCATGAAGCCTTTCAAAATAATAAAAAAAAAACAAGACTCTCTTAATTCAGATTGTGGCATATACATGTACATGTATGACCCCAAGTTTGAAAATAGAATTTAGGAAGAGATAGTTTTGTGCGTTTATCACTTTGAATTGGCAGCATTTCAAACTTCTGTGTATTCAGACCCATGCACTAACAGCCAACCATCATTAAATAGAAAGCGTAAACTATTATCAAGGTCTGGAAGAGAAATAATTTCTGATTTATGTCATCATTTTACCTATTCCTGTATTTTCGCACTTTAAAAAAAAAATTTGTTAATGTTATAACTTATTTTATGTTGAGAAAAAACTCATGACAGCTGGGTGATCTGGTATGAGAAATGGCTGTGTTTACGTGAACGTGTGCAACTCACGATGTTGGTTTCATTTGTACATGTATGTTGATTACACACGACCAGCCATAGACTAATTTGTAAATTTGGTCGCATGCCAGGGATGTTTGAATGGCTATTGTTAAATTAATACTCGGGGTGTCAGATTGTAATAACGCACTAGAATCGTGGAAAGTGGCAACTTTATATATCCCATTCAGATGGTGATAAAAAATTAATCTAGGAGCCATGGTGGCTCAGTGAGTAAGACACTGGCTCGCTAATATGGAAGGTCTGTGTTTGATCCTGTTGTTGACCGAGAAAGTTCATTGGGATTTTCAAACATGGTTCGCCCATGACGAATGGCCACTGTCTGAAAAAATTCCCAATATAGCACACTACCGGTGGCGTATGCCTTTCTTCATTATCCAAGTTGCTAGTATTATAATGCTCATGTTTACATGCGCGATAAATGAAAACTTACCTTGTGTATGTTATAAAACTCTATAAAATGCTTTGCATTTATTTTCATGATAATCTTCAATTAGAACTAATTTCCATAATGGAACACAGAAGGAAAAAATGGTATTAAAGTTAGCCATTAATGTTTTTTATTTATTAGATCCTGCTCTCATGTTGCCTGAACTATATAACATCTAGATATTGATTATATCAAACCAATGTTGAACATCCACATTAATAATAGGAAGGGGGATACTTCATGTGTAAACTTACATATCTCTTATATGGACGAATTGTGTTGTACAATGGTTAAATTAGCTAGAGACATTTCTAACCAATGCTTGCTAATGGCGGGGCAGGGGTCCATTTGTCGAATATTTATTAAGATGGAATGTTTTACAGCAGTTCACATTATACATGTACATGTATTTAAAGGCTGACTTTTCAGAAAAATCTTTATTGGGAATCTTTGGAAAGGGGATTCCCCTTCCATGTGCTTGTTCCTCTATTTAACTGTATTAAAAAGCAATGTTGTCATCCCTGTCCATTTTGCTTGGTATTACCACTGCTGTTACGATATGATATGTTTTGGGATTTAGGTACTACAATATGATTCATATCACAATTCATAACCAGGTCAATATTTACCAAGAAAACAACAGGATAAATGAATAACTGATATTATAAGTCCTGCCCAGGTGAATGAATGAATGAATGAAATGGGGTTTAACGTCCTACGCTTCTGCACCTAACCTGGGCTAATTGAAGACGGGTATATATACGCCATACAGTGTGCTATGAGGGAAATTTTGCCTGGGCAGGGATTGAACACTTGACCTCCAGGCTAGCGAGCCAGCACCTTACCCACTTAGCCACGTGATCCCACTGCCGATGTCAAGGAAAGAAAACTTTTATTTCACTATATTAATGTGGATCCAAATAAGGACCAAAACATAAAAGTGTTTGTGTAAGGTACCTACCTATGTGGATAATGTGTGATGCAGATAATTAAGGGTGACAGGTTACTTACTAAAGTAACAAAATAAAACCCCATAAAAACCAAACATGATACATTGATTCAGCATCTCAAAATTTGCGAGGAAATGAATCACTATACATCGATTAAACGTTTTATTGTGCCAGCACTACTGTCCATTTGTCCGTTAACTATTTTAAACTTGCTAGAATCATGGGTCTATGATGGGTCGTTGAGACAGAGTTATTAAGAGTTTGTCTATGACTTAGATCACTAGAGAAGTTTTCGTATTTAAACGTGTTCACAATGCTGATTAAAGGGTTTATTTTTATTGAGCATCAAGCATTTGTCAAATTATTTAACTTCAATTTATTATAGCAGCTTCCCCACCATTTAAAATGTTGCTTTAATTTGAAAATAAGTACAGTATATGGATGTCTGCAAAATAGGTAGTGTTGTTTTGCTGTGAAGATAAAAGTCTGTGACTAGCGTCCATTCAGTCTGTAATCCTGAGGTCGGAATTCAGATCTATATCTTGTTTTGTTTTTTTATATTTTCAATGGCCTACACTGCATGTCAGGGATCGTATGAGCGGTTTTGATCCTATGACGTCAGACATTGATTAATCAGTCAGCGTTGACGTTTCTAGTGGTCTACCCAAAGAAGTCGCCTTTACAGACCGTTTCCGTGGCTAATCCCTCACTTCAACCAAAGCACTGGTAATATAACAAATCTTCCAGATCCTAGTGTAGTGAAGACAAGTAAAACAAAATTTTGAACTATAAAAAATGAAACGAAATAGGATCTATGTTTTTATCAGATTAGAAATGTCTGTATATTCTATTTATGAAAGACTAATTTTTTTATTTCAGGGTTTATTAAAATTAACCAATCAGTTATTAAAGCGAGAATTTCCCACTCAGCCTGACGTATCTTCTGACGATGGGCGGGAACACAAGTAAGTTGATTCACAAATATTTTAATTTCATCAATGATCAAGGTCGGAAATTATTTATTTTATTGTTGATGTTGTAGCAGTGTGATAATCTCCTAATCACTAAGATAATAATTTCTTAAATGAACCACTTTAAGATCAACTGGCTTCTTTAACCTGTCATTTAACCCTACCAAATTAATATGTTAGTCTCAGAATAACCTGAATATTATGTTGGCGATTGTATACTGTACTTCCTCAAGAAGTAAATAATTTATAAGACGAGACAGGAGTAAGTGAATATAATCCAAGGTAATTGATTAGATATAAAGATTAGATAGATATAGATGATGAGTTTTGACAGTTGTTAGTCTATCTGTAGAACTACTCATCTTATAAATATATTATCAGATGGGTAGACATAAAACTATAACTTGATTAACAATATCTCTAATATACAACAGAACTCTGGTATCCAATAACAGGAATTGTCTTGAATTGAGTTGATTAGTTTCCTGGTATGAAATTTTAACTACTGACAGTAACTAGTGGGAGAGAAACAGGGACAATTTCATTGTTTGAAATTATAACTCCCCCTAATAACATTTTTCGGGTGTAAACTCTGAGCTGGATCATAAGGTCTGTCATTGATTCAAGCGACTTTCCGAAAGAAATGAAAGAACGAATTGACTAAAAACATTTTTTAATCAAATTTCAAACTCTAATTACCATCTACCCAAATCTTAAATAAAATTTATATATTAATATGGTGTATGATTCCATTTTCAATTAAAAGTTATATAAAGTTTATATAAAAATATTGTATGTTTCCTTCTTTAGTTAAAATGTATAAAAAGTTTACATACCATAAAAAATAAATATTGTGTAGGCCTATAATTTCTAACTCTTGAATCTTTAATAAAAATGTTCCATTTATAGATAAATATTGTGTATAATTCCAGCTTGAATTGTTATAGTATATAAATATTGTGTATGTTGTCACAGTTGTGTCATTAAATCTAATCAATAACCAGTCAATACATGGCTTTTCTTTATATCTTATTCATATTAACCTACTATTATTTAATACTTCTAAATATTGATCTAGTCTACTCTAACCGTATTGATTTTACTATCCAGACTCATATGTTTATTTAAACTTCAGAAAACGGAAAACAGCTTTTATTTCAGATTATTTAAAGCAAGCCTGGACACAACTCAAAAATTTGTGCCTGACAAAATGTCAGGCACACATCACTTGGTGCCTGACATGACACAGGTTGTGACTGACAAACATATCGCTGACCGCTGTTGTGTTTCAAAGAAATGAAATAAAACTGTAGGCCTACTGAATTGATGAATCCCCTCTGTTTTAGTGTTAAATTATGAAAAAAAACAACAAACTCATTGCTTAGTTCTGAATGGAGTTGCAAAAAAGAAGTGTTTGTATCTTTAGAATAAAGTCCAATCGCCTTAAATGGCATTTAGTTTCAGCATGGTCAAATGGATTTAACAATCGAAGGTTGCGTGAACCATTTACCCATGCCATGCATAGGCCATAGACAAGTCACGCATTGTTTTTATTCTACCGCAGTATTTCACACAAACTTCGCATTTTAACGAAGTTACAAGACCCCCGTATTTACGAAGAAAAAACATAAATCTGGATCATACTTTGCAAGATCTTCTCGCAGCCATTTGCGCACCGTAGCTGTTTTCAAGGTGTGACTTTTATTAGAATTATTAGGACAAGAAATGTCATTTTGCTTTGACGAGCCGAGACGACCTTCACCCTCGAGATATCTCGTGGACTCCTGCATCCGTTGACATGTCTATCAAGTTATAGGCCTACTGCGTGTATCATCCTCAAACTTTTTGAAGAAAGGTGTTTTTTTTTTGCATAGTGCTACTGCTAGCCTACTAATTTGGACCAAATTACGTGTTTTTATGTAAACATAGTAAATACGAAGGCCGGGTGACTTGCGCGGGATTTGTCGTCTGCTCGAAGCCGGGGACCTCGCTCTCGCGTGAAACTTTTAAGTCTCGAATAAGCTGACCTATTTTGTCGCACATATAGCAAAGAGTAAAAATAACAGAATAACTGTCTGGGTTGATCAAGACTCCGAATTTCCGGATGTTTACAATCTAGAACATCGTGGAAGTGGCTACTCAGTTTATACATCAGTTACGATTCTACATTTCTTTTAAAAATATTGGGACGGACAAATTGACAGGAACAATAAAATTTGTGCCTGACATGTCGTAAAATTGGGACGGACAACGTCCGTGTCCGGCCGCTTGTGTCCAGGCTTGATTTAAAGGGACTTAATCATGAAAAGATGATTTAGAAAAATTGAATTGAATTGAATTGAAGGGATGACAAACTATTCTTTTATATAAAATTCCAGGAACTTTTAATAAAATAATCTCCTGTTTTCAGAAAATGGTTCCCCTATTGTGATAGGTAAACTATTCACTCATTGATTTTGAGATCATCTTTTATTTTGGAAGAGGATCATATGATTTTTGTTTGTTTCCCTTTTATATTTCTGGTGAATAGATTTATTGATTTTTATGCACCCTCATGGATGATGGTGGTCATATATTGCTGTCACGTTTGTTATTCTGTCTGTCAGTCTGTGGGGGGTTGGGTGTCTGAAAGGTTTATGTGTGCGCACTGTTTCATAAAGCCTGTCATTGAGTCAACTGGCGTGGTTTAGAAACTCTGGTTGTATGTGGCAAGGAGTAGGGTCACGGGTCCAACCTCGTGGTTTTTCTCCGGGTCCTCGGGTTTCCTCCCATTGCTAAAAAACCCTTATTTCAAGCGAATTATTGAAATAAAATTAAACCATATTATGTTAGTCTCAAAATGACCTAGTTTGTGTTGAGTGGCCATTAAACCCAATTTTTCTCTCTCTCTCTGTCAGTCTGTAGCCAAGAGGTCTTGGGGTTTTTTTTCTGACCTTGTCTAGAAACAGATTTTTGTGGTGGAGGTGAGAGTGAAACTTAGAATGTATAGAATTATACTGATTTCAGTAAATACTTATGAGAGTTATTCCCCTTGCCAATCTCAAACTGTCTTACCACCCAAAAAATTTCAACCATTAAAATACATTTATGTCAGGAGATATCGAACCGATTTAACTGAGATTAACTTTAGAATCTAACCAAACTGATTAAATCAGAACAAATTCAGAATATCAACAGTTTTATATCATAGTAAATGTCTGATTAAATCGTAAAAACAAAACCATTTTTAGGGAGTTGACGTGAGTTACGCAGGTAACAATATTTCTTGTTTTTAAAAATACTGCACTGATGAATTAAAAAATAATGTAGCTGCTGTGGGTGTATGTATGTTAGTTGTCTGGCAACTCATGTTTATGAGGATAGATCCAGACATTCATCAGTATATCATATTCTTATTTTCTCTATATATTTTATTCCCTAATCTATAGACTTTCCCATGGAAGGTAAGGTGTTGGCTGTATAAACATTTTAGTTACCCATCCACCTCTTGTCTTTCTTTTCAATCATTTTTTTTTTGTTAGCATCCGTTATTTTCCATATTTATTATATTTTGGGGATTGACCAATTTCTATTTGATGTATAGTAGATAAATGTATGAACACATAGCCATCTCCATTATGTTACATTTCGCTGTACTTTTCTTGCCTAATTGCAAACAACAGTGCAGTCATCACAGACTACTGCTTCTTAAGACTGCCTAAGTCACATGACTCCTTAAAAAAGTTCAGTGGTTTGATGCGCTAAATTGGGATCACGTGGGTAAGGTGCTGGCTCGCTAGTCTGGAGGTCGGTTTTTCGATCCCTGCATTGGCCTAGAAAGTTCATCTTGATTTTCCAGCGTGGTTTCTCTTTGTCAGTGATGCAGACGGAGGGCTTGCAAGGACAGCTGCCTAGTCGTTCGGCTGGGACAAAAAACCAAGGTCCTGTGTACACATTGGCTTGCACGTAAAAAATCACTCGGCTGCTGCCCGGGCAAAATTTCTCTCATAGCACACTGTATGGATGTAATCATGAGCAACCAGTTGTAGGAGTGCTCATGTCGCTTGCGACTAGAGGTAACTTGTTGTCTCCAGTTGTAGGAGTAGAACATTTGTGACTAAGAGCGTTCAGGTCACAAGTAGTCACAACTGATCAGTTGCACTTGATCGTAGACCAGTCGCCTTCAGTTTTTTTGCGTCGAAGGAAACATAAGCTAGGCTTAAAGTACATATAATGTAGATAGCGCTGTGTTCAGATGCAACCAAAAAATTGAATTCTCAGCTAATCAGGTTTTGCTGCAGATAGATTTTGGGGATTTGTTTGTCCGGGTTTTTTTAATTTAATTTGGAGTTTATTGTACGTAGATCATTTATAAATGTAATTTAATTTTATTTACCGTTTGTTTTCACTATATGTTGTATATCCTGTCATGTATTTTTAAACAACAGGGTTTTAACACGCCCACATTTAATGTGTATGATCATCTCTTTCCTGTTTTACATAGAGCATGTTAAATGTTGTTTAATCATTGAGACCTGATTAAAATCTTCTTTTTAAGAATGAAAGTCAGCCATATTTAAAACAGATTAATTTATATCACAAAACAAGTTGGTGTCTGGTTAAAATCGTTAAATCTCTTTGATTTGGGTAAAAAAAAACAACAACAATGGTTCGATTTAATTGGATTTCTTGATTTCTTGAAGCTAATGATGAGCTAGAACTGATTTTGTCTTTGGCAGTCAACATTTTAGATTGACCTTAATGAAAGAGGTTTTTATTCAGATTTTTTCCTTTAACTAAGGATATCATGGACTCATGAATAAAATGAATAAACTCGGGCTAAATAACTTAAAGTAAATGTAGTAATCTAATATACAGTGATCATCTGCAATTTTAGTGAGTCTTAACTAAAATGTATGAAAACTCTGATTGTTGCATTAGTTGGCTTTGTTGGCAACCATAATAACTTTTGTTTACAGTTTGTCAAAATAATAGTTTGATAGACAATGGACATTACTTAAGAATTTTGCAAGTATTCGGATTTGAAGGGCTGATAAATGACAACAAATTATTCAAACTTACTAAGACTTAATTACTGCTTTACAAAATTCATATAGATAATTATTTTATATAAGATGAATGTAAATATTAATATGTATTGAAATATTTATTCTTCAGGACAGCTTCTACTGTGTGGCATAATATACTGGAAGAAACAGAAAAAATTGCAAAAGCCAGATTACAGGCAGCAGAAATGTACATGGAAAGAATTGCTGAGCCGGTCAAACCTCTTAGAACCAGTAAAATGCAATGTATGAAAAAGGTAAAGTGCAATTATACATGGAATTATACTGCCATACTCCTTGTAGTCTTGTCATTTTCTAACAGCAGGACAGACGGCCTGACAAGGACAGCAGTCGTTCGGATGGAATGAAAAATTGAGGTCTTGTGTACATAAAAAGATCCCATGGCAGATGAAATTCGATATTGTAGACTGTAGCACCACTCTTTGAGCAAATTACCCTCTTAGCACACTGTATGATGTATGCCCATCTTCAATACTCCAGTCAGAGCGGAACAGTAGGACGTTAAAATTTCATTTCATTTCTATTCAGTCAGATTTCCCATATTATTTGGGATGTTACTCATCAACCCATATTTGATACCATCTACTTAAATTCATTGTCTGAATAAAAATTTCATAGATTTTACCTGGCCATCTTGTTTTCAGAGACCTCATTTTCCCCACCGTGACATTTGACTTAGATTATTATTATGCAAGTGAATTTCAAAGAAATCATAGTATAACCACAATGTTGTACAATTGTTTATTTTAAATAATGGTACAACATCATCCGTATTATAATAATGATGAAATATTTCAGGTCATGCCTCAGTTAACTACAATACAATCAGAGTTATCTAACACTGTCCTAGAGTTGACCAAATCACAGAAAACATACAACACTGAGGAAAGTCTTGCACACGAAGCTCGACAAAAATCATCAGAGGCTGACGATAAGTAAGTAGAAATTTGGATGAAACAAAATATTAATTTCAAGTAGTACGATCATACTAAATATAGTAATCATTTTATGTTCTCAGTTAATCCTCAGGCTGGATAAATGATTTCTCACAAACATCACATTTCTTTGTTCTATTTTTAGCTCATCATCTGTTTATTCATACTGTGTACAGAAATGTGTGTATTACACCTAAACATTACTGTACATTAAGCTGAATACAAGGTTTATTTACAAGCAGTAACTAATTTTCATCTTGGTCCATGGACAAAATAGTTGTTTGGATGGGACAAAAAAACAAGATCCTGTGTACTCTTGTGTGCATGTAAAAAGAGTGGGCTGTAGTGCAGCTGTCCAGGCAAAATTTCCCAAATAATAGCACTCTGTATGACGTATGCCCTTCTTTATATTAGCCCAGTCGGTGCAGAACAGTAGGATGTTAAATTTCATTTCATGAATGAAAACACAGATGCTGCTTCTTCATCTCTCATTTCAATGGAGTGTAATTTGCATTTGAAGAATATATAATTATCATCACAAACCACTCAAATTAACAGATCTTTGAAACATTCAGCAGATGAATCGATGAACATCATTTCCTGATAGCAATTAGTCTATTTACAAATGTCTAGTGCCATTTATTATTGTCAATAACTTTAATAGGGTTGTGTTCCTTTAATCAATCTTAAATACTAAGAGCAGGATGACCACGCTACACACAAAACAAAACAAGTCTGTGGACAACACAGACTACATGGACAGTGCAAGAAATTGTAATGGAATGCTTTTTGGCCTTTTTAAGTGAGGCACCTTAATTTGAGAACCAGCATAATATTTTTCATATTTCCTAAAATATCTACTTGTGTTGTTACTTCCATACTTAAAAGAGTTGTCCTAGATATATTTCAGTTGGGGGGTTGAATGGCCGAATGGTTAGCACTTGTGAGCTCTACCATCAAGCCTGTCATTGAGTCAACTGGCATGGTATCGAAATCCCCGGTTGTATGGGGAAAATAGTAGGGTAGCCTGTCCAACCTTGTGGGTTTTCTCCAGGTCCTCTGGTTTTTTCCCACTGCTAAAGACACTTACGCACCAAGCAAATTATTGAAATAAAATTAAAACAATATGACATAGTTTATGACGAGTGGATGTTAAACCCCATTTCTCTCTCTCTTAAAAAAATATATATATATATATATATTTGATTGAATCAAACTGGTGAATTCTCTGTTAAACTGCCAAGAACGCTGTGATACTATAAATTTACACATGTGGTTGGTGATCATTTTCAAACAGACAATTTCTTTTAGCGCTATTACTTATTGATAATTATTTTATTTCAGGTTGAAAAGAAAATCAACAGGAATATTTAAATCTATGGCCGGTTTACAGAAAAATAGTGCTAAGGTTAGATTTATTCTATTAACACCGCCCTATATTAACAGTTAGTTATAAATAGGGACAAGTGTTGTACATGTAGTCTATTGTCAAGTGTGATAAGGGGGTTATAAATAGTGACAGGTGTAGTGCACAATACAGAGATTGCTTATACCATTAAAGTTCATTCGAACATAACAGTTAACTCCCGTCAGAGGGCAAAAAGGCAAGATCAAGTTACTCACTTTCTTTTCAAAATTCAGTTAGGACCAAATTTGTAGTTATTAGGGTATGTGCTTCCTGTTGTTGTACTAGATCTTCCAATCTTTTGATTTTGTAAGCAGTTACACTTTACACCCATGACACAACCTAGCAACTTTCTTCATTTGCCTTTAAATAATACTACAGCAAAACATAGTAACTCAATAGTCAAATCAATGTATGAGCTGGGGTTTAATATTCATTCATTACATTCTCTTTTGTTTTCTCAAAATAAGAAAAAAGTGAGTTACTAGGTTTTGCCTTTTGACGGGAGAGTAGTATATAGTAGAATCAACTAAATATATCACCCAGCTGTCATTTTAGAATTGATTGACATAATTTTAATATTCAGGTATACTAATTCTATAAATATTATTTTCTTGTTTTCTGTATTGTAAATTCTTTACAGTTCATCAAATTTAAATTCTTTTTCTTCCTATTTTTAGTTAAAAACTCGACGTGATGCATGTGAAGTGCGGTCAACTTCCTGTCGTAACGAATATATTTTAAACATGTCTGCCTCTAACGCACACCAAATAAGGTATTATAGTACAGATTTACCAGAACTCTTACAGGTTAGTCACAGTCATTATAATGAATGAATGAAATGGGGTTTAATGTCCTAGGCTTCTGCACCTAACCTGGGCTAATTGAAGACGGACATACGCCATACAGTGTGCTATGATGGAAATTTTGCCTGGGCAGCAACTGAATTCCAACTGCCAGGGGATCTTTGAGGTGCACGCCAATGTGTACGCGGGGACTCGATTTTTCGTCCCATCTGAATCTGAACGACTAGGCAGCTGTCCTTGTCAGGCCCTACATCTGATTCACGGACAATGGGAAACTACGCCGAAAATTGAGATGAACTTTCTCGGCCAATGCAGGGATCGAACACCAGACCTCCAGGCTAGCAAGCCAGCACTTTAGCCACGTGATCCCCCACAGTCTTTATACAATAGGATGAAGGTCAACTATGCAGAATAAAAGTATTAGGTTTAACATCCTATTGTACTGCACTGACTGGGCTAATGAAGACGGGCATGCACCATACAGTGTGCTATGAGGGAAATATTGCATGGACAGCATTGCTACGGCCTTCTCTTATTCAATTCCAACTGATAAGGTTCATTTACGTGCATGCCAATGTGTCCATGGGACCTCTTAATTTTTTTTCCCATCCTAATGACCAAGGAACTATGGGTTTGTCCTGAAATGACCAAGTTAAAGACCCACCCATGCTAATAGAGAAAGGCATACTCCATATGACTTATTCTTACTCCAGGTTCAAATAGACTGGGATATACGGGACCTTGATTTTTCATACAATCCGAACAGTTAGAAACTTTTTCTTGTCGTGCTCTCCATCCTGAACTACTGACGACTGGAAACTTTCTCAGCAAACACCAGGATGTGCCTAGGACTCCTGAATTAAAAATTTAAAATCATTCAACGATGTATAATATGTAGTTCGTCACTGTACATATATAGTTAGGGCAGGAGGACTGCACCACACACAAACAATTGCACAAGACAAATCTATAAATAAGACAATATTACAAAAATCAAAAACAACAAACACATGTATCCGATCAATATGATCACACTATTTGTCTATTATTAGGTTTTAGATGGTGAGGTTTATGAAAAGGTAGAGGAATACTTTAAACTGATTGGTCAGACAGCAGCAGATATAAGCCAATCAGAAACAGACAGCTTTAAAAATATTGTGACTCAAGCAGAAAAGGTAATTTTTAGAAATTTGTCATTAAAGTGTATGTGATTATTATTGAACTGAAGTGGCAAATAAATTTTCCAAGTAAAAATGCTTCTGGTTATTTGTATGAAATATAGAATATAAAATATTTGTTATTTTGTATGAAATATAGAATATAAAATACTTGTTATTATTGATATGAAATATAGAATAGAAAATACTTGTTGTTATTCTTATATGAAATATTGAATATAAAATACTTGTTATTTTTTTTATGAAATATAGAATACAAAATATTAAATACTTGTTGTTATTTAATATGTAATATAGTATATAAAATGCTTGTTGTTATTTTTATAAGAAATATAGAATATAAAATTTTAAATACTTGTTGTTATTTTGTATGAAATATAGAATAGAAACTATGAAATACTTGTTGTTATTTAATATGTAATATAGTATATAAAATGCTTGTTGTTATTGTTGTAGATATGTCGACAATATAGTTTACAGTGTTTTTTATATCAACATCCAGTGTTTACAGATTTAATACAATATCAATTTGATGCATGTCACCAAGATCCTGTAAGTATTCAACATTTTCACTTTATTCACTGTGTCACAAAATATGGAAATGAAATGAAATGGGGTTTAATGTCCTACTGTTCTGCTCCTAAACTGGGCTAATGAAGACAACACAAAGAATGGACATTCGGAACTTTGAAACAGTGACAACTGGAACTGCAACTGAATAATGTAGAGCACTGCCAATTTTATGTTTGTAACATGGTAAAGGATAGAAATATATTTCCTGTATAAGTTACTGTTCTAATGTGTGCGATAAGTCATTGACATTGCAGTATGGATGACCAACCTCTAGCCCATTCACCAAATGTGGTGCACAGGGGCATATCCAGGAATTTTTTCAGGAGGGGGTTTGCCAGACACATGTTACGGAAATTTGACGTTGACAGTAGCTGAGCAGGGTGGGGTTCCCTCCCCCCCCCCCCTCTGGATCCGCCCTTGGCCTGCATGAGATTATAGTGCATCCCTGTAATGAAAAACCTACTTACTATTTTATTATTTTGTGCACATTCCTTTAAGCGATTGTTATCTTATTTCAAGTTAATGTATTTTCAATTTAAAATATGCTTACTAAATCAAACTAGCAAATATGGATTTATATTTTACTATCATCCTGTAACTATTCAATATGCATTGGTGTATGTGAATTCATGTGTGAACAAATTGGCACATTGTATGTAACAGGTTAGCAACCTTTCTGCATTACAAGCTGCTCCAGATTAACAAGTATGCGTAATACAGTGTGCTATGAGGGAGATTTTGCCAGGGCAAAGGGGTCTTTTACATGCACACCAATGTGTACGCAAGACCTTGGGTTTTCGTCCCATCCGAGCGACTAGGCAGCTATCCTTATCAGGCCCTCCATTCTGCATCACTGACAAGGGGAAACCACGCCAGAAAACTTTCTCGGACAATGCAAGGATCAAACAACAGACCTCCAGTCAAGCGAGCCAGCACCTAGCAAGCAGCGCCTTACCCACTTAGCCACGTGATCCTGCCATAAAAGTATGTCACAGTTGAATAATACTTAAAGTTTGAAATAAGTTTGCAATGATCATGAGTTATTTTTATCTTTTCCTTTTGTAGATATGCAAACTAAGTGCTGATTATAATGCAGCTCCTGATTTAGATAAAGAATCCAAGAAATGGGCGACGAAAGTTGCTAAAGAAACGAAACTTATACGAGAATATAACAGACTACTAAAGGCTTATCAATGTGGTGGTTCAATTGAACGGGTGAGTTCTATTATTATTCAGGAGGGTTGGATGGCTGAATGGTTAGCCTGCGCGCACTTTATCATTTAGCCTGTCATTGTGTGGTTTCGAATCCCCGGTTGTATGTGGCAAAAAGTAGTGTCACCTATCTAAGTCTCGTGGGTTTTCTCTGGGTACTCTGGTTTCCTCTTACTGCTAAATACCCCTACGCGCAAGCGAATTATTGAAATAAAATTAAACCATATGTTAGTCCCGAAATGGACGTTAAACCCAATTTCTATCTCGCTCTAATGTTAAACAGTCTTAGTAGAAATGAAATAAAATGGGGTTCAATGTTCTTCTGTTCTACTCCAAAAGGGCTCTGAGGGACAAGGGGGGGACCACACTTGATAATCCTGATGACCTTTCTCGGCCTAACAGGGATCAAACACAGGACCTCCAGGTTAGAAAGCCAGCATCGTACTCACTGAGCCACAGTGACTCCTGCAACTTGGAAGAAAACAACTGTTGATCTTTCATCGAGTAACAATCAGATCATCTTAGAGAAACAAAAGCTACAATGGTTTTATGAGCATGGCTCCCTAATGTGTATGACGAAGGTCTTGGTCGAGAAAGTTCATCAGGATGTTCCAGCCTGGTTTAAACTTGTGAGAATGGTGACGTACATGGGGTCTGGCAAAGAAAAAAGTATCTAGCTGTTTGGATGGGATGTAAAACCATGATCAACCCTTTGTTATTGTCATGAACTTATGAGAACCCTTGACAGTAAATGTAAATGCTTCAAATTGAGATGGATTGTTGAAACTTGGTGTAGTTGTTCATTAGCTGAAAATGGTGAATAATTTCTGTGTAGGCTAAACTCAGATAAGCAATTTGATTGCTCATTGGCTTGATATGATATTTGTTGTTCATTTCTTTCAATGTTTGTTTAGTTTGTCTTGTAGCATGTAGTGTGGTCCTCCTGCACTTACTATTATAAAATAATAATTGTGCATTTAATTAATGTGTTATCTATTTTATTTTTTTTGCGATTAAAGCGGGGAACTGTTAAGTATATTTATAATCCCTTTATTCAATCATAGCATGTCATAGGTAACAACTCTAGTCCACCTTCATCTCACCTCTACTCTTAAACACACCCTACACATCATGCAACCCTCATCACCTGACCTGTGTATACACAGCACACACCTGGACTGACATGCACTCACTCTCACTGTCACTCTCTCACACACCACTAGCAGACGACATAGTTAACAGATCTCCACTTTTTTACTTTTTGATGTACAATATAAATATAAATACAATATTACCGGTACACTCTCACAAGGTGGAACTAATATAAATATACAAATTATATAAAATTACCAAATTATACATAAATAATCATTTACAATAAACAAATTCTCCATTTATTTCTTTTTTTAATTTTTTTTTCTTTCTAAAAATATCAAAATATGTACATGTTTATAAATATTTTTTGTTTTATCACATTTTATCTTCGAAATTTAAAAATTAGATCTTAAATATATGATATATACAATTACAAATTATTTGTTTTTAAAACATAATTTTCCAGATCTGAAGGTTTCCCTTAAAGTTTTTGAAGCTGCTCCCCGTTTTGTTAAACAATCAGAAAGTTGATGAGTGTTTGGAACCCACTCAATTTTACTAATTTCCCCGTTTTCTAACATTTGCTTAACACTTGCAATATCAATGCGCAAACGCTTTTCCTGAACAAGTTTTGTAGAATACAAATTATCACACAATGACTTATTATCAACATAACAAAAAATTGGAATTTTACAATAATTATTTACAATCTCACTTAAAATCGCTCAGACATAAACTGCCATGTCTAGAGCATCACATAATGCCAAAGTTTCTGCAGCTATAGTGCTCTTTACAACCCTCCTAATTTTCTTAGAACACCACACTATTGGACAAACTGAATCAGAACTACCCTGTAAGAATATTACATATCCCTCAGCACTTGAAACATTATCACATAAATTTGCATATGAAGCATCAGAAAATACAATAATCTTAATATCTTTTAAAGCACCTAAACAAGGAAACATTACTTTACAACTGTCACCTTTCAGCTTCTTTACACATTTATGTGCTAATATTAAATGCTCAATTTTTGGCCTTTTCATAGAAACAGCCAAATTTAAAATATCAAAACATAGATCGGGACGAGATTGATTTGAAACCCAGCTTAACTGACCAATGATTTCTCTTAAATTAGTAATTTCAAATTCATTCAAATCACTATCCTTATTTTCATACCTAGCGCCATTTATATTTATATTTTCAACTTGCTTAATGTAAGATTCTTGGTGTAATATAATACAATTAACACAATTCTGTAATTCTAAGCCAATATACTTAAATAAACCTGATTCTTGTTTTCCACATACAAATGATTCAAGTACTTTATCTATAACTGACGCTTTAAACTTATCATTTCCACACCATAGAAAATCATCAACATGAGTTAGAAACATGCCAGATATACAATTTTCATGAAAGAAAAAGAAAAATGCAGGATCAATGCTAGATATTGTACATCCTATCTTAAGTAACTTATTTTTCACACTCATATACCAATTCCTAGATGCATCACTTAGTCCATAGACGCATTTTAGCAGTTTCCAAATAATACCCTCACCATCCACCTCTCTTGGCGGTTTTAAATACACTACACGTGAAATGTCATCTCCCTGCAGGAAAGCTGCTTTGATGTCAATTGACTGACATGCCGAGTTCATTGTTGCGGCTAATGAAAGAAATATTCTCAGAGTTTCTTTTGTAGCAGTAGGCGAATCTGCCTGTATATCTGATTCTTCAAACCCACAACCAAACGAGCTTTAAGAGATTCATGGTTATTAATCAGTTTTTTTGTTATCACCCATCTAGTTGAAATTGTTGATTGACCACAATCTGGCACTTCCTCATACACTTTAAAACGTTTCCAATTCTCTAATTCTGCATGTTTAGCTAATTTCACATCAGACGACGCTTCATTTACTTCTACTACTATCTCATCACATTGGTCTGAAGCTTTCCATTCACTCAAATCCTTCACAAAATCTACACCTTTTGCATTATCATCACCACTGTCTCTAATATTTAAATACACCCAATTTCTACCTGTCGCTTTACCACCTTTACTCAATACTGTCGCTTCAATCCACTGATCCCTATTTTTCAACTTATATTTAATTTGCTCATTATCACATGGTAAATCTGTTAACTTTTGAACAGATCTACCAACAGTTAAATTTTCCTTCTGAGCTACCATATCTTCATCACTATCGAATTCAACCGGCACAGTTTTATCATTTTCATTTCCATCCAATTTATCTTCATTAAGTTTATCATTTTTCTGCTCAGTGAATTCTTCTCCAACCTTGGTTAAACGACATGGATGAATTCTTACATATACACTACCGTGTCGAACAAATACCACTTTTCCATCCTGCCCAATCACTTTACCAGGCCCTCTCCACTTATTGTTGTCGTCTCTTTTATAATATACAAGTTCCCCTTGTTCAAATGGACCACTAGATGTTCTGATCTGATGTCTTAAAGCCCTACGAATTCTTTCAGAGGCTTCTGCCTGAATGAACGCTCTTCTCCCAGCATGTAACGCATTCAAATGGCTGGCAAAGGTTGCACTTATTGTCTTTCCTTCTAAAGCAGGAGGTTTATCATCCATAACTGATGGTAAATTTGGGTTCACACCGAAAACAAGTTGATGGGGGCTCCACCCATAAACCATCTGTAAGCTGTTTTTCGCATTCACAGCCCAGGCTAACGCTACTTTAAGTTTCATTTGCGGATCATCCTCTAAAAGCTTAGCTACACAATCGTCTACAACTGAATGATTCCGTTCACAAAGACCATTCTGCCAAGGACTCCTGGCAGCTGTATTGATAACCTGAACATTCAAATTTTCGCACATGTCCTTGAACTGATCATTCGCAAATTCACCACCGTTATCAGCTAAAAACTTTTTAGGAGCACCAAAACCACCACCTATCCATTTCAGCATGACTTCCTCTACTATGACATCAGGGGCTTTTTGATAAATAACACTTGCTAAACTGAATCGTGTTGCCAGATCAATTAAATGTGAGAAATACACATTTGCATTCCACTGTTTCAAATCCATTGCTACACATTCATTAAATTCTGTCGCCATCGGAAGACATACTACCGGTCGAGATGGAGTCCGTTTATAACGTTTACAAACTTGACAATTATCTGAAATTTCATCAATAATAGTTTGAAATTCTGTTTCATAAAATCCAGCATCTTTTATTAAGGCTTTTAGTCTACAACTTGTGGGATGTGCAAATTGCTTGTGAAGTTTTTGCACCATTTTATATTTTTCGGTATTATTACTATTACCCTCAGTCTGAAAAACTTCAAATGTGTCTCTAATATCTATATCAGATTGTTCTAGATCTATACAATAATGTCCAGCCGTAGAACAATGAAGTTTTACATCTGTGCCGAATATTTGTGCAGAATCATTTTCAAGATCAAGTTTTACTTTAGCGCGTTTCATAGTTTCTTTACTTAAAAGAAGAGGTATGTCACTATCTACCACATCTGTTTCTAAAACACATTCCACACCAGCTAACTTACATGGAATTTTAATTCGTCCCAATAATTTCAATTTACAACCCCCTCCAAATTTGAAAATAGTATCACTATCTAATTGTTCAATACCCTGACGTTCTCTATCACTTAAACTGTCTAGATAACATTTCATCCATCCCTTACCTGCAACCGTTGAAGAACAAGCACTATCTAAAACTGCCGAATATAATGTTTCACATGCAAATGTTTTCATTTCCATGGGCTCACTTCCAGTGTATAGAATAGCCTTTTCTGGCCCTTGTGACTTACTCATGTTCTCGTAAGAATAGGGACAGTCTTTTACGAGATGTCTGATTGATTCACAACTACGACACTTTAATGGTGTTCCATCAAAGGAAATAGGATTTATTGGTTTCAACATTTGATTACTCTGATTATATTGATTACGCTGATTACTTTGATTATACGCTCCTCTATATCCATAATTAAATCCTCCTCTCATTCTTCTCTGACCTCTTCTAAAATCAAAGTTACTTCCCCTTCCATATCTGCTAAAATTCCTTGCTTCCAACACATCTTCTTCTCTCTCGCTAATATAGGAGTCTTGTTCAACTTTAATACTAGATGACGCACTTTTGATACCATCACATGACACAGCAGAAATCGACTGTTTACCGAAGAATTTCTTTAATGAATTACCCATTTGTTTAAATAAAGTCTGAGTCTTACTGTAATCTACCCCCGTTAACACCAATTGACGATCCTTTACTTTCTAAGCCAGCTCCATCTAATAATTTGAAGGCTAGAACAGCGACAGGTAGATCCATTCTAAACTTCTTTGATCTGTTATATCTCTTTTCAAATTCACTCACATAAACTTCAGTACACATGTCTGGGTTTTTTTAAAATTTGTCGAACTCTAAATAGGCTTCATAAGCTTCAGTTAATTCATCCTTTTTGAACAGTTTGTCCATGAAATCGGTCAATTTATTCACACCATCATTAGAACTAAGTTCATCAGTTGAAAGTTCATTAAACACTTTATCCCTAATTCCACTTTTATCTTTCTCATCCAGGCTCAGAGCTATGGCTAAAGCTTGCTTTTCAGAAGGTAAATCAGTTAAACTTCTCCAAGCCTTGATTTCTTCCAGCCATCGATCATATGGTTTTTCTGAGCTATTAAAAGCTGGTGGTGTTTTAAAAGATGCAGCCATTGTATTGTAACTTTCACTATTACCTATGAACCGTGCTCTGCTACCATGTTAAGTATATTTATAATCCCTTTATTCAATCATAGCATGTCATAGGTAACAACTCTAGTCCACCTTCATCTCACCTCTACTCTTAAACACACCCTACACATCATGCAACCCTCATCACCTGACCTGTGTATACACAGCACACACCTGGACTGACATGCACTCACTCTCACTGTCACTCTCTCACACACCACTAGCAGACGACATAGTTAACAGGAACATCAGGCTTACTGTTAGATTGTTTATATGATTTTTTCTGACATTGATTTCATATGTCAATTTAATCATTATTTTTAATTTCTCTGTAGTTGACTGAACCTGGTGATGGGGGGACAACTCCAACCCAAGACCCAGAACAAAAGATGGAGGAGTTACGACAAAATATAAGAAAAGCTGAGGTATGATATATTCTTTTTCCATATTTAACCCTTTTAGGTCATGTTATGCTGATACCCTTTTAGGTCACATTATACTCTTGAAGTCACGCCATGCTGATACTCTTCGTTAACAGTTCCTGTTATGGACACCCTTCAAGTCATGTTATGATGATACCCTTCAGGTCATGTTATGATTATACCCTTCAGGTCATGGTATGCTTTTAATCTTCTATTCACATTATACTGACACCCTTCAAGTCATGTTATGCCAATACCCTTCATGTCATGTTATGCTAACACCCTTTCAGGTCATGTAATGCTTTTAACCTTCTATTCACGTTATATTGACACCCTCAAGGTCATGTTTATGCCGACACCCTTTATGTCATGTTATGTTTGTAACATTTCAGGTCACATTATGCTGATACTCTTCATTATTAGGTCCTGTTTTGCTGATACCCTTCAGGTCATGTTATCCTGATACCTTTCAGGTCATGTTTATGCTTATACCCATCCCCTTGTTGATTGTTACTCGATTGGTGAATTTCTCCTCATACATCCATTTACAAGACTATTTTATATTTCCAGACATCTAAAGTAAAAGCAGAAGGTAGATTAGAGGCTTTACGTGCTGTTGGAAGTAAGATTTTATTTATAAATCCTTTTTTTTGTATTGAGTGCTCTTCAGATTCATAATACAAATGTATAGAGTTTCAATTCAGTTGCTTTAAAACTCTTGTTTTAACAAGAATCCAGGCCTGGGCCAAGAAGAATATCCGGATTCTTTAAACCTGTTCCCACTTGTCTGAGATGTTATTGTTAACTTGTGCATAAATGATAGTTGGAATTTGATAAAGAGTAGACAGAAGTGCAGCCTTCGGCAAAATGTACCTTATAACACAAAGACTTATGTTAAACCCCATGTCATGATTTTTACTGTGAGAACTTAGCTTCTCCACAAGGCAATCTGATTCTTTCAACCATCCCCCACCCCTTTCTAGATTGATGATACCAGTCTTCAATCAGCTGAACCTCCTTATTTAACTAGACAAAATGAGAAGATAAACTGTCATCTCTTCCCACAACAGCAAATTTTAAATCAACCTGTCCGTAATATTATGTATTGGATGTTAAATTTGTAATGAACAGTAACATCCTCATTTCATTTCACTTGTACATATTTTTTTATGCTCTTTTAATATATGTTTGGTTTTTTCTCGACAGTGAATATAGATGAGTATTTAAGTAACGCCCAGATGGAAAGTCTGGGTACTGAAGACCATACAATGGCCAGGGTGCCAAGTCAAATGTCTCTTAGAACCGAAAGCTCTGGCGGGGTACGTTTTTGATTGATATAATTTATAACAATAAAAATCTGCATTTGTAGAAATTTGCTTTTTAGACATTTCTAGTTTTAAAGAAACCTGGTTAATTCAGTGTGAAGGACTTCGTGAAATATTTCGAAAGATTGAGAAATATTTTCAATTATAAATTCTTTGCAGTATTGCAAACATCGATTTGTATTTATTAGAGTATAAAATTAAATGAGAATGTTAACAAAGTAAATTATTTGGGGTTTTTTCTTAATTATCAGTATTCCTTCCATGACAATGCTCAGACATGTTGTGAATCTTGTTGTCTGCATGATATATAAGTAACAAAAGAGAAATAAGCTATCCACGCATGTAGAAGTGAAAAGGCTTTTATTGACAGAGTTATACCACTATCAGTGATTTTCTGCAGGGTTAACATCGTACAAAGCAAGACATAGCATCTAACCTCAGTGTGCAGCTAAATATAGTTCCTTTTCTACAATTATGTTTGTCTCAGTTTATTCTCAATCATGGAAGTAAATTATAGATTTTGAAATTCATTGTCAATGGAAGTTATTTCCCTTTTTAATTGGCCAGGGCCCTGTTCCTTGAAATCTTAACTAAAGATAAAATCCTAATTTTAGTAGATACTTCAATTTTGATTGGCTAAGTACTAAAATCAATCTGATAATATCCAATCAAATTACTAAAATTCTTAGTTAAAATTTTGTGAAACAGGCCCCAGACACAATATTTGATTTTTCTGTCTAAATAATGGTGGTGTTTGTTGTAATTTATAGCACAGCGCTGATGAACCAACCTATACGCATTATGATGATGATGATGATTTCATAGATGATACATTTAATACGTCTGCTGAGAATGAGACTTTCTTCACCCATAGTTCCGGTAAACAATTCCCTGTAAAATGTCGATCTCTTTATGCTTTTGAGGTAATTTTTATTGTTACAATTCCAGCCAAGTTTAGATCCAGTCCATTTTTTTGAGGGCCTACTTTTATATCTAATTCCAACTGCCAAAGGATCGTTTACATGCACGCCAATGTGTACACGAGACCTTGGTTATTCATCCCATCCAATCAACTAGACAGCTGTCCTTCTCAGACCCTCCATCCTGCACCACTGACAGGAATCAAATGCCAACCTTCAGGCTAGCGAGCTAGTGTCATACTCACTTAGCCACCGTGGCTCCAGTTTTAAACAGACTTCAATACCAAGTGTTCTGATCAATGCACAATATTCTAGAACATAATGTTGAAGTACAAACCTTTGGTATAATTTAATGAGAGAGAGAAATGGGGGTTTAACGTCTACTCGACACAAACTAGGTCAGTTCGGGACTAACAGATGATTAAACTTTATTTCAATAATTCGCTTGGGCGTAGGGGTCTTTAGCAGTGGAAGGAATCCGGAGGACCCGGAGAACAAACAAGAGGTTGGACAGGCGATCCTACTCCTTGCCATGTACATCCGGGGATTGGAAACCAATAATTCAATGAATAAAACTAGTTAATTCTGTGTGGATCAGGCATAGATTCTTTTATTTTAGTTTGGCAAGCTGACCGGTTCGATATTCCCCGGACCGTTACTCGTTCTATACAGAAAAAATGTCAGTGTATATCGACTAGTAGTAAACTAGCATTAGTCCACGCTCTCTTGTTCATATTACACGTTGATACAAAACATTCCCGGTAATAAAACGGCCGTATTCACTGATCGAAAATGTAGTACTAAAATTATGCCGTGAACAAAGTATCTGATGTCCCTCTGGCACATGGCCAAATGGTATAATCTTTTCGTCGTTCCTTATTGCGTTGTGTCTTCGAGCTGGATAATCTTGACTACAGGACACTACAGGTTGACTATTGACTGCTGGTATGCGTATGAAAATGAAAGTGATGCTGTGCGCGCGAATAAATGGATTACATTATTATAACACTGCATATTGAGGTGGAGGTAGGTGGGGGCCATAGAATATTCCTGTGTTTATAACTGGTCGAACACTAATAATATTTAAGCAATCTTCCGATGTCACACAACGGCATGTGATACACCTGCGCGAGTGACGACCACGTGGTAGCATACCATATTGTATTACTTCCGGTTGGCCGGTCACGATCGGTTTTTTGCCCATCAGTTAACCGGTTCAATTTTTTTTGACCCGTTACATCCTTATTTTAGTCCCAAACAGCTGTCTAAAGCTCATGTCAATACATGACAAAAATGAAGACAAGAATTTTAATTGTCGTCGCTGTCAACCCAATGTTACACTGAGATTACCTGATTACAGTCTTAATAATTTATTAATATTAGAGGTTTATTATTTTTCAGGCCACTAATTCAGATGAATTAACAATACAGGCTAACGAAGAATTAGACCTCATCGCTAATGGTGATGGTGATGGATGGGTCAAGGTCAGTAACCTAAAGATACATTATGGCAGATTAGATAAAGAGTTGGCAATGTCACTATAATAGTTAAAAACTAGATAATTTTAAGGGAATTTGCTGAATTTTTTTTGATATGACGGCCATTTAGGGCAGAGTATTCTCAAAGAATGAAGTAGATGGATCTCTTTGTGAAGAAGTGAAGAATGACTTTCCTAGGACAGTGGTCAAACCGCCAGTGCAATACTGCCCACCAGTTATTGCCTCCAAGCTGAATAAAATAGTCTATATGTTTGCTCTATTTTCAGGCTCGAAATTTGAGTGGTAAAACAGGCTACATTCCTGAAAACTATGTAAACCTTAACGATAGTATTATAACAGATAACCAAACACCCAGTGAACCAGCTACTCCAGTTGCTATGCAACCACCAGAAATACAGTCCCCCATAGCAACCGACATACAACACGAAACAACTTCTAGTTATTCGTCTGGTGACCTTGAAATTCAGCAGACGACGGATGTAATGCCTGTTGATAATTTCCATTTACCATTACAACAATCCTGTATGTGAAAATTATTTTATTGTTTAATTTTAAACCTATGCCTATGTTAGAGCTGGACAACAACAATGGGCAGGATTCATAATAGTGCATTTGGAAAGAACCGTTTTGAAGCAGCATAAAGTTTTTGGTCAGGATTTCTTCTCGTGATCCCTGTGATTCAGTTGTGCCCTAAGATAAGGTTTTAGCCAGGCAATACCATTAGCCTTTGTGATCCCTTAAGATTCAGTTTGATTGGATTTTTTACTCTTCAGTGCCAGCAAACTAACCTTCCTCAAGTGGATGGTAGTTGTTGTGTATTATGCAGTTCACACGACAAAGCCATTGATATTTGAAGAAGGGTATATAAACAGACACATAGATATTATATTGATAACTTCTTTGATTTAGGTCAAATCCGTCTTCATTAGCCAAGTTTAGGAGCAGAACAGTAGGACGTTAAACCCCATTTAATTTCATTTCCGATTTAGGTCAATTTCCTGCATAGTTCCCCTTGTCAGTGGTGCAGGATGGAGGGCTTGCCTGTCAAGGACAACTGTCTAGTCACTCAGATGGAATAAAAAAACAAGGTCCCATGCACACATTGGCATGCACATAAAAAATCCTTGGCAGTTGGAATTTGATATAAGCGTAGGCCATGGTGCCTCTTTATGCTGTAAGGCAGTCTTTATTGGCCTAGTCGAAACAGAACAGTAGGACATTTCATTTCAAAAGTTGTTTGGTGCAGAAAGTAAGACATTAGTTGATGCTTACGATTTGATCATTTCAGATTTACAAGATGTATGGGCAAGAGCTTTATATGATTATACTGGCAGTACTGCCGAGGAACTACAGTTTAATGAAGGAGCTCTCATAAAAATATTACGCAAAGATCATGGTGTTGATGATGGTTTCTGGGAAGGAGAAATAAACGGTAGAGTGGGTTTATTTCCATCACTTGTTGTAGAAGAAATAACACAAGAAGGAATGTCACTTGATGTAAGTTTTATTTTTAATAAACAAAATATATGTTATAGTATTAGATTCATTCTTTTTGATTTGGGTTATAATTATTAGAACTTAACCATGAATTTCTTAGGATTACGGTACTTTGGTTTATTAAATCTTCCTGGAAAAAGTCCCAATTCCAGACTAATGCAAAAACCGAAAATAACTTACAGGATTTTCTATACTTTTTCTTTTAGAATTTTTTGATAAAAACATGCATATAGCACTATCTTTCAGATGTGCTTCACAATATGCTTTGACAATACAACCTCTATAAAAGCAGCAAAATAAATAAAAACAACAAACTAAATAATAATACATACAGATAATGAGATAAATGTAAATAAATTTGAAAGCTCAATACCACTCTTGTTGTAACTGTATAATATGTCAAAATCTTTATTCCGGTCAACAAATTGTACTATTTTACAATATTCCAATTAATTGAAGATACACCTAATTTTAAAAGATTGGAAAAAATTCAACTAAATGATTTGAAAAGCCTTACGATACCTTTTTAAATGTGACTTCGATTTAAAAATATTTTCGAACCTTCTGGACAAGTAAAGTAGGATGTAATGGATAATTTTCACAATAGGTAGCACACCTAAACATTTAATACTTAGAATAAGGTTATTATTTATTTTCTGGAGCTGTCAAGCCAGCAAGAGTTTTATTGTCCCTTAACAAATGAAACCCTCTTGGAATAAAAAAATTTTTTTAAGTTAAGATGTAAAAGTTGTCAAAGGGGTACAACTGCAGATGCTAAAAGGCAAAGAATTTCACTGCAAATTGGCATAAAAATATAATGGGTTTATTTCATTTAAATTTAACATGGTGTTGAATGTCACTATTTATAGACTCTTCAGGTCACAGATTGTAATAATTTCATGACATTGATATTTCAGGATCCTTTCTCTCCTCTATTAACAAGTCCTCCTGACTTCGCCCCACCCCCACCAGTGATGGTAACATTACCAACACCTGATGAGTTACCTCCCCCTGTCTCTAATGGTGATGGTAAGTATATTACATCAATTCATTAGATATATTTCATTTAATGTATATTATAATTGTCTTTGAGAATATTATACTGTTAAAGAAAACTGAATATTCCGCCATTTGCTTTCTGGGATATTTTCTGAAATTGGGGCCTAAGATTATTGCAGGATTAATCAATTGATTTATGAAAGAATTTATAAATATTCGTGAAAATTATAATAAAGGCCATTAAAAAAGATGTTGAGCTATAAATTATTGATGATTGTTCACTTTCGATATATGGTGGTTGGATGGCATGTTGGATTTATTATTTCTATAGGCTACAATTTTACAATCCCCTGAACCACTTGAATGCATGATGGGATATCTTGGAAAGCATGAACAATTTTACGTACATTCATAGCTATTTGGTTAGAGTTAAAAATAAAGTGTTGAATTGGGACCAACTGGTGTGTTTTTTTCATCAGTGTTGGAGAACAGGCTCTGTGTCTATCAATAAATAAAATTTTAAAATAAACTGTTGACTGTTTTAGTCATTTTTCCTCACAGACAATCATAAAATATAGATTCTCTGTATGACCTTTAACACTGTATAAAATTTAGGGTAGCCATGGTGGCTCAGTTAGTAAGTCGCTGACTCACTAATCAGGAGGTTTCTGGTTGGCTCCCAGTGTTGTCCAAGAAAATGGCTAATTATTTCCTATCATGGTTTTCCATTGTCAGTGCTGTAGTATGGAAGGGCTTGGCAAGGAACAGCACAGTGTCTAGTCTTTCGATAGGATGAAAATCTGAGGTCCCCTGTGCAGATGGACGTGCATGTAAAAGAACCCTTCACATTTTTAGTTCAAAGTTAAAGTAGGCTATAGCACTGCTGTCTTAACACACTGCATGGTATATGACCATCTTCATTAGGCAAAAGAGTAGGACGTTAAACCTCATTTAAATTTCCTACAAATTTAACGCTAATTTGTCCAGGCTGCAATTGAACTGGATTGATCAGGACTGCCATTTGGCAAGACGAATAACATAAATTATAATCAGTTCAACACTTTAATTTCTTTCTCAAATCAAAGCAGTTGTGTCCCTTTAATTGTTTTCTATCTATGTGGATATTGTGTGTTAATTTTATATGTTTTGTGTGATATTACTAAACAGTCTATGCTGAAACATTATTTCAAGACTTGTGTAAGTTGTTATAAAATTAGTTTTACAGAAACATTAACTTTACATTTTAGTTAGATATGCATAGAAACAGCTGCCATTTTATGGTGGTTTTTCCTTTTTGCATTAGAATATTTAGAAATTTAAACAACCCACAAAAAGATAATAATTATCTTGACTTGAAAAGAATTGCTTAGGCAATATGTTTTGTATGTGTTTGTTTTGTTTTCTGTGTGTTTATATGTTCTTTGTTAGAATTTTTAATTTTATCTTTAATGTGATTTTTTAACATTAATTAACCTGTTAAGCGTTAACTACCCTATTCTGTAAAAAATTTGACGAAAAACATCATTTTTGGACCTTTGCTCCTATACATGTTTTTGCTAAATGTTTAGGCAATGATTTCCTCGACCAGGCATAATATAACATATTACGCACTCAGGAAAGCCATTATACACACATGCTGCGATCATGGGGGAATTCCCCCAAGTGACGAACTATAGGTTGGGGAAAATACCTCCAATGTGTATTACGCCCTACACACAGTGAGTGGCAGTTGTCCAGGACGTTGTATAACAACCTATGCACTTAATGGGTTAAGAATACTTTAATTAATTAATGAGAAACTTTATTTTAAACAAGATTTTAAGTTTATACAATTTTGAAAAATCGCTCAATTTATTTAAACATCTGATTCCTTCTTCTGTTTGAATAATATTGTGGAACTTGATATTGAAAACCTTAGGTCCTGTGTCTTTTATTAGCAGCTAATTAAAAAGCCCTAGCCAGTTGTTGAGATAAGAATAGGAGTATGTGAGAATTACATCTCATAGCGTAGTACAGCATATAGCAGTCTTCTGAACTAAATTATAAAAAATGATTCGGTCCCATTAAAATTTCTGTGATGTTTGGAAATTTAAATATGATTAAGCCGTATTGCTGCTGTCAATGGAAAATTCAAAATTTATCTCATACCACACTGCATGTGACGTATGCCCGGCTACTTAGTCCAGTCGGTGCAGAATAATAAAACGATAAATTTCATTTCATTTTCCTGAACTTCTTATAAATTTATTCTTATTGTTTAAAATAAAGTTTTCCCGTGTAGTCCTGACTCCTGGTAACATGTAAACAGTGGTTATCCAAATAATCCAGCAAATGGTTTATAATTGACTGATCCTGTGTTTTCATAGAGTGGTGTATATATGATTTATATTTCAGTGTTTTATTATTATCCTAGTAGTACCAGCCAGTGTTAACAGTAGGTTACACACATAACCCTCTTTATGTCTATCTTTCTTTCTGTCTCTGTTAGTCGGTTTGTTTTGTTCAGCCCCGAGTTCACAAAGCATTCTCAGGCCTAAATTGAGAGTTTACTCAAATTTGTTAAAATATAACCCTTTATAAAACTTTTCGTTGTTTTAATATATCAAAAACATCAATAAGAAACTATGTGCAAAGTTTTGTGTGTCTGTAACTCTGTATCAAAGATATTTCTAATAAACAGTGATTGAAAGTTGAGCAAATTCTCAACTTAAGTCTGAGAATGCTTTGTAAACTCTGGGCCTGTTGTCTGGAAGTGAAATCAGGGCTGTCATTTTCATCAATATTTGTCAATTACATCATTCCATCAAATTAGAATTTCAAAGAGTTTAAGCTTAAAACAGAATAAATATAATTAGATATGTAGCAAAATAAACCGACTATTTGTTGCACTTTGTCTCATCTGAACACTACAATATGGTAGCACGTTTGTAAAATTTCTCTTCATTTGCACTACACATTGTTTCTCTAAATTAAATCTATTTCATGTCCCCGATATCTTTTACACATCCCACTAAATAGAATCTGTTTAATGTCACAGATATCTTAGGTTATTTTATTTATTTAGTCTTATATATATTCCATTATTCATCTTGTCTTATCATCTCTACATGTCTTTAATTATCATCTCTACTCATTCTACATGTCTTATCATCTCTATTCATTCTACATGTCTTATCATTTCTATTCATTCTACATGTCTTATCATCTTGATATGTTTAATTATGTCTACTCATTCTACATGTCTTACCATCTCTATATTTCTTATGTCTACTCATTCTACATGTCCTACCATCTCGATAATATGTCTAATTATGTCTACTCATTCTACATGACGTAACATCTCTACATGTCTAAGCATCTTTACACATTCTTCTTTTCTTATGTCTACTCATTGCAACTTGAGTCTTTAGCTCTTTCACGTCTCAGGTTGTCACGAGAAATATTTCGAGTTGAGTCTACGATTAGACTTATGTAAGTTCTCAAGTCATGGGACTCTATTCACACCTCTGTCTAATACATTGTCATTCCCTCATCTAAATTTTTCGTCGATCATATATTCCATGCCACACTAATTCTTATTTTATACTACAATTTCTACCCATTCAATGTTTCTCTCCCTCTGATCTACATCTCATATTTTCACTGTGACCTGTCTCACCCTTTCAGTACCATATCTTCGTATTTCCATTTGCAGTATTTAATTTATGTATCTCTCACTAGTCCGTGTTATAAATAGATCTAATGTTGTTTGTTTGATAACAGAGATTAAGAGTTACTTGTTTATTGTTCTATTTGTTTGTTTGGTTTTTCTACAAGTAACTAATGTGTAGAAAATGAATTGTGTGTTCGTGATAACAATGAGTTTTGTGTGTGTGTTTATTGTTGTAAATAACTGCTGTATTGTGTTGTGAATCAATTTAATTTTTGTATTTATTGTTTTCATATTCAGTCATTATCAATGTCTTCACAAACATCCTCATTAGTAGTTTCACTGCTGTTCCATTTGGAAATTTATTTCTAAATGTGGAAGATAATCACCATCTTTCCTCTCTTATTTAGAATCATTTTGTGGCTACAGCTTGCATACCCATACCGTACTCGAAAACATGAAATTTTTGTGTCGTGAATTATTATATAGATTCTACGCCGATCTAGGAGATAGTTATTTATAATAATGACAAAATGTCGGGTAGTAATTAAGCAGTACCTGATATTTTTACATGTATTAAAAATATTACTAAGAACTAAGAAAATAGACAAATCGGTGGTGAACAAAATAGTTCCTTGGGATTTTCCAGCGTGTTTTCCTTGTGTCAGTGGTGCAGGACTGAGATCCAGACAAAGACAGATGTCTAGTGGTTTTGAGACAAAAAAAACGAGGTCCTGTGTACACCCTGGTGTTCACGTAAAAGATCCCTTGGCAGTAAGAATTTGATATAAGAGTAGGCCTTAATGCTGCTGCCCAGGCAAAATTACCCTCATGGTACATTGCATGGTATATGCCCGGTTTCATTAGCCCAGTTGGAGCTGAACAGTAGGACGTTAAACCCTATTTCTTTTTTGCTGAACCAAATAAAAATAACAGGCACAAGAGGAATGTGTCTGATCAAACCTGATTTATACCTGACAAGTACTGGGACAGGTGCCATATTTGTTCGCTAGATTATAATTTTTTGGGGGAAATAAACAACATCAATTATTTTTTTAATTCCCACAAAAATATCATGTTTTGTAGCATTTAGACATTGTAAATAATTTGTATATATGTATTTAAGTGTGATTATTTTCACTTGATTTAAAAACTGTTTCTTTCAGTAAAATCCCCCACAATTAAACGCACGCAAGTCTTACGTCTGGGAAGTGTAAATGCTTCATCATATGAGTCAGCCGTTTAGTAATTAGGTAGATTTAGTCGCCTCTCCGAGCTACATTATAGCATGTGCATGGCTTTCTATCATAGAATCCTCTATAATTTCTCGTAGACATTTTAAAAATATTTCTTGTAGATTTTCTTCTATTGTAACTCTTAGTGTATCTTTTTATTAGATGAAGAATTGCAAGGATTGCATAACGTTTTTGAATGTTTTTATAATTAGTTAGGGTGAGGGTATGATTAAAAAGAAACTTAAAAATTTCTTGGAATTGTTGAAAAAAAAAAAGACTAAGAAACCAAAGCATGATTATAACATGTAAGATTGTAAGATCTCAAGTTTGAGTAGATTCACTAAACATGTATGGTATATATACTTGTATAATGATAATATACTCACAAAATAATAGCACCTAATCAAAGTTCAGATATTTTACATAATAATATACTAAAAGAATAAAAGCAACTAATAAAATGTCAATTACTTTACATGATAAATTTGAAAAATTTATTTCCAAAGTTATAACATGCAAATGTATTTGTCCATTGAAATTGTGCCTTGTAGTTACATTAAAGGGGTGGTCCCAGATTTCAAAAGGTATCCTTTGAGAAAAGTGATTTAAAGGATATAAATTATTTGCCAAAATGTAAAGAAATAGCATAAATGGCTCGTCTAAAAGTTTCAGCTCTTCAGTTGTTTCGAACTCGCTAATAGATTTTCTTAACATGGGTTATGTTACAAAAATGGCTTATGCTGAATATAGACTTACCCAAATAGGACCTTAGACTGCTGTTGACTGTGAGATCCTATATAAGCTTTGTTAAATCTGGCAATATCATGATGATTACTTTCCACAATAGATTTTGTCAGTATGTAGCGTTGGTTATTCAGGAATTTGGGACTAGTCATGATAAGCGTATGAAAACTGAACACACACAGTTAAACCCCTTGATTCATGTGGGACAGACAGCTCCTTTAATTTAAATACATATTAAAATAATAAAGAAAACAATCCTAGCATGTGAACATTTGTAGCAGAATGAAAATATTCTCGGAATCTATGATATTGAGTTAAAAAACAAACAATGCTTACCAGAAAACTAACAAATATTGACTGACATTTTTTTTTTAAATTTCATTTATTCATAATGTCATCATGAAATCTATCGCTTTCACCCCAATATATTAACTAAGTTTCATTATAACCTCATTTTCTTTCTATTAAGTGACAACTTTAACAACTTCTAGGTCTTTACTAAATCTAGGTGGCCCCTTGTGCTACCTGTGAACCAGGGTTCGTAATTAATTTTGAAATTTACCCGCCAGAATTGGGTCTGAAGATTTCCCAGTAGGTGATAGGGTGATAGAGGGTAATGTGAACTCTTTGAACACGGGTCCTGATTTTTTGTCGAGAATGTTTGATGTCTTGGTCCCAACAACACTGTGTATGTGCGAGGAAACATTCAGGAACTTGGTAGTCAAAGGGTTAAGGCATTGAAATATTTCATTCTAATTTGTATCTGAATATATAGTTATTGGGGAACAGGCATAGCTTATATTGGATCCCTCATTTTTTACTGTATTGTTATAGCCTCCTATAAAAAAAACAAGGGAATTGGACCTAGTTTTAAGAAAGACCAACTCTGTGCATTTTTCATACTTTTAATAACTTTTGTCGTTTTTCATCGCTAATCTATTCTAATCAATAATCTGTTAATCATATCAGCTCATGTAAGCTTTACATCTATACATATACAAAATCAATGATATTAATAGATAAAAATTGAAATGCATCTTGTTTTTAAATTACTTAAAAGATATTTGTGTAAAAATTAGCATTGTCAATGTGGTGAAATAATTTATTAGTATTAGAAGACTAGCATGATCTAAAAATAAAATAGATTCTGCCCAGTGCATGATATTTTTTTGAGCAAATTTATTTAAATATTTATAAATATATTTGTAACAGATATGTAAAAAAAGATTTGCATTGTTATTTTTTAGATACCGGTGTTCAGCAGCAGGCAGTTCCACCAGAACAGGTAAAACTCTTTAAAAATTTCATAAAGCTGAGGGTTACTAGTTGTGTGGTTAGTGCAATGCAAATAGCCTCCCAAATATATAAGGGGTATAACTCTTATTATTCAATCCAACGGATTCAGACCTCAATTAAAAATGACGTGTGAACAAAATATTCAAATTCGTAGTCTGAATTGGACTGATTGCATAACAATCAATAAAACACTGGCTCACTAACCAGAGGTCGTGGGTTTGAGTCAGGTATTGGTCGCAACAGTACCTCAGTCTGGTTTCCTCTTTTTACTGCTTGTCAAGGACTGCAGGCCTGGCAGGAAAAAGTGGGACCCATAAAAAAAAAGAGATTTGCATGCATGTTATAGAACCCTTATCAACAATTGGAGTTAAATGAAGTTTAGACAGATCTGCAAAAATGAATTTAGACCCGATTTGTTAAAAACAAAATTATAGTTAAAACTTTATTAGTTCCAAAAACATATAGATATTTGAGATTAAAATAATAAATTTAATTGATTATTTATTGTAATTTATTTTTATGCTGCTTAGAAGGAATGATAAGAATGGTATGTATATGGTACATGTAATTGTTATTCTGTATATTCAGAAGGTCACTCCATGAACCTCTAAAGTTTAGAGGTTGAGACCTTTTTCTGCTAAAGTTAGAGGTTGCGACCTTTTTCTGCTAATGTTTAGAGGTTAATGGAGTAGCTTTATACCAAAGTTTAGAGGTTAATGGAGTAGCTTTATACCAAAGTTTAGAGGTTAATGGAGTAGCTTTATACCAAAGTTTAGAGGTTAATGGAGTAGCTTTATACCAAAGTTTACTCAATCTTCTTCACAGCATCCAATTACAGAAAGGTTTTCTAAATACAGCTTAAGTCAATTATTAAAACACAGAAAGATTTCTAAATAGGATAATAAAAGAGAAAAATCCTCTAGGGAACATGACGTAGAATATGTTGGCCTTACTGTTAGAATTGAAATAGAAACATTGTGTTTCAGAAGTGACATCTTACCAAAACACATTTATTTACAGGGGTCAGCTATTCTAACATTGGGGGTTGGACGACTGAATGGTTAGCGTGCACACTGTATCATAAAGCCTGTCATTGAGTCAACAGACGTGGTTTTGAATCCCCGGTTGTACTTGGCAAGGAGTAGGGTCGCCTGTCCAACCTCTTGGGTTTTCTCTGGGGCTCTGGTTTCCTCCCACTGCAAATAAAATTAAAACCATATGTTAGTCCCGAAATGATGTGTCAAGTGGATGTTAAAACCCATTTCTCTCTCTCTCTCTCTACTCCAACGTTTAGTTCTGTTGATAATTGGAGAGTTAAATGCACCTCGAGTATAAACATTGATGGAATTGTGCACAATATAAGAACTCACCGAATTCCAGCCTCGGGACAATCTTAGTGTAGCCGCCAACCCTGACGAGACAGACAAACAAACAAACAAACAAACAAACGGCAGTCACAAGTATTAGTATACATAATTACTGCTGATTCTATTCTGTTTATATTGTTGTAATTGTTTTCCCGTCTTTATTAGCCCAGTCGGAGTAGAACTTACAATAGGACTTTAATCATTGTAGTTAATTGTGTTTGTTTTCTTTCTTTCCAGTTTTTCAAGAAAGTTCGATTTTGTGAAAATCATATTATATCCTCCGCCTTCCATGTACAGTCAAACTATTTAATGATGGCGGATTACTACGACAGTGAAGGAGGTGAAGAGTCTCTTGTTTGACCTTAGATCCACAAGGTGTAGGGATATTATATATTTAGATTATGCATATTATGTAACGGGTATATATATATATATATATTGATAAATGCAAATTAGTAGACGATGTAGACCAATCATCATGTGTGTAAGATAAAATTGAAAATAGCGAGTACCTTATATAGTGCCTGTAGGCGTAGGGGATGATATATGTTAATTTATGCTAATGGCATGCAAATGTATGCATTAATGATGTGATAGATTTATTTAGATTGACTTCATTATTCCATTTATTAAATGGCTCACATACAACATGGGACCTGTTTTTTCCTCATCATCATATTATAAATATTCAAATACATATTTTTTAGGGGGGTGGGTGGAATCAAAATATATTGAAATATCATTTGATTGATTTTGGATGAAGAATCGACCTAATGCTGCGTACAGGGCAAAAATCTCCTTATAGCATTTGTGGACATGTGACAATAAAACAATAATCGTATGCTGATCTCGGATTGTTCAATTGTATTGCACAGTAACCATTTATTGTCTGCTGAAAATAAACCTGCCCCCATAAAATACAAGATTAACGATATTTCATTATACCTTTTAAAATTGTGAACAGGATTATTATTGGTCTATTATAATGGTTTACATAATGATAATAATTTGTTTTCACCGGGTCCCGTGTTGTTTGTTTTTTTTAAAAGATTTTTACACAATATATAAAATATGTACAACTGTTTTATTGTTTTAAATTCTACAATCACAATGTATATAAATATATATATATGTTGTCATCTGTTGATTTATGTAAAAATCCAGTATTTATTTGTATATTAGAACCATGTATATATATCTATATATATAAAGTTGATTTTACAAGTACAATGTATGTAGGAATTTGAATTAGATTTATGCGACATTGGTCAAGCATTGGTCAAACATAAGCATTAAATAACATTTGTATTGTTATTCAATATAGACTGGGGTTAGAGTATTTAATATAGATATATCGTAGATATATCGTATATATAAACATGTAATAAAACTAGATGCATGCAGAGACAAGAACTTACATACAATTCGCCAATAGAATACATTTATTAGATATTTCATTAGATATGTACTTTTATTACTTGCTGGACGAGAACTTTAAATTTTAACATTCATTAAATGTACCTGTTTTCCTTGTAGCATATTTCCTTCACATTATCCATTATTAAAATCTTAGATTATGAAATTAACTTAAGATACAAATCGAGAATCAATATTTACGTACTTAAAAGAAAAAAAGTTAATGTTATGTCAGTCTTGTTTCAGGGGGATTTGGTTGGAGGTGTACACTATGGAGTGTCAAATTAACATATATTTTGAATACAAATTATTGTACAGGGGCAACCATTTGCCATTGTAGTCAAACGGTCAATACACTGGACTCTCAGCTACAATGTCTGTAATCTGATTAAAACACAGATCCTATTTCGTTCTTTTTTTATAGTTCAAAATTTTTTTTTAGTTGTCTTTACTACACTAGGATCTGGAAAAGTTGTTATATAAACCGCGTTCTGAATGATTATGAGTGAGGGTCTATCAAAAAAAAGGTCTGTTACCACGAACTGTGAGTAACCCACTACAAACAACAAAGCTGATTGGTTAATCGAATGTCTGACATCATAAAATCAAAAGCTCCTCTTATGAGAATTAGCAAATCAAATAGCGTCAACCCATTTTCCGGGTCAAATGCCAATATTTCATAATGGAGAAATAATTCTGGAAATATCCTGAAAATAGATTGTATCAAATGAGATTATACATGTGTAGTCATTCCATAGTCGTATAAACTCCAACCATGATCCTCCTTTGACAAACCATTATATTGTCTCATACAAAATGTGTTGACTAGTTTAGAAATACAACTTACTGAATGTCTTATGTCTCGATTCTATTATCCATGACAAACAAAAGATATGTTAAAATTTTATCTTCAGCATAACATTAATAAATTTTAATTGTGTTCCAATACAAAACACTAAAATGTAAATAATTTGCACCTTTTTGAACACAAATCCTGCAGGGCTATATTTATTACCCATGTCAAGCTTCATATTGCATTTGAAAGACACTCTGCCTGTTTGTTGGCGTTTTTTAAATGAAAGATCTGAACAGAACATATATATGTGTGTATCTGCACTTGTTCTAATACACTCGGGGAGGGGGGGGGGATGCATGCGTGTTGAAACAAAAAGTCTGTCATTTAGTCAAGTGACATGTTTTAGATTCCCCATTTGTATGTGACAAGCAGTATGGTCGATTTTCCCCATGTCCTCTCACTGCCTAAGACCCATACACACAAGCAAATTATTGAAATAAAATTAAAACATGCGTTAATTAATCCCAAAATGACCTAGCCTCTTTCTCTATTTTTCTTTCTCTCTCTCTCTCTAATACACTGTTAGATGCACTGGAATTTCGTTGGGTTTTTTTAATATTTAATGAATACATTGCTACTTTAAGCTTTGTAAATAATTAGACGGAAAAAAGTGGACGGCGAACACTCCCTTTAAAAATTATAAAAGCTGGACAGGCTTCGGCATCTATCTGGATACTGGATCAAAACTGATACTGTCGGGGCGAAAAGAAGTAGATGAATAATTTAAAAGATCCCCGAGCAACAGCAAGACAGATAGACTGTAGGTAGTAGAGATTGTTTAATAGCACAACGTATCGAGTGGCAATACCCTTTTTCAAGTGATGATTTAGATGATCCTGCGACGCCTTTATATAAGAATAATGGACATGTCACAGGATCCAAAAATAAAGATACAATGATTGGTGGTTATAAATAGAAAAAATGTTCAAAGATCGTTAAATTTAACTAGATATAAAATGTTAAAAATATAAACAAGGATCGTTAAATTTAATTATGTACAAAATATAATTAGATAGAAAATAAAAAATTATAGTAAAATTATGTGTTATTGAACAATCTCTACTACCTACAGTCTATCTGTCTTGCTGTTGCTCGGGGATCTTTTAAATTATTCATCTTTGTAAATAATGTTAATGACATTCACTGCAGCATTTGTCTTTATTAAATCGTATGTGAATGTACCAAAAGACGAGAATTAATTATATTTACTTGTGCAATGTAGACTCTCTTGTATCAAGAAGTGATATTGTATTATTATTATTATTACTATTATTAATAAATAACATGATTATATTATTTACAGCTTATGGATTTATTGTAAGCCTATTGATAGGCATACAAGACTTAGTGTTTTTGATATACAATGTTTCTGTTAGGTTCATATTTAAAATATGTTGTCTGTTGTACTTACAAATGGAGGTTGAATTGTCTCCCTTAGTCATTTTTATTATCTCCCCTTTTGGTCTGTTTTTGATCTGACCTTATATTATATCATGTTTTATTACTGAGAACATGAATGAAGGGTGTCCAAATTTCTATGAATGATATCCCCTAATTTAAAATTAAGACCAGAGTTTGATCAAATGTAATTATCAGAGTTGGAAATATTGTGTAAACACAATTATAAACTCAGATTAGGCTATTTCTGAGATTAAACCCCTTTCCATTATATAATGCACACCCTTCAATTATTTCCCCGAGAATTTTGGAACAGTAACTCGGCACCAGGCCCTATTAATCTTGTTTTTTGGGCAACGCTCTGTTCAAAAAGCCTAAGGCCCAATTCAAGTACAATCGACTTGATTGAAACTTTGCATGCTATTGTTCATTTGACAATGGGCATTGATTGCCAGGTGTCGATTTTCTAAGATGGTGTTGATGACATCATGGTTGGTTCCTGGTTCATAGTATATGCTAGTACTTGTTTTTTAATGAATTTTAAACTTTGCTAAAATATCTTTTCAACGAATTTGATCCTGCTAGCATATCATGTACATGTATATATTATACTTATGCAATTTTTGATGCACTGTGCACAACTATGTTGATTTAGTACCGGTAACTATGGTAATTGTTGTATGTTGTTATGATATAACTTTAGGCTATGCATTATCTGTACAGTGTTATTATATATTTGTCAGTGTTTTCATGTAGTATTGGTTTGTGTCACTTAAAAGGAACTGATTATCTTAGGTCGGATGCGTTTGGGTACAGGAGCCGGGGGGGCTAGGGGGGCTTTAGCCCCGGCAATAATTTTTAATAGTGAAAATAAAATGTCGCCAAAAGCTCAAAAAAGCTAAAAAGGTTAGGGGGGGGTGTATGGTCAGTAGCCCCCCCCCCCCCCGAAATCGGGCCCGCTCCGCGGCCCCTGTTTGGGTATAACAGCGTCCACTTTCTATAATTGTAATCTATAAGTTAAATAATTTTATCCATAAAGCAGTGTTCTTTGGCTGCCTAATAAAGTAGCCTATGTAATTTGTCAAATTTAAAATCTATTTTAAAATCTATGTAATTTATCGGAATTTTGTCTAAGATTGATAGTTAACATTTGATTACCATAAATATGACTGTATTTATATATTTATGACATTTGCATGCAAAATGTTACCCCAGTCCTGAACTATTAGTGAAACCTTCCTATTGTGTAAAGGTTATTATTAAGTGTTTTGTATACAAAACGTCCAACACGTAAACCTAGAAAATTGACATTTTTTGTAATTAAGTTTAACTGTTAATCATCGAAACCTATTACATATTCCTCAAGCCATGGTTACAGGCAGTATGGGTTCATTAAACGATAATGCTTATAACCATTGCTTCTGTAATGTATAATATTAGGGTTAAACTAGATTTAGCTTTGATTAAAAAAAAATCCCATTCCAGCTAGTCTATACAGAGAGGAAATCACTTAAACTTGTGTTTGTTTAGTTCTTTTACAACACATTAAATGTTGAAAATATTTATGCAAATTAGTACCATATTTAGAATTGTTGATGGGTGTTTGAACAACATGGATAGTTTGATTAGATTAGCCACTTAGATAAATATTATTATATATGTTAATATTTATCAATGTTTGGTCATGGTAGTTAAGCATAATTTAGCAAATGACACTTTTTTTTAAAATTATATAATAATTTTATTATCCATAACGTGCAGCAATTTCACAAATGTTTATGGAGATAGCTGTATATCAGGGAATTTCAATTATGGAAGAGAATCATGACCAAAATATTATTTTTTATTACTTGGGTTGTCTCTAGAGACCCCCATTAATCCTGATATGACCTAGTTTGCTTCAAGTGGACTTTAAACCCCATTTCTTTCTCTCTATCTGTTATTGTTTTAAGCCAAATCATTCAGCTGCCGTTCTCCGTCACGATTTTTTAGCCAAAAGGTAGAAGTTAAATTTTGGCACCAATTTTCTTCCATAATTTCACATAGACTAATATTATAGATAAACTGTACATTAATTTGCTTGGGTTATTATTATAGATATATTTAAAGGAGGTTTATTTGAATGAGTCAGTAGTATAATTGTTTTTATGTTGATGAATTGATTACAGTTGATTGTTTTATTTTACAAGTTTAACATTTATCCGCTGGCAAAATACATAGATCTGACTCATTCTGACATGCACGTAAAAGATCCCTCGGAAGTTGGAACTCAATATAAGAGTAGGCAGCAGCACCATTGTCTGGGACAAAATTTCTCTCACAGAACATTGTATGCTGTATGCCCTTCTTCATTAGCCCAGTCGGAGTAGGACGTTAAACCCCATTTCATTTCATTTCTATTCTGTTCATTTTGTTTGTGTATCAAACTCATCTGGTTCACATCCGCTCAAATTTCATAATGAATTTACTCTCCGGTTCGCTTTCTTAAAATCAAAGATATAAATGGTGTAAAATATGGAATCTTTCACTCCAGGAAGCATTGGGTTTTGTTTTGTTTTTTGAATGGAGGATCATTTGGTGACGCCAAAGTATTTAAGATATTTAATTATTCATATAAAAGCTCAAAAACTGTTTAATGTCATTTAGTCAGGTTTTAAAAATAAACGAGCTCAGTCATTTCCACAATATGTAAATTATTCTTATGTTTAAAATGGATCTTTTGGAGGGGGGGAAACGACTTGGGGGGGGGGGGCTAGTTCTAAAATAAACTTGAATTATTAGATTTGAATTCCATCTTATTACTTTGAAAATATTTTTTCTTGCATCTTCATCTGTTAACCCTTGTAATGTCCAAATTTCTCCCTATAACACTCTAATGGTTGGTTGGTAACTAAAACATAAACCTGAGAATTAAAGGGTTAAAAGTACTTACAATATCAGCCCCCATGTAAATGATATGATAGGTTTCTGTATTAAACTTGTCTACAATAACACAGATACCTTTAACTTGGAAAATCTTTTTCAATATTATATAAGTAAAACACAACACAATTTTTATGGAAATTACAATCACTGTTTATATACATATAGCACAACGTTTCAACAAGTATCTTCTTGTCGTTATCAAGCACAAAACGTTGTTGAAACGTTGTGCTATATGTATATAAACAGTGATTGTAATTTCCATAAAAATTGTGTTGTGTTTTATTGTGCTCAATCGCTAAATGCCACTTAAGGATTATTATATAAGTACTGATAATGAATTGTTTTAAAAGGGGTTTATTTCCCCTGAATTGGATTCAGACCAGTTATTTAATAAACTCGCTCACTTATGATAGTTACAGCCTAATATTTAAAGACATTTTCCACTTTACAGGTGCCTGTTTGCAATATAATGACCGATGCAATCACGATCTGTCTGTATTAACAGAAAGTTATTATTATTATTGTTTATTTTAATGTTGATTGATTATCATCAGTTGATTATGTTAATGAGTTTATTTGTTGTGTATATTTTTATTTTGTTTATTTTTTGGTCTAGGATAATAAACACCATTACTACAAATATCAATCTGTCTTGTTATAAAAGGGAAAGGTCTAACTTTCAGAAAAAATGGGGGAGGGGGGAAGTTGCTAAATCGTCTATTACCTATGATTGGTATAAGGCATGTAGAGTCTTTATAAGAACAGATGTTTTTGGATCAGGAATTGTTCTTTAAGCACTACTTAATTGTTTTTGTTGTTCGGGGGGGGGGGGGGGGGGTCTTCTTCGAAAAATTCCAAGACTCTGCTATTTCATGGCATGCTTGTTTCTAGAACAATTGTACAAGGATTGACAGCCTTTGATTTTTGATATGTCAAAATTCCTAGAGGACGTCATTGTGAGTTCCTTGTCCATAGTATAAGGAACTTCTGACACCATGTTCGACACATTATTTAATAGTGGGCATCCTAGAGGCTGTTAGATAATAATTTGTGTTGACTTGCCAATAGGAAAGCCCTGTTTTTGGATTAGGTAGGTGGCACATACCTGAACAATTGAATCTTTGTATAATTCTAAAATAATATTAGTCCCCGATGTTAAATCATTTCTTTTGCACTTTTCTAGGATCATAAACACATTATGGTTCTTTGTGGTATACTGATAGACTAAAAACCCCAAATAACTGGCTACTAAAATAAATGTTTTCAGGCCACTTTGCTATGATTGTGGGTTGAACATATCAACATACAAAATGCATCCATACCAGACTTCAACGAATATGAAATTTTGCTACATAAAATGTTATAAAACTTTATTAGGTACACTCAACTGATTTAGCATATCTTTTATACAAAGTAAACAAAAATAGAATTAGCTTCATCCGCACGACTGTTAGAAAATATTATGTAAATATTGTAAAACTTCAATGAAATGCGTGTTTTTTCAACCACACCTTTTTGAACAATCCTGTACTTGGACGGAACGTTAAACTTGGGCCCGGTTCCTAGAAAATTCTTAAAGTAAGCACAAAGTCATGCTTCATTTTTATACGCCCACATTGAAATGTGGTCGTATATTGCCGTCGCCCCCGTCAGTCGGTCGTCCACAATTGCTTGTGGACGCTCTAGAGGCCAAAGTTAAGATTCGATTGACTTTAGATTTATACACAGTGTTTAAAGTCATAAAACAAAGAAGCCTGTTGATTTTCAGCAATTTCCAATAATTACTGTCAGAGTTATGGCCCTTGATCACTTCAAAAATTCTTGTGGATGCTCTAGAGGCCAAAGTTAATATCCGATTGACTTTAAATTTATACACAGTGTTTAAGGTCATGAGACGAAAAGGCCTATTGATTTTCAGTGTTTCCGATAATTACTGACTGAGTTATGGCCCTTGATCACTTTCAAAATTTTGTGGACGCTCTAGAGGCTAAAGTTAGTATCCGATTGGCTTTAAATTTATACAAATTATTGAAGGTCATGAGTCGAACAAGTATATTGAGTTTCAATGAATTTGGATAACTTGAACAGCATGGAGGAGAACTTTTTCAAAGCCAAACAAATTCCAATGATTTTCTGATAATTACATAATGAGTTGTTACTTTTAATCAGATTTGAGTGTATTATAAATGTTTCATTACCGAAAAAAGTAAAATATGCGACAACTCTTGTTGACTGCCCGGACGATTTAGCTGCTGTGGGCGTATGTTTCGTTGTCTAGCAACCTATGTTTACTTACGTAAGAATCTTATAGAAATACCGCCCCTAGAAAATTCACAAGGTCATTCTTACGTAAGCACAGATCAAGAATAAGTCTAAGCACATTGTGACTGGTACCATACATTCAGACTACGATGCTCTTTACTGTCATAAAAAAAAAATCAACTTTGGTAAGCGAATTACGTCATAAATTTGTCGTCTGCTTCATTTTGGTTGGTTTAGATGCATTCGACATGTCCCCTATACGAAAAATTATAAAATGTGCCAAAAAAGGATTAAAAAAAAGAACACAGACACATACAAACAAACTGAATAATTGTGAGAGCGCCTAATCTTAAAGTAGCCTTTATGTTTTAGCCTATTGTTTACTAATAGGAAAATAAATAAATTGGTTTCAGGGTGGGCCCTAGATGCGAAATTTTCTATAGCATTTTTATTTATTTTTTTGTAGAAGGATTTTCTGTCTTGTAAGCAAGCCGTATACCTTGCTTGGGACTTGTGCTTAGATTTCTATGTTTAAAAACTAAGTTGTGCTTAAGTTTTATCTTGGAACGCACAATTTAAAGTTCTTGTGCTTACAATGAAGTCTACGGTACTTAAAATCTAAGCACATTTGCTTAAAAAATTTCTAGGAATCTGGCCCAGACTCTGCATAGCGGTTTATTCAAATCCACAAGTAAAAACTAGTTACACTGTAGATTGTGAAGATTCTGATTCTACCTTCAAAACCTTACTTTTATTTTTGGTGTTCTTACTAACAGTTGCCTTTGCTGGACTGTAGCCGGTGCCATGCTTTCTGACGGTCTCAATTTTATTATCTGAGAAGGTTAAGTTAAGAATTGACCTCTGTCCACGGGCCAGGAAATGAATTATGTTCGGGCTGGCTAACAAATCTGCATCGGTATTTACTTCGGTCAATTCGTCAATATCACCAAGTTTAGTGTTAAAAGTCGACAACTCTATTTGAACTCCCTCTTCTTCGGCGCCTTCATCGACCGTTTCCAAATTAAGCATCGTCTCTGCAAATGTCCCTTTAGCTTGTTTGTCAACTTCTGAAATATTGCCCTGTTTCTGTTTTTCCTCAGTCCATTTTAATACTGAAGTAGAATAAAACTCAAGTGACCAGATATTAATTAATGGGTTTAGAACCAGCAGGAATTTAAAAAAAGGTTTTGAACAGTTATATTTGTGAACCTACTAAATGACAAAATAGTATCACGTGTTCTTGAAATAGAAAGCATGTCCTGCTGCCGTAATAAATCATATCTCTTAAAGTTACGTGATTGGAATATTTGACTATGTTCTACTTACATTTTATAAGTGTTATTCTTTGGTCATCGCGTTTGTCGCTAGTTGCTCCTGACAAAATAACACCATCATCAGGTGTATGGATGCTCTCCAGATATCGAATTTTTCGTCCTGCCTGCAAGGAAAATATGATATTTTAATTTCCACTGGCTTCCATAATAATATCGCAAAAAAATAAATGGAACTAATGAAACTATTAAGTGTGGTTTTCTAGGACCGTATTTCACCATTGGTAAGGGAGACAACTTTAACCTATTACTTACTCTATAAATAGAACCGGCCAGTAGACAACAGGGTAAGCAAGGGAGACAAGTCAGTATATTACTCCAGTCTAGCACGTGATTAAAACTGGCACCATTGGTAACACATATTCTTCCACCAACACAGATAAAATCTCGCTGTAAGACGTCCACTGCCCATTTTTCAACTGTCGGGCCATAATCAACCTATACATATATAAAATAGATATCGAAACTGATCATATTAATGTACAGTAACTAACACGCCAAGGATGTAGTTTATTATGAAAGACTTTTCTATACACAGGAGCTAGACTACCCACAGCCCCAGCTTCCTGGCGTTGCCTAACGCAATGGCAAAGGGGGCCAATCTCAGTATGGGCGGAAGGAGGGGGGGGGGGTATTTGCTCGAATATCTCTTTTGTCACCCGAATTTTGAGAATGAATCAATACTAAAACGAATTTTCAGCTGTGATGGCTGAATATATATGTGATAATGACTGACACCAATATTGTCCTTTAAGAAAAAAAAACCCAACTTAACGGTCCCCATTCTCTGATGTTTGTTCCCGAAAAATAGATTACATTGCCCGGAACTTGGAGACGGTTTACCGAATCTGGTATATACCCCCTCCCCCCTCCGGTTCCTATGCTTATGGACTAACGTATAACAGGAATTACAATTCGAAGTCACCAAAATTACGAAGAGTTGGTATAGTCGTATCATTGTAGGGTCAGTGTACAGGGACACAAATTACTATACTTGGAAATAATGGTATGTGGATTCTGGTTATATAAATGATATGAAATGATGTTTTAAGACTTGCATTTGTCCAATGTTTTATAGCATCATACCATGACGACGCACCTCAAATGAGAATTGTTTTGATCTGTCATCCTCACTACTGCCTCGAACCTGTTTTAGTTTGTCTTTTAATAATTCTAGTCCACGTGATTTGTTGTTCACAAAAAGAACCATGGGAACTGGAAAAAATCAAATTGAATTATAAGAATTCCGTTAAATGCCAACTGACGATATATACGGTGTCAGTAGGGGAAGAGATATAGTTTCATTCTGGTAATATTTCTCTCAAGAAAAGTCTCATACCAATGTAGGGTAAGGTCACTTATAGCGGACGCAGGACGAGCATACAGGGCATACAAAAATAATATCCGCGGAAGATGGATGACATCTCTGCTCAACATGCGATGTTGCCTATTTCTGTTTTCCAATCTGTATTACTACATAAGCTGAATTAGCAACGTGGGGAAGCCATAATGTTAAACAGGAAATAGATATTTCAGAAGTAATAAATGATCTAGTATTTATACAAGCATTTGTAAAAAAAAAATTGTGAACTTACTCTCTACGGAATTCGAGAAAGCTCGTCTTTCTATAAGCAAAACATATAAAAGACAGAACTTTGTCTCTAATTTCTCTAAGACATCATCTATATCTTCTACTGTATCACACGTAATTATCCTATACGTGATAGATATAAAAATACTGGGTAATATGGTTCTGGAAAGGCGACTTTCACGAAAAGATCGCGTTTAGTACAAGAGCTAGCAATTGTGACATTTGACCTACATAAAAGTGGATTAATCAATTAAATGACCACCCTGAAGGATTTATATTTTCACAAGAATCCCAAAGGTTATCTTGACACCGGTCCCGTGGATGAACTCTAAAAGTGTGAACAGTGTCTTCTGGTGGTATTCCCCAAATCGTAACTTATAGAGTTGCGTTGGGGAGGGGTGTGGGTGGGGGCGTGCGATCACATTATCTACTAATTCCAGGCCCTTAATCTTTTGTGCTCGTTGCTGGGGCAACGATATTGTGTTTAATAATGTTTTGGACTGCCCACCACAATTTCGTATTATTTAAGTACAGGATAGCCGAATCCTTGCCTCATATCCTGGAATTCCCATTGTGGGAGTAATCGTGGACAGAAAGGAGGTCGGAGAGGAAGGCAGTGGAAGTCTGGAAGGCAGTGACAGGTGGGACCTTTGGAGAGGTCAGAAAGAAAGTGCAGGTCTAGAATGCGGCGGAGGACAGGAAGGCAGTCGGGGTTCGGAAGATGATGGAGTACAGGATGTTAACGGAATTAATTCTGGAAGGCGATGGGAACAGGGAGGCAGTGGAGGTATGAGAGGCTTTCGAGAACTACCCCTCTTTCAGCAAAACACATCGCTACACCACTGGGAGTGAGGTTTTATATATACTAAGACTATTCCCCAATCCCATACAGATATATTGAATAAAATATTGTTTATAAAAAAACACAACCAGTTGTCGAAAATAACCACAATGTCTCTTACCACATATTACAGAACTGATCAAGTTTACCACTAAGCTGAAGATCTGGATTGTGGGTAGGCATCATCATGGTCAGATATTTATCACCAACAACTCTCATTTCTCTACCATATAAATGGTTGCATAGATCATTCGGGTATTCCTCGTACAGTTTCCATGGTGCTATATGAATAACCTTATCGTCTGTCTCCAAAGATTTTATTAATGGAAACTGTAGATCTGACGCCATTTTATTCTTCCTTCTCGTTAGTTGAGTTGCCTTCTTTCCAGTAGATTTGGCTTCCTAAATACAATTCCAAACTATGACTCGGATTGGCTATATAAATATAGACCAGAGTCAGACACTATTTCAAAAGCACTTAATAACACTTCTCAACTGGTAAAGAACTAAAACATTATGTGAAGTATACTTTTGTATTGCGCAGTTTGTCTTACGATTATAATTTTACCTCAGACAAAAACTATTAATCTTGCTCGATATGTAGCCTAGTGTATCTATTGTCCGTATAACAATATGTAGCATTTCAAAAATCCCCGAAAAACGATATCTGGGAATTAATACATAGCAGAGTCTATGATAATTCAGGTTTTCAACTGGTCATTAATTACAAGTCTTATTGGAAATTGTAATAATATTTAAAATGTTTACCTTGTCTAAGGTAGAATATAAGTGTACTGTTTACCTGAACGAGGTATTATTTCTAAATAAAAGAACAATATACAGGTAACACAGGTGTGTTAAAACATGTTCTATTATGACATAGTCACACCAATCGTTAGGTAGATCGTCTTTAGTTCCTGGTTGGTTTGTTTACGTTGATTTATCGTCAAGTTTATTGTTCAATAAATACAGTAGATATATATACACAGTAAATATAACATGTACAATATACGTTATAAATTTTATCCTTCGGTTCAATTTAACATTTTAACCTTTTAAAAGGCTGTGGGCTGAACAATAGCTTCTATTACCGAAGCATTGCGTCCTTTTCTTATGACTATAGTGAGTCGGTGCTAATTTGTTTAATTTTGTTAGTTAGGTATAAATTATATCTCGATGTAAAAGTAAACATTAAAAGTCCAATGTAACGTCGCTAAAGGACTGTGAATAAATAGGGCCTGAAATAACAGCTTTTGATAAGGAATCCGTTAAGACATAATAGCAAGTCGTTGTTAATTTCGTAAAATTTAACAGTTATTTGTGACAATTGACACCAGTGACTTCAGTCAAATATTGCGACGATTGACCAATGTCCTAGGGATCGCTTGTAGATGTTAGCTAAATCCTCTTTGACCACCTCTAGTCAATAATTTGTTTGGTATTGTGACAGTATGGATCAATTGTAGATAAAGGGAAGTTTTAACTGGGCTAAAGCCAGGAACTATCCAAAATTAGTTAACAGAAAACAATACTTAAATATACACCAGATGGATGCCGCTCTATTCAAAAATAAGTACACTGTTTTGTAAAGACTTAACAAAACTTTTCAATTTTATTAAAATTATGGAAGCAGAAAAAATACTTTAAAAAATTCTTCGATTTAGGACTTAAAATGTCGGTCAACCAGCTTAGTGTCTGTTCTCGAGCGGAGCTAACAAGTAGACAGACAGCTTAGGGTTAGTATGCGGTGACCCTGTCTTTTACGGTCACGAGTCGATTTGTCTAATTTAGGGATTTTCTAACCCATTCAAGACTGTGTGTTTTTTCACTATATATATACTGGTATATAAATTCATGGGTTATAGTGTTTTTATATGTAATTATGATAATAGCCTCTATATGTAAATGCCATTTATATTAGTCTATAAATAATGGGCTCTAATTACATCATTAAATGTCAACCATGTTGAATATGATAATCGTTTGTTGGATTAAACAACTGGTCGAACCACCTAGTACAGTGAGTTGTACCAGGCACATTTAAAATAATTTTGACCATGAAATGAAATGGGGGTTTAACCTCGTAATTCTGCACCAACGGAGATACGATCTATAGTCGTATTTCTAATTGCGACTGTCAAGGGTTTATTTATGCACACACTAGAAACGGGACACGACTAGACGCCTTTCTTTGAAAGACCCTCTTTGTCCTGCACCATGTGGGAAACCAAGCCGGGAAACCCCGGGGACCTATCTCGGCCAATACTGCGAAGGAACCCGTGACCTCCTGGTTAGCGAGCCAGTGACTTACTCACTGGACTACCGCGGTTTTGACCAAGAAAGTATCTTCTTTTAAACCAATAAATACAATATTGTACGTTATAAATCCTGAAGATAAATCAAAGAGCTTCATTTGTAAGGTACTGTGCTATCGGCTAAAACTTTCGGGGATTAATCCCTGTATCGACCGAGGAGAATCTCGGAAATGCCGTTTTCAGTGAAAAAATCTCCTCCCTACGTAACCACATAAAAATAACCATATGTTGATCTCAAAAATGGCCGTACGGGACGTTAAACTCAATACCATCGCTTCTGAAGTCCATATCCAAGGAGTACACTAACTTTATAGAACAACCGATGTCGTTTCTCACATTTTTGATATATACACGAAGTCGCCGGTCTCTGTATTTATAACATTTACCACCGGTTTGTCGTTACACAGACTGGGTATGCCTCCCCTTTAACATCTTAATTTCGTATAAATTGTGTGGGCTATATACAGCAATGATTGTTGCAGTGATGTGGTTTGGACGTGTATGTTTAATACTGAACGTACTGGAACTATCGGAGGGAGAATGATTTCAGGTTAGATTGCTGTGATCTTCTCATATTTCTTTTCTGTTCTTTCTCTTAAACCTCTTCTTACTCAGCAATTCTGAAATAGTGTCGAAGTTCTATGTTATTCTGATATTTTGCAAAACTCTCATGCATGGTACTCTGTAATAATAGTATCACGTTGCTAATTGTGGAATTTTAAGGGTTTCCTCTTGCAATAAGACTTTGGTTTCAGGAAGGATGGTTGATTGATTAAAGCGAAATTTTTAGTACCTAATTATTACACAAATGTACTAACACCACACTAATGTGCACCATCTGCATAGCAATATTTGAATATTCAATTTTCCCCCTTTTTCGCTTATATCTTATGTTATTCCACTGTTTTACGTATTGTTATAGTTAACTTATATATTACTTTTTTGGATACTTTAGAACGTCTTTACTTATTCAACGTCAAGGTCATGTCGATGATGCAGCAGCAACAGTACCAAGAATGACGCCATACTAATTATGACTGTATGAACTTCTGACATCTTGGAATCTATATGGGCAAGAACGCAAGAACTAAACTAAAATGAATTTACATGAATTTGACCCCATTTGTTTTCATGGACTAAGGGTCTTAAAGTTAAAACGGTTGTTCCATCTGCTCCAGACAATATGTTCTCAATCTTCAACGAATCCGGTATGACGGTGTATGTCATGTCGATTTCAAAATGAATCATGTTAATATTATTATAAATTAGAATCAGAATCAGGTCAGGTGGGTTTTTAGGACCGGTTTTTTAAGGAAAAATCTTATGCTGGCTGCCAGAAACATAATTTCATATATAGTCCTAGTATACGCTCTGTACAGAACTTGGTAGGTTTTTGTACTTAAACATACATTATTCAGGAGCTAAATCTGCCTAGTGCAGGTCTTTATTTGGGCATGAAATGTTTTCTAAAGTATTAATTAGACATTAATTAACTGACCCAGGCCTTAATCAACTTTGGATGGCATCACATTGCTCCGATATTAAACAGATTAAAACGTTTAAGTGATAAATCAAATATGGAGGTCCAAGACGCTTCGAGTCTTAGCTCTGATCAACCAGGTCCGTGGTTGAAATTATTGCACACGTCGGCCAAATCTTTAAATGCCAATATCTTCGCTTACAATAGAGTAATTTGAATGAAATTTTCAAATTGTTCATTTTACATCACCTACTTTCGAACTATTATAGCAAGAATGGCTAGTTCTTATCTATATCTTGAATAATGTAACTTTAATAAAGATAATGGGAAAGCCTACTTATCGAAGCGCAGTGCTTTTTAGAACACATCAAGTGATTGTTTCCCATACAAATGTCATTTAAAGATGTCAAATGAATGTAGATGGTGCCCTTGCTCAGTTTTCTCATGCAATCTCCTCACGATTTCAGAATTTCAAAGTATGGATTGTTTTATCCCAAGGCATATATTATATTTGCACGTTAAAATATATTCTATCATTAACGCTTAAATCTGAACTTTCATCAACAAAAAAAAATATAACATAATATAGGCCTACAATAATTCTATAACTCTAATTTATATTTCAGGTTGTAAGTAAAGTAGAATGTCAGCGGCTGTAAATGTTCTAGATTTAAACGAAGTTTTACGTCGCTTTGCTTGGAACAGACTCTACACAAAATCCAATTTCGTTAAGAAACTACTTCTAGAAGAAAAAGATTATTACGTTGATGTGGACTGGAAAGGCGTAACTGTAGATCATAACATCCAGAGACTTTCTCTCAGACCTTCAAACCGGACATACGACACCCCTTTCGGTAAAATCAACGCGGGTTCTCGATGGATATCCCTTTTCACGTGTGATTTCGAAAACCAGTCGGATTCAAAGCAGTCGCATAATTTTTGTGGAAAACGCGAGACGACGACGTGGGTAGGCGTTGATTTAAAAACTTGCTACACGATAGCTAAAGATGTAAACATTTCCATCAACCTTCCGAGTCAATTTTCCAAATATAGAGCTGGGCGAGACAATGGAGTCAGTGTTAGTAAGGTCAAGGGGGAAGTTTTTAAAGAAATCATAACTTGGGAAGTCAACTCGCACGTGGACGTTAAGCCTGGGTGGCGCGCGGTGGCAGAGTTATTGGCCATGGAAGAAAGTCACGTGATGGATTTCGAGATTACGACTAGTCTTTTTGTTCCACGCGGGAAAGTCCCGATTTGGTTTCGACGACGTTCTGATGATCGGATCAGCCACTTGGTTGAATTAGACTCGGAAGATTTTACAACTGCTTTTAGAAATAAAAATGTCGGTGGTGTTTTAGAGGATGACGAGTGTCGGCTGGTTAGTATTTTAAAGGAAATGGTCATAGAGCAGACGGGAGAAGAATCAAACTTCACCTGCTTGCAATTTACAACCACCGGCTCTTCCGCCATGGTGGCTTGGTCTGACCAGAAAGTTGACATTAGAACAGAACCTTTGGATTTTATTGATGAAGACATGTCAAAAACTGTTTAATTTATTTATTAATTATCTTCCACGTATGGAAAGTCATCGACGGTTGTAAATGATTTTGCATATGTAGACTATATTGCAGTGGTTCTCAACCTTTTTTTCCAACGACCGACCTTGGAACACAAGGAGAATTAGCGACACACCTGGCTAAATATTATGAAAAATATAAGATTTTGCAAAATAAAAACATGGCAATTCATAGACTGAATACAACCGTAGACACAGATTAGTCACAGACACACATAATGAGCCAAACTAAATAAAGAAAATTGCAGATATGAACTTATTTTATTACAGTTTTTTTCGAATTTTATCAGTCAAATAGCTGTCTTCTTTAGTGAGAAATTTACTTAGTGTGCCGTTTAATATGTCGCGGCACACTTAGGAAGATCTCACGACACATCTGTGTGCCGTGGCAAACTGGTTTAGAATCACTGCTATATTGGGTCTTCAAACCTACATTAGTTCCATCTTGTTATTTTACTTGAGATCTACGGAGGCGGGGGCCTGCATATGCAAGCATGTACGGAATGGGACAAATTGAGATCCGAATGATGGAATAAGTGGACTCAATCACAAAATGAATAGAAGTAAATATATTTCGAATACCTATTAACTACAGATATGTGGAAAAAAATAATATGTTTTGTTTTTTTAATCTTTTTTTTCACTAAAGGCCAAAAACACACGCAGAATTATGTCTTGTCGACAGTTCAATTTTCCATATACTTCTGTTCAAGTGCGTACAGACTTTTGAATATACTTTTATATTTTCATTTACGTTAAAAATATTGTTAACTATTTATAAATAATATAGTCTATTAAAGTTTTTTTTTAAATTGGCAATAAATTTATACTTGTCTTAATACTGTTTCTCCACTTTCTAGCTTTAACGAAATATGATTTTAAAAAACCAAAAAAGATTATCACTGTGATGTTAAAGCATCTTGATCTCTGATTTAGTTTTAACAAGGGGGTCGCGGTGGCTAAGTGAGTAAGACGCTGGCTCGCTATCCTGGAGGTCGAGTGTTCGACCCCTGCATTGACCGAGAAAGCTCATCCAGATTCCCTCGAGTGGTTCCCCCTTGTCAGTGATGCAGGACTGAGGGCCTGACAAGGGCAGTTGTCTTGTCGTTCGAATGGGACGGAAAACCGAGGTCCGGTGTACACATTGGCGTGCACGTAAAATATCCCTTGGCAGTTGGGTTGGAATTCGATATAAGAGTAGGCAAAAGTTCCCTCATAGCATATTGTATGACGTATGCCCGTCTGCATTAGCTCAGTTTAGGAGCAGAACAGTAGTAGGACGTTAAAACCCATTCATTTAAACTATTGAACTTGGTTAATCTGGTGAGTTTGAGATGGACAAACTCTATTTGAATAAATTTTTGATTTGGAAGATTAAGCGGAAGTCTGATTGTATACTAATTTTAGTTTAACGTTTGGCTTATGCGCTTACTGTGTCGAGATTGGAACGTACTATCGGTTAGTAAATAAAGTTATAGCTTACTTATTCAAGGGAGACAACTGTTTAGTCACAAATAAATTAAACATTGCAGTTTTAGATTTGTACTTTACAACAAGTTATATAATTATATAATATAGTTTAAAACAGATGACTATTCTCTGTGATATGTCAATCATTTTTTACATGCCAATCAGTGGAGTGGTTTGTTTGTTATACGACCAATTCTGGCTTTCATTCAAACAAACAAACAAACGAAAGTACAATGACTTCGACGAACAGAAAACCTGCGTCGTATCAGGGCTGTCTGTGCAAAAACACGGACACAACTTGAGCTTGAATAATAAATCCCCGGAAGAAAATGGGATTTTAACAGAATTAGCAAGTTTAAACGGACATTTGACACACGCGGGGGCCGCACTATTGGCACTATTTTGTGCTTCGGTCGGGTCTATTTCACATTTATACACAATGAATTCTGCAATGTTTTAGCGTGGGGATTTACTAATAGTTAATTTATTCTAAACAAAAAATTAAAAATTTAACGCAATTTTAAAAAATATCCAAATTCTGGCTGGGATTACTGAGCAAAATGGCCATTCACTGGATACGTGCGAAAATAAAGCCAGCTACCATAAATTTCGTCACGTTAGTTACGTACGGAGGGGATAATCTTACAAGTATATTAAATAATTTACTCGTTTTTGGAATAGATAAAAAAAAACTGTCAACCAATAGCTGTCTGCCAGGTTTCAGTTTAGAGTTTTATGGCCAAGAGCAATAACTCATAAATTGTGTACTTGATTACTCTTGGGATCAATTAAACCGTTGATATAATACAATTGTGCCACAACACCGTTTTGAAAAATGTTACTAATAACCTAAGAATTATTTAAAAAATTGCCTCTCGCCCATTTCCTAAAATACCACAAAAATGTCAGTGCGGTGCTTACAATATGAATATAGGGCCTACAATTAAAAATAAACTACTTACTTATACAAAAAAAACACAGAAAAATAGTTTACAATTTTATAACTTATCATATTATATTATCTGGTGGGGTCTGTATAAAAATATCAGGGCATAGTTTGTTTCATAAGTAAGGGGGGGGGGGGGTAACACGTGTGCGCTTTATCATAACGCCAGTCACAATCCGAACGACAGACTCACTTTACCTATGAGCCTGCTATTTAATAAACTGACGTTGTTTCGAATATCTGGTTGTACGTGACAAGGAGTAGGGCTGCCTGTCCAACCTCGTGGGTTTTCTCCGGGTCCTCCGGTTTCCTCCCACCGCCAGAGACCCCTACGCGCAAGCGAAATATCGAAATAAAATTAAAACCATATGTAAGTCCCGAACTGACATAATTTGTACGTGACAAGGAGTAGGGTCGCCTGTCCTACCTCGTGGGTTTTCTCCGGGTCCTCCGGTTTCCTCCCACTGCTAAAGACCCCTACGCGCAAGCAAATTATAGAAATAATATTAAAACCATTTGTACCGAAATACAAATAGGCTATCCACTGTAAATTATTGGTTATTTTGTGTGACACTCCCACCCGCCCATTAGGCCTATTCTTTTAAGAAAGGGTGTTGATACTTATTCAATTCCAATTCAATTCAGTTTATTCACCTTAAACAATAATAGTTTCATTCCTAGGTAATACCGGTACATACATGATACACTGAGCAAACAATAAAACAAAGACAATGAATGGAATGGCGTTTGTTGTCAACACCATAGCCAAATTCGGTCAGTTAAAAACACAACAAACGTATATTTTTATGTCGATGGTTATGTGTACAATGCGCCTTTCCCCGCCTACTTTTCTCGATTTTCAACCGTCAAGGACACTTTTACCTGCACGCCCTCGGTTTTTTGTCCTATCCGAGAGACTAGGTTATAGGTAGGGCAACCCTTTTCTTGCCAACCTCGTAGTAGTGATGGTGATTAGTAAACAAAAGTACAGGTATTTATAGGTTATGGTTATTGCCGAATTGAGTCACTTTAAATTTTTAATCGGCCTAATTTTTGACCAAAATAAATTAGGGCGCTAATGTCACCATTCGGCAAACCTCGACAGATTCCGGTGCCCTATATCTAGACTCGGCTGTAGGATGTAGTCCGCCATTTTAGAACTATTTTAAAGGACCCGGATAAACATGGTTGCCCCCAGGAGATGGGTGCCAGTCAAGTCGTCCACAAGCGAAGTCGTCCACAACCGTTGGTGGAGTCGTCCACAAGGCATTGGTGATGTCGTCAACAACTATTAGTGATGTCGTCCACAACTAAATTTGTTTATGAATTTGTTAATGAATTTGTTATTTATGGAATAAAACGATTTACTTTGTTGTTTATTTGCCGGGAGAAAGGGTGACCACGCAGAAAAAAACTATACTAATTAAAAATACATCGTGTGGACGACTCCAAAAAACGTATTACAATACCCAGAAAAGTTTTACTTTGTTGTTTATTTACCGAGAGAAAGGGTGACCACGCAGAAAACTATACTATTTACAAATACATTATGTGTCCAGAAATTATACTAAGTCGTGTGGACGACTCCACCAACGGGTGTGGGCAGCTTAAAGCCCCAATAACACTCTTGTTGTAACTGAATAATTTGTCCCAAACTTTATTCTGGTCAACAAATTGTACTATTTTACAATATTCCAATTAATAAATGATACAAATTTCATCCTAACCCACCTATTTTTAAAAATTGGAAAAATTCAACTACATGCCGTAACATGGTTTGAAAAGCCTTACGTAAGCACTTTCAAATGCAACTTGGATTTAAACGTATTTTCGAACCCTCTGGACAGGTAAGATAGGTTGTAATGGATAATTTACACAACAGGTAGAACACTTAAACATCTAGTAGTTAGAATAAGGCTAATTATTTTTTCTGGACCTGTCAAGCCAGCAAGAGTGTTATTGTCCCTTTAACCAGATTTTGGGACTTTTTTGTAAAAGCGGAACGTTTTCCTGTTAGAGTAAATCGGTAGTCGATAAGCCGCATCGCAAATGTATGGTCGTAGGTACATATCAATGACTATCATACATCCGAGTCTAGATAAAGGTTACGGAGAGTACCGGAATCTATCGAGGTTTGCCGAATGCTAATGTCACCTCTATTGTAAACTACTTTTACTTTACATTTTAAGAAACGGAAGTCAACCCAAATGCATTGTGGGCATGTTGGCAAGGAAAATATTATGGCGGACGAAGTGCGTGTTTATATCGCGATCTGTGAACTAAATGCCAATTACTTCTTGTCATTGTAAATCAAAATTGAACAAAGGTCATTGATTAAATCTTTGAACAATAATACATCGATTTGTGCTAATTATTACGAAATTATCGGACACAAACCTGTTTGGTTTGAAAGGTAAGTTTGAATTGTTGAAATGAAAGTCAAAGTGCAGTGGTGTGACGTGAGTGAACTCGTGAACGTGAAGATTCTTTCGCTCGTTTATCGATATTGACGGCCGTGGCTGGAGTTATTTATTGTTGCCTTCATTGAATTCCAATCTTTATGTTACGATTGTAGTATTTTGACATACGCAAAATTTTTCTCTCATCAAATTATCAAATCATCCGTAAATCAAGTCTAAAAATTGTAAAAATGTTACCTGGCACTTAAACCTGGTCTCTTTCAGATGCAGAAAAAGTTAAAAATTAATTAATTTTCATTTTGTAGACATGTATTGCTTGCAATTTTAAATGAAATTGATTAGGCCTACTCTAGTTCAGCTCTAAACGTCAGTCTCATTACATTCACCCTGAACGTTCAGGGATTGTCCCATTCAATCAATAATCAATGTCGAAAAAAAAAATTGGAGAACAGTCAATTTTGCTGGACAACTTTTCACTGCTATTGCTAATGATAACCGACGGGGTGTCAATCCGTGTGTAAACCTTTACAATTTAACGCCTGTACATTGCATTTCGTCTTGTTTGACCGACATTCCTGAATATGGACGTTGACCTGCAGTTAGAGTGCCATGGTGGGGAAATGTAACTTGATGGGAGGGGACGTATTTTTAACAGCGTGTTGTGTCGCTCATACTGTCTCTAGCGAAGTAAGCAATGTCTTTTTTTCTCACTAAGATGTTCGTTTACATTGTACCGGCTTTCACATGGATTGACACCCCATCGTTTGGCAGTAAAAAGTTGCCCAGTAAAATTGACTGGGGTTTCAATTATTTTTGACATTGATGGAAATTGGAATGGGACGGTCCCTGAACTCTCAGGGTGAGTGTAATGAGACCGACGTTCAGAGCTGAACTAAGGCCTACTCATGCCCTGATCTCACAGCTTTTATTAAAATGTAAACAGTTTTCTTCAAATTTTGATACAGTTGGTTTATGAGAAAAGATCTTGTATTATTCTGCCTTCTTAGCGAGGTTGATATTTATTTTTTGTATAACAAAATAGGCTACAAGTCTAGAGATGCTAATTATGCCGCCTCTACCTCTAGTCAGATAAATTTATAACAGATTTGACCTGTCCACTAATATTTAATAACCAGTACAAAATCATCAGATTTCTGGTTAAAATAAATAAGATATCTGTGTATTTTATCTGTATAGTTTTTTTTGTAAATCAGTGTAAGCGATTGAGGTGTGTTTGTACACCTGTCAAGATTTTATTGAATTATTGTGTAAAATATGAACTGATCAAATATTCATTGTTTTTATAATCAATAGACTGGCTAGCTAGTCATGGTCTTGTCTATAGCCTGTTGTGGTGTTGTTAGTGTCAATATATAACGCTATTAATTTTTAATAAGACATGTATCGACTTAAACATGTGCAATGGCAAAATGGAGCGACATCTGGCTCCTCAAGTTCCACCATAACAAGTGTAAGCATATGCACATTGGATGACAACACATCAAGGAAAATGAGTACACACAAACTTACAATTTACACGATAAGAAACATACGAGTTGCTGTAGAGAAAAGGATATAGGAGTTGAAATCGACCCAGATTTGTCATTTGAGACCCATATAACCGAAAAGGTGAAGGAAGCTAATTCTAGATTTGCTCTACTAAGACAAACTTTCCAATTTCTAGATATAGATACATTTGTCCCACTGTACAAAACTTTGGTCAGACCACACTTGGACTTTGGTGTGGGCGCCACATAAACAGAAGCATATCAACCTTTCTAATAGAAAATGTTCAGAGAAGAGCCACAAAGCAATTGCCAGGACTCTGTGATCTTACCTATCCAGAAAGGCTAAAGAAGTTAAAACTTCCGACATTGACACTCAGAAGAATGTTATAAAATAGTTCAAGGAAAATATGACAAGGAGGCGGCACCCCCCCCCCCCCCCCTACTAATAATGTGGAACAAAATGGCAAGGTCTTGGGCTCACGGAAATTCCATCCAGAGAGCAAGCAAATCAGTCAGAAAAAACTCATTCACTGTGAGGAGAGTTCCCCAAATCTGGAATACTCTGCCAGAAGATGTGGTCAGTGCACCAAACCTGAATATTTATAAATCCCGACTTGACAAATTTTGGTAAAGACACGAAGCATACTATAATTACAAGGTTAAATTCACCGGAATAACATACAATTATTATGAGTCCAGAGTAGAGGATTGCACAGAACCTGATCTGGAAATAAACCATAAGTAACCATAAGTTATTCCGAACATGCATAGACACCAATAACTTTATAATGGTGCACAATCCTATAATTTATTAATACTTTGCATTGATGGGGTCGGGGCTTTGGGAGTTTTATTAAATATTTGGAATAGTGTTTTATAAACTTTTAAGGTTTAATTCATTATTGAAAGATTTTCTTTCAACTTGCATTCAGTTATATAAAATCAATTTTTATTTCAACGAATGTTATAATTATTGCTTAGTAAAAAGTTTAAAAGATCATAATTAAATTAAAATGATTTTGGCCTAATAAATAGATTTTTTTTTTTGTTTTTCCATCAGTCCTGTGTAACATTATGGATGACTAAATAAAAATTAGAAATTGTCATTTAGTAAAGTAGTGCCACCTAGGCTTTTACTGATTTCATGTCTTTCCAAAGGCTTAAGTTAATCCGCTTCCTAGTAGTAAGATGAGAAATAATATTACCAGTAGATTTTATAAAATGATATCTGTAATAAAGTGTAATGTAGAGCAGTAAAAATTATTGTACAAATTAAACTAAAGCTTATATACATGTAATATGAAGCCATGCACAGTTGAGTATAGAAAAGAGCAATCTAATATATATATATAGACAGTACAACACACAGAACACATTCTTAACATTCTTCATTCATAACATTGTTTGTTATATGGATTTAAATTTCATATTTATTATATGCTTATATAAATGATAGGATAAAAAGATCTGCCAATATCATATTGATCAAAGTTGTTTTGTACACATATTTAGAATTACTTTAAAATATAGATAACAAATCTAGATGGACTTTTTTAATAGTTAAGTTGAGAAGGAAGGAATCAACATTATTGTGATCATGACTTGAATGTCAATTACGTTGAGTATTGTTGTAGTGCATGGTATGTGATCATGTGACAGGATGTACTGATGTCAACTGCATATCTTCTACACTTCACAATAATTCTTGAATTCAGATAGTCTTTCTCGGCTAAATGTCAAGTGTCGTTGCTATGTTAATGATAATGAACAATCGCTTGAAATAAAGTCATTCAAATTTTTAATATATTCTACATACATGTACATCTTAATCTTTATAATTATTATTATTTTTAAATCAAACAGCATTCAAATGAATGACTTAGAATTCAGTGGTTCGTTTCTTAGTGGTTCTATCAGTCTAAAGTATTGCCTCACAACCAATAAACAGATCTTTGTTCAGAACAAAGTATTGGGTTGACATGTATTTTTATTTTTATTCGAATGTGTTAGTCGTCTGACTTGGTTTCATTTTTGGCTCACTGTGACGACAGGTGATTTTTTCTGTTGTGAAATATTTGATTTTGTTTAATATTTGACAATAAATACACAATTGATAAATAAAGATTGATAGATTTGTATGAGAACAAGCAAAATTGAGTTCTATAATCCATGTGTGGACTTACAAAACCAACATTCTTACCAGTAGATAAAATCCCTTATCCAGACAATCAATCATACTAGGATCAGTTTTAAGGGGTCAAAGTTGAACTACCGGTGTTTAAAAGTTGATAGGATTAGGTTTACTCTAGTACATGATAAAACATGATTTATTTTTTCTATTTGGTTGACCAGTTAGTCAATATTTATATCTTATCTACCTATACCTGTAGGTCTCACCAAGGTAAATACAGGTAAATATTTTACTGTTTGTAATAAATTCTACTCTTGACTTGGAGATTTGTAGTCTAGAAATTTCAATCAAAAATAAAATAAAGTAGGCATTAGAGACTTTATTTGTTGGATGGCAAAATTTCTTTAAATAGTTTGTATGTGTTCATATTTAAATCTATGTGCAAGATGAAATATTGCAATTGCAATGGCATTAATTGTCAGTTTCTTTCCACTTGACAGCTTGAGATTCATAACAATAGTTGACTAAATGTTAAATGACCAGGGCCATGTTTCTCGAAATCTTAAAAATAAAGAAAAAAAACGAATTTCAGTAGATACTTTAAAATACATTATAGAAAAGCTGAATCTGATTATTACAAGTCTTAATTTAGGCGTCAGATGTTGTTGAAATTATAAATTAGATCTTTATTTAAATAATTTAAACCAGCCCAAAATCTGTACACCAACGGATGGCTCTGCTACAGCTTGGATTTAAATAGGATTTCACTGATTGATTTAATCAAATATGGCGACCCATGCAGAGATTATTAATAGTTATGTTGAATTCATCAGTAAGATCGAGGCAGCTGTTGAAGGATTCCGCATGCCATGGAAAACATTACTTGATAATCTAGATTATGTAGGTGGAGTTAATGATCTGCCAAGGTGAAAATACATTTCACTTCTTTAATCATCTACTTTTGAACTGTTATAGCAAGAATGGCCAACTCTCTATAAAAAAATCTCCCATAATGTATCTTTAAGTTTGATTGGCTAGGCACTAAAATCAAACTAATATTATCCAATCAAATTACTGAAATTTGGATTTTACCTTTTAAAATTAAAATTTCGTGAAACAGGTCTTTTGTGTTTTATTTGGTGTGGGTCAAGCCATGTACATGTAGAGGTTTTGGCCACCCAGGTTTGGCCAAAGTGGTTAAAGACCTTTAAGGCCATTGAGTTTCTGTGCTGTCTTGGTGAAAGAAGATACCAGGTTATTAACTTATTAAGAATAAAAATGTCTATGATCAAAAAGACTGACTGACTGGCTTCGAACAAAGTAAAATCAAAATAGTCTGTGATATAATTCCATTGCTGATCAAAATAACCATATTGATATTATGTCACACTTAACAGACGTGGGGATTGTTTTTCCTCATGTTAAAATGGAATGGACGTCATAAAAAAAATGAATTGTTTGCTAATTGAAATTGAATGCTAATTATTTTGTCTTACCAATGATGTCCAATATAGGTATGACGTGTTTAACTATTGTATTTACTGCACGTACAGACCTAAAATCTAGTTTATATTAACAGATATTGATTCAAATTCATTTTAGTCTTAACTGGTCGTGTCTTCACTTATTCGCTATTTAATGATTGTACACGCATCTTCATTCATGAGTAAATCGTCTTATCTAGACAGAGAAGTTGTTTGGTACAAAATCTATAGAAAGGATTTAATGAGTTTACAGCTTTAGGTAACGGGCGTAAATTGTGATTTATTTTCAATTGAGTTGTTTTGATGAATATAGCCTAACAGTTTATAAATCTTTAGGAAGCCTGTAAATAGGGATTTTATGTAAGTGACAAAATGTCAGACACTGTACTGAACTATAGTTGTGTCTGACTAGTGCCTTCGAGAATTGTTTATAAGTCGGCTTAGGTGGTCACCTGTATGGCATATATGCAAAAAAAGGTGACGACATATACATGTAAAAACTTATTTTAACTCGGCAATGTGTGAGCGACGAGGATCAAAAAAATTAATAGGACCAATATTCAGTGCATTTGAAACAAGTTTTTGAACCTCCACAACTAGTCTCGGACAGTTTTTTTAGTGAGACGGCTTGTACCAATCCTCGGCCAAGTGACATCAATCGTCCATTCATTTACAGATGTCATGGTTTAGCACACTTGCCAATAAGAACCATGGCTTTCAGGTCATGCGATACTACCTCAACAGGACACCTTGGCTAAATGTTACGCATCTTCAGTTGTTAGTACTGGTGGCGTAATTACGCTCTCGACCAATCTGTTCATCAGTTTTAATATCTTGATGTCAAATGACTATGATGAGATAACAAACTTAAACTAAAGAAGGAAAAAGATAGTAATCTTTACAAGTTTCTGCAAATTAACAAGGATATAATATCATATAGTCTATAGAATTGGGATTTTTTTCTTCATTACTGGTAATTGTAGAATAATAATGTTATTGTAGAAGAATAATGTTATTGTAGAAGAATAATGTTATTGTAGAAGAATAATGTTATTGTAGAATAATAATGTTATTGTAGAAAAATAATGTTATTGTCGAAAAATAAATTCTGTCTGATAAAATGTTGTCACAAGGTAGGAAGATGACACGTTATAATATATGTATACATTGAAGATGAATTCTCACAATATTTGGTACATGTAGTCAAATGTACATGTATATCCAAGAAAAATATGGCATATTTAGTAAATTTATTTGGAATGTAGAATGTTTGGTTAATTGACAAATGAGTATTTAATGACAAATACAAGTTGTAAATTGGTGGAGACTGGAGAGATTTGATGTAAACCATTAATAGATAAATTTGTTTAAATATGTTTTTATTCCAAATATATTTATGGCATATTTATCTATAAGTTAAAATATAGCAATTTAACGTTAGTTCATTCACAAACGTGAAACAATATGTCTACATAATTTAGTAGAGTGTGATATTGTATGGACTTTCACCCTGTTTTTATTGGATTACTGGTAAATGATTTTCCTACTCTTTCTATTTACAGGTACCCACCATATTATATCTGATTGTCGACAGATTGTTTCCATTACATAGCAATAAAACAGATGGTCATCACTGAGTACTGTAGACTAGATCATTGTAACATGTTGTGATCACTGATTTACACCATCACAGAGACTGGATAAACATACCTAATTGTACTGTTTTAGTAGATCGGATTATTAAGTTCTATGTACAATGTATGTTTTGACCTGTGAATGCCTAATTGGTACTAGTTTAACCTATGAACTGTGAGAGTGATGTACTTCCAGTGTGATGAGTGATTGTGTATCGGGGTTATGTAATGAACAAATACGAAATTTTGGGAGTTGTGGGTGAAGGTAAGATTTAGAATTTATAAATTTCAAATTTAATTTACTAACTAAATCTCTTTTTTCCAGTATGGATACATGACTTTAAGTTAAAAACTATGACAACAGATATACAGCTTAATTTCTAGATTTAGTTGTTAGAATTCGAGTTAATAAATGAAAATACGCTATCTGTACATAATCTTAAAATTTTAATTTTTTATGGAATTGGAAGCTTATTTTGTTAACCTTAGTTTGACTTTTAAGATACATGTATATTAGGCATGATCACAATTTGTTGATATGTTTTAAAGTGGTTTTGCACATGAATAAGATTATTAATATAACTTGGTATTTATACGTTTTAAGATCAAATTCTGAAATTGACTGCAGTTTAAGCTGCAGATTTATGCTAATATTTCTAAAGGAAAAAATAAAGTATTCTAATATAGTGTTTTCTGTATAGTAAATTTAACAAACGACACGTTACCAAGATATAGGTCCGTTAGAGTTTAACGGATCGCTAAAATTACTTAGTTTTGAGCAACTGATCCCTTACATGTACATGTATGTGTGTGTACATTAAAAAATAAACATGTTAGGTGGATTAAAAAAACAGTAAACTTTTCTAAACACAGAATAAAAAGCTGTGTAGTAAATATATACTATGATAGTCCCACTGCTTTTCTGTAAAACATTTATAAATACATTATGATTACTCTTAATGATCATATTTTATTATAGGGGCCTATGGTGTCGTCTTAAAGTGCAGACATCGGGTAAGTTAATACATTTAGTTTTATTAAACTTATAATGATCAGCTCTTATTCCAAAACATAAAATCTCATCCAAAGCCTACATTTAACATTTGTACTTGATATAGTGGAGAACACTACTGACTGTGGGTAAATTAAATTAATCCTTACAGTCTTACAGTCAGTAAGAATTTCAAAAATGGTATGTACAAAGAAGTCGAATGTCAGTTTCTGAAATAGAGCTCTTTAGTTTTAATTTATAAATATTTTATTATAACACTAGGGGTTGACCCAGCGTAGCATACATGTAGGTACATAGCTATATGAACAGGAAGTAGCATAACTCAGGAAGTGGTAGTCCCTCAACACCAGGCCTGTGTTACTCCCCAATTTGAGCTACATGTACCCCAATACACCAAATTTCACCCTATGTACACCCCTAGTGCAGCTATTAACCCTGAACAGACAGATTAACAAAGATAAATATTAGTAGTACAGATATACCACTATAGACCAAAACTAAGTATGACAGGGGTGGCCAAACGGTCAGAGCCTAAGAGCCACATTTGTTACTGTGTTACCGCAAAGAGCCACATCATACACATGGGCACACAAGGCAAACTAGATTCAAATTGTTTACTGACTCAAAAAATCCTGTCCCTACTAGGAATCCTTGCCGTATTTTCATCTAGCGGGCATACACGTTCAACAAAAACACTGTATTGAACTCCAGCGAAGCGAACACGCACATTATAAAGAAACAAACCCAAATTTCGATATAAACGTTAGAACTGCATGAAACCAGGGAAAGAGTCGTATGTGGCTCAGAAGCCGCGACTTGGCCTGGTCTGAAATATGACATCATAGCAGCCATCATGGAATTGTGACATAAATATCAAAAACAATATAGTCTCCAAGTTTCATATCGATCATACATGAATGGGTGGTAATGAGTAGAGCTTTGGGCCCATTTCCTTGTCTTAAAGTTACCATGTAGTTGGTAATACTGTTTTGTAAATTTTAGGTTATGTAGTTCTCACATGTCATTATACTCATTAACATCATTCAAAATTCCTGGGGTTTTTTCTAATTCATACATATTTATAATTGAAACATATTTAGTAAAATACCAGAATGTTCATTATTTATTTATTTTTATATATATATTTGTTTTTTAATGTGTTTGGAAAAGTGATCTACAAATTTTTTAAATAAAATTTAACACTTAAATTGGCACGATTTGCATGAGGATGGTTGATATGGCGACGTGATAAACAATACTGAATGTATATCACTTATTTAGTATCTGGATCATGTTCTGAACGTAAATAGAATTGTTGTATTGTGTAACACATGTTTTCAATTGAAACATATTGTATGATCGTGTTTGAACTATACATTAATTTAAGATGCCATTAAGTTTGTGTACATATATGAAGTTTTATCATTTATTTTGAATATATATCAGTATTGAACTGGTTTTGAAATAGTGCAGTGTGGAGGGTGTGATTGGGATAGTCATTCTACAGCTTGTGTTTCTTTCAAAGGTTGAAATCGTTATAATATGTCGTTTATTTAACTTAAAATCTTAATTATGCACTAGATGACTTTGAATAATGGTACTGCTTTGTACTCATAACACGCCAAAACACTAATTGTGTTCCTATTTAAAAAATAGATGTCCTCTCTTTCTCAGTTACATTCAGACTCACATTTGCAAGTGTAATGATTTCAGTTCTATGCTTGCTTGTCGCATTAAACAGGAACCCATTTCATTTATCATCCGTACGGAGCAGTATATAGAGCAAGAATTGGTTTTATTTTTGACTTAAATGCACCTAAAATCAATAAAAATCTGAAAAATTCATAAAATAAAAAAGAATTTATCAAGCGTGAAATATTAAATGGAAGTAGGGTTTGGTTAGTGACGTGGTAGTATTTGTAAAAAAAACACTGATTAAATATTAACGTTAAGATGAAGAAGAGAAGAGAACCTAATGATATTGTTAAAGTAGCAATCTAAAGGTCGATGAGATCAATATGTTTGTTTATCTCGACAACCACATCATTTGTCTCATCTGCCATCTTGTTTTATATTTATAATGTTATTAGCCATCTGTCCCAAGTCTGGAATTAAGCCAGATAAAAATTCAATCTTTGTTGAACAAATCTTCCAGGGTGAATTTTTTTTCTTCAACATTGTACACATCTGATCAAATTAGTTATGTCCGATATAATAATAATAGTGCCACATATTTTTTCAGAAAGATCAAAACTTTTTATTTCCCGAGCTTATTAAGGATCTCCTGTAATTATTTCACTGCCCAGGCCTTCTATAATGAGATTTACATTCACACTCATTATTCGACAGAAAGTAGTCTTCACTGCTAACAGAATCCGCTAATAAAATCGGCTAGCTAATTCTTCACTGAACAATTAAACATGTAAGCAATGTACAATTGAAAACCCTAGTGACATTGACATTATAAACAAACCAAGTGGCAGTGAAAGAGTCAAAGGTTTCTTTCAAAGTTCATCGGGATTTTCCGTATTGGTTTCCCCTTGTCAGTGGTTCAGGAAGGAGGGGCTGACTGACAAGTACAATTGTCGAGTCATTTTGATAAAAATAAAAAACAAGGTCTTGTGTACAAATTGGCATGCCAAGATCCCTTGGTAGTTGGAATGTGGTATACATGTAAGATGTAAGAGTAGGCCATAGTGCTACCGTCTAGACAAAATTTTCCTCATAGCATGCTGTAGGACGTTTGCCTGACTGCATTATTCCAGTTTGAGCAGAACAGTAAGATGTTAAACCCCATTTCATTTTGTTTTGTTTACCATTAACTCCCTATGTCCATACAATTCTATAATGTTATTTAAATCAGCAATCTGGTCGATTAGACAGGGAAACATATTTAAATATTTGTTGAACAGCTGTATTCGCATGATTAGTCGAGATAAATAAATATTTAGTCTGCGAATCCATAGATTACAGTGAATGTTTTTACCTTTATAAATAGAATGATTGATTTAACAATGAATTATAATAAACTCGACAACTACTGCGTTAAAGAGATTATGACTTGATGATTGATTTATAATAATCACAACTTGTTTATTATTAAATGTTTGTATTGTCAATTATCTAACATCAATTTATATAAAGACCAAAGAGATATTATTTTAGCGCTATGCTGTAGCTGAATGGGCGGTTCATTAAGTTTATTTTAGCGTTTGGATGAATCACCGGTCGGTAAAAACAATAAGTTTACATTTACTGCGATTTAACAGGCTGCTTTTAGTTTTTTTATTTTACAATTCATCCTTGAGTGGCATTTAGCGATAAAGCACTCTTTAATTTATATGGAAAACAATTGGTGGTTTATTGTATAGACATTATATAGCATTGTGTTTGCCTATACTGATCAGTCATATACAAAAAAAAGTGAGTAAAAGGGAATCTGTTATTCTACGAGAGATACATTCGTGCAAGAAATTCAATATTAAGCTTTGATCGTCTGACTTTTAAATGACATTTTGAATTCTTAATCAATTTAATTAATTAATTAAAATGTCTGGTTGATTTGATCAGCACAGTTCTTATGACTTCATTACTGTTGATTAAATTCTTTAGATAAATATTTATATAGAAATTCCGTTTTTGAAAAAAATGTTGAAATGCAATTAATAATCTGTTTTTGTATTCCAAATGATCAATATGGCTGCTTAAATGGCAACAAGAATACAATTGTATAATATAGGAAATTCAAAAAAAAAATCTTTGTGTGTTTATTGCAATCAGAATTCATGGGTACCCGGGGCGAATGGTTAGCATGTGCGCGCTGTATCATAAAACCTGTCAATGAGTCAACTGGCGTGGTTTCGAATCCCAGGTTGTATGTGACAAGGAGTAGGGTCATCTGCCCAACCTCGTGGGCTTTCTCCTGTTCCGCCGGTTTCATCCCACTGCTAAAGACCCTAAAAAAAGAGTTATTCCCGGAATTACCTATTTTGTGTCAAATGGACTACTGGGCCTTAAACCCCATCTCTCTCTCTCTCTTTCTCTCTCTCATGTAATTTTCAAAAGTAGACCTACGCAAGTCGCAATGTTTCGAATCGACTTCACTAATCATTATCAAGCAATGTAACAAGACAATATAAAATGTAACAAGACAATATATAAAAAAAACAGTACTTGGTAAATGTTTACTAACTAGAGACTCCCCTCTAATTACCTTGTTGAAGGAAACCTAACTTAATGGCAGACGCACAGTGCTCAGAATCACATGGTTTTTTTTATAAGTAAATGCTTGAAGGTGATCAAGCTGATAATTGATTTTATGCATCAGTCTATTTCTTTGAGATATTACCGTCTGATGTGGCCACCCCTCTTGATACTCAGACATGCAAATGGTGTTGAAATAAATTCTATAATCATTAATCAATAAGCTTATACACCTATCACATACTTATATAGATCTACAGTAGAATTAAACATGTAGAACCTATATTATTTATTTACTGGCTAAATATTGATCACATGATTTGTTACTTACCAATCATGTGATCAACAGTATCATAACATGTAAATAATTTTAGGGTGTGTGTGGGGCAAATGAAATGAAATAAAATGGCGTTTAACGTTCTACTGTTCTGCTCCGACTGGGCTGATGGAGAAAGGCATACACAATACAGTGTGCTACATGTATATTAGGGAAATCTAGCACAGATAGCAGCATTACAGGCTACCCTTAAATTGAATTCCATCTGTCAAGCTTCTTTTACATGCACGCCAATGTGTACACAGGATCTTTTATTTTTTTCTCCCAACCAAATGACAATACATTGTCCCTTGCTATTTGCCAATCCCAATTCATCCTGCACCGCCTGTGACATTGTCAAGATAAGCGAGTCAACCTTTTACACGCCAAGCCACCTTGCTTTACCTAGGCCTCTGTAGCTGTGGGGGGAAACCAAACGTCCCGGAGAAGACCCACAAGGTTGGATAGGCGACCCTACTCCTCTGATCACATGCAAGTGGGGAATTTAAAACACACCACTTGACTCAATGACAGACATTATGATCTAACATTCATGTGTTAATAAACCATTTACCCATTTAACCCCCCAAGATACTTCAGCTGGTCAGATAGCCGTGGCGATAGAGAGGCGGCTTCTCACCAATGCAACGAGGGTTCAATCCCAGCTCAGGGCAAATAACTTTATCGTTGTAAGTGAGAGGGATATTCGGTCTCCCGTCCGATTGACAGGCAGGTTTCCCCCGAGTTCTTCGGTTTCTTCCTGCAGTAATGATCGAAATCGTTCGCACGATCTGTCCCAAGGGCCAAATTGGAAAAAGGCCTCAGGCCTAATTTGCTACCCTTGTAAAATGACACAATTATTATTATTATTATTATACTATTGGTACATGCAGATCATAAATATAGTTTAAAAAAGATTATTAAGATATGTGTAATTCAATCTGATTGGCGACCCTACTCCTTCACATACAAGTGAGGAATTGAAACCACGCCACTTGAGTCAATCAATGACAGACCTTATGATCTAACCTGCATACATTAAACTATTCACCCATTTAACCCCCAAAATACCTGTGGTAGATCATAAAAGTAGTTTTAAAAAAAGATAATTAAGATATAATATATATGTGTAATTCAATCTGATTGGAATGTAGGTAATGTCCTAGATCTATTTCATGCCATTTCATGGCTGTTTAATTTACTAAATGGTTTGTGAAATTTAATCTACCAGTAAATATAATGGTAATAGTAACCACCCAGTCAAATAGGGTGATATTAATCTCTATAATAATTTGTGAAATTTAATCTAGCAGTAAATGTATATGTAATATAGTACTAATCTCATTAATTACCTCACCCCTCACAATGTAATTTCATAATATAAATATTTAGTACCAGTAACTGGATCTATAATCCCTCAAACATAATTAGGCCATCTAATTTGATCATCTAGTATATTTTTCATGAACTTAAAGAACGTATGCCTTTATTCTTTAGACTATTGAGAGTCTTAAAATAGTCGAAAACTAAGTTAAAAAGCACAATTATTGAATTAATGTAACAGGAATTTAATAGAGTGATTTATATTCAATTTCTGAAACAATTATTTTATTTTTTGTGCTTTTTAGATTTGTGAATTGTCTCCTTGTTTCATTTTGAAATTAGTCTTGATCACTACAGCGCACTGAGCTGAGTGTATGCTGTGAAAACAAGCCTTGTATCCATTCACTTGATTTAATAATTTGCCTACTCTTCTGGTTTGTCGTCTGTGTTTCTGTTAGTTCATATATATGATGTGGTTACTGCACTTACCATTAGCATGCCTGAAAACACCAGAACTTGTCCACTCATTATCTTACTTACTTACAGTGGTAATACATAATGGCAGCAACGTTCAGTTTGTGAATTATGTTATATATGTTTTTGAATATTTCATTGCAGGAATCTGGTGAAATGTGTGCCATCAAAAAATTTAAAGACAGTGAAGGTAATAATTTTTGTATTCAGACTAATTATATGGCTATGTTTTAAACTAGCAGGATACCCGGGTTCACTCGGGGGCCAATTCCAACCGGACCCAATTCACCACCCACGGTGCGAATTCGCCAGAAGCCCCAATTTGCCTGGGCCTCAAATTTCCTGAGAACCCATTCGATGGCATTAAACATTCACAGGGTTATTCTGGGTAATTTCATACCACACAATTATGTGGCAGTAGGGAGCAGTGACAAAGGGTAGGGTGATTTGCCCGGGGCACAGGTTGAATTTCCCTAGGAACCAAATTTGATGGCCGAATGCTTTCACAGAGTCATGGTGGTTATACCACATGGTATGTGGGGGTGGACCCGTCAATGAATCATGATAGGCGTACATACATACACACACATACATTGTATACACACATCTTTGATTTTATTTATAAAGATTCAGGGCTCAGGCTAAATACAGCTACATTATATATATCCATATAATAGAATAAAAGATAATTGTATGCAGAAACAATAGAATACTGAGTTGACCCATCAAACATGTTGCTTTATGCTTTACTTCTAAAAAATCACTCTTAAACTAAGAGAAGCTTGTAATCAAATTCTGTATCCTCATTCTTTAAAATGATTATATCTTTATTTGTCAATCTATTTATAGAAAATGATTATATCTTTATTTGTCGACCTTTTTATAGAAAATGATTATATCTTTATTTGTCAATCTATTTATAGAAAATGATTATATCTTTATTTGTCGACCTTTTTATAGAGAATGATAATATCTTTATTTGTCAATCTATTTATAGAAAATGATTATATCTTTATATATATGTATATCTATTTATAGAAAATGATTATATCTTTATTTGTTGATCTATTTATAGAAAATGATTATATCTTTATTTGTTGATCTATTTATAGAAAATGAGGATGTTAAAAGAACAACATTACGAGAGTTAAAGATGTTACGGACATTAAAACAGGAAAATATCGTAGATCTTAAAGAAGCTTTTAGAAGAAAGGGGAAACTGTATTTAGTGTTTGAATATGTGGAACGGGTAGGTTATAATATTATTACTACTGTCACAAGATATCAGTTATGATTTACATAGTTATTGCCCTTGCTTAAAAGGCTTTTATTCCTTTCTTGAGGCTTAACGCCTGCTTCACTGATATCGCTGACAACTTGAACATTTATCCTTTAAGATGAATGCTAGGAGAGATAATACATGAATAGAATTTGTTCTATAAAAATAAAATAAAACCAAGTACGAACAATCCAAACCATCAGACAAAATTCGAAGTCTCTATACTTTAAGATTTATGTAAGCCAAAACCTGTTATTGGACAGTGGTTCCCAACCGTTTCCCACATGCGGAGCCCGTTGGGACATTTCACAAATCACAAAAGACTCCCCCGTGTCTGTATTTTAGTTATTTGCTCTGGATTATCTGATATAAGCTATTCTGATCTTGGTCCTGGTACATCAATTTATTGGTTGAGTACCAAAAATAGCATACAGAATTGTTCAGACTTCCTTTTGCCATCAGAATGAATATTTCAGGCCTCCTTGACTATTGAACTCTCTGTTTTTTACTGACCCCTCAGTACCCTAGATTAGAAATTACTGTCGAGTTAAGAAAAGCTTTCTGGAGCTACACTGTCATAAAGAAGACCAAATATAGTAATTATTGGTTTACATAAAGCCCATGAGATTTACTCATATTCTATACCATGTTATGATGACAATCAATTTCCTTGGTAAACTTATCCCTTATTTTCTCGAGTTCAGGCAAGATTTGAAGATTAAATTCTAATATTAGTATAAGTACTTAGATCTGACACCTTTCTTTTTATCACTGCATGTAAAATCGGCTTGGTTCTAACAATAGAGCTATACTATTATTAGATTAAATGTGACACGGTTCATTGATTTTAAACAGGGAGTACAAGCCAGAGTTCACACATGGTCGATTAGATCACACAGAGATCAATATATAAATACAGGCAATAAATCTATAATAATACCATTGGTTGTATTATATGGTTTACGATTGTAGAAGAGCATAATAAATATTTGTTGGGAGTCGATCTGAACTGAGTTCATAATCATATGTCATGTTTCAATAGAAGTTTGACAATAAAAATGTTTGGCTTTTATTTACATGCCGGTGTATAATGAAATCAGTGCTGAATTTAGATTTGAAGGAGTCCTATAAGCATACTCCTCGCAATGTTCCGTTTGATTAGAGCTAATCCCACCCCTTAACACTGCCAGAAAGCGGGAATATCTTGTCCTAAATTATGATTGATAAATAGTCTGGTTAACTACCAATCGCTGACTGCATTACAAAAAAGGCATTACCCTTAAAACAGGGCGTCAAATTGGACCAAATATGTTTACATGATTAAACTACAACACATACTTTTGTTTACATAATGTTACATTATGGCACACGATTTTATTATGCCCAATTAAACGAGGCTATCAACATTGACATAAAATAAATAATACTGTGTGAAGACGAACAGACTTACACCGTTTTAATACCTTAAATCACTGTTCAAAGTTTTAGGGAAGACCCCAGATTAAACAGAGGACTGTAATGTTGCTGTAGTTAAGTGATAGATTTGATTGAACAGGAAGAAAAGACGCACTCCCTCAAAAGTTCAAGTATCAGAAGCCAATCCAGCAATGGCCAGAGAGGGATTTCTCTGGCCATGTATAAGAATAAGATGCTGTACATGAAGCTTTGAGACTCATTATAACGTTACACCAAAGGGTCTTGCATGTACTGTATGTCAGCGTTGCATGAAGCTTTGAGAATTGTTATAACGTTACACCAAAGGGTCTTGCATGTACTGTATGTCAGCGATACAGGGGTAGAGAACCCCCTCCCGAAGAGTTCTGACAGGATTTTTATGAAATAAGAATTAGTAATGCAATACCACCAGCCCTTTCTCTCTTATACACGAGGCATCAGCCTCAGGACAGTACGCGATTGGGGAACAGGCGACAGCCACATATAGATTTCTTTTGATTATTTAATAGCATGGTATCATGACAGCCTTAGCTATAGATTGTTTAGCTTATATTTAAATACATGTATCTGTCAATGAATTTAATATAGTTTAGAATTACAATTTTCCTTTCTCAATTAAATTGTTTTGCAAATAAAATTATAAAGTATATGATGTCATATGAAATGTTTGAATACAACAATATATTATGATCTTCATGAATGTAAAAAGGAATACAAATAAAAACAAGGCCTTGTGTATATACCATAGGTAGCACGTTTAAGATCCTCTGTTTGTGAGAATTGGAGTGCAGTTGCTGGGACAAAATTTCACTTGTAGTTCATTAGCTGGTGGGGAGCCGCGATAGTGCAATGAGTTAGACGTTTGTTCGTGAACTTGGAGCTCCTGTGTTCGATTCTGGTGTTGGCCTAGAAAGTTCATCAGGGTTGTTCTAGCATATGCCACTGTCCGTGTAAAATCCCCCTCTTACAACCAATCTGAACGACAGACTCACCCTACCTGCAGAGAAGTGACTCTGACACAGTGAACAGCCATGATATCCACATGACGTTATCTAAACGTCACAGGTCGCGAGGTCAACGAACAGAAGTCAGTTTGTAAACAAACGAAAGTACAATGACTTCGACGAACAGAAAACCTGTGTCGTATCAGGGATGTCTGTGCAATAACACGGACACAACTCGAGATTGAATAATAATCTCCGGAAGAAAATGGGATCTTAACAAAATTAGCAAGTTTAAACGGATATTTGACACACGTGGGGGCCGCACTATTGGCACTATTTTGTGCTACGGTTGGGTCTATTTCACATATACACAATCAATTCTGCTAATATTTTTTGCATGGGGATTGACTAATAGTTAATTTATTTCAGTTCTAAAAACAAATTTAAAACTTTAACGCAATTTAAAAAAATAGCCAAATTCTGGCTGGGATTACTGAGCAAAATGGCCATTCACTTGATACGTGCGGGAAAAAAAAGCCAACTATCATAAAATTTGTCACGTTAGTTACTTACTTCTTACAACATGTAGTACACTGTATAGCATAGGCCCAGCTTCATTAGCCCAGTCAGAGCGAACAGTAAAATTTTATTTCATTAGCTGGTGCTAGGATGTTTAACCTCATTTCTTTTCTGTACTGTTTCTAAAGATAGTTTTTTACATCTATTTTATTAGAATATGTTGGAATTATTAGAAGATATGCCGAATGGTGTCACCCTACAGAAAGTAAGATCGTATATATATCAACTGTGTAATGCGATATACTGGTGTCATTCTAATGAAGTCATACATAGAGGTAGGTCAATCTCTTCTATTTAGCAGATATTTAGGAAAGTCAAATTGGGTATTAAAACAAACAAAAAATGTAAATAAAGGTGATCTCTTATTGTTTGTGGGTAAGCTTTTGTGTTGCATCAATTATTCAAAATTTAAAAGCATGGAACCTTTCTTGGAACACTTGAATGTTGTCATGTTAATACATGCCTTGTGTTTAGTGACAAGGGGAGTCCTGGTGGTTGTGATTAAGGTGCTGGCTCGAAGATCATATGAGGTCTCAGGTTTCACTTCCGGTGTTGGCTTAAAAAGTTCCCACTTGTCACTGGTTCAGGGTAGTGCACTTACCAAGGAACAACATCTAGTTCTTGAGATTGGACGAAAAAAAACAAAGTCCCATTCCCACACTGGTGTGCAGGTAAAAGAGCCCTCAGCAGTTAGAGTTCGAAATAAAAGGGAATCTTGCTTGTAGATCCAAGCATCAGACATCAGAATGAATAACTGTTGCCGTACTACAGGTTTTCAGAAAAGATGGCCCAGGTACAATTTATATGAAAGATGTGAATATTAGAGAGAAAGAGAGAGAATTGGGGTTTTAACGTCCACTCGACACAAACTTGGTCATTTCGGGACTAATATATGGTTTAATTCTAATTCAATAATTCACTAGCGCATAGGGGTCTTTAGCAGTGTGGGGAAACTGGAGGACCCGGAGAAAACCCATGAGGTTGGACAGGCGACCCTACTCCCTTGCCACTTACAACCGGGGATTCAAAACAATGCCAGTTGAATCAATGACAGGCTTTATGATACAGCGTCAGCGCATACATGCTTACCATTCAGCCACCCAATCCCCGAGAATATCATTAGAACTAGTAGCCATATTGACCTTCACACTTTACAACCAGTGTACAATAAATGATCGGATATAGCCATATTGTGGCGTACAAATATTCTGGTATCAAAATTTGCTGAGTATGATTAATGTAATATAATTATAGTATTTATAACATGTTAACAATAAATATAATTATATAATGATGATAAATTCATCTCCTCTATATTAATTAATAAACAGATTATATCATTATAAAAATGACTATATATTGATTATAACAAACAGTTATTGTTATAGTCATATTTCATGTTTATTCTCTTGTTTATGACATTATTGTCAATTGAAATATAATACATACTGACAAATAGTACTGGAACAATATATGGTTGAATTGATGTGTTCCTATTCACCTCTTCAAGATTCATGTATTGAATGGCGACATACTGAATCGATCTATCACAATTTTTTTGATGTATTTTTTTGTTACTTCAATAAGTAACCTGTAGTGTCAGTCTTAATTATCCATGTCACACATTATCTATAGGCATACAAAAATTGTTTTTGTCCTTTTTTGATCCACATCAATGTCATAATATAAAATAGTTTTATTTCTTCAGCAAAACTAAAAAATATCAATTATTTATTTATTCTGTTGTGTTCTTGGTAAATATTGACCGAGTTATGAATTGTGATACGTATCGTATATATTGAGACCAGAGGTCGCAGTCATGCAAAAAATCTGCATATTTCAAGCTTTTTTTAACAAATATACACAAATATTGTACAATTTATGTGCTTCACGCGGCATTTACACACCGCTCTACTGCACGTAGTCTCTGTAGGATTTTATATTTTCTCTTATTTCATTCATAAGTTCACGACAGTAAGCCTTCTATACGTAGCTATCCTACTGGAAGCATATGCACATTTCATCCTAAATACTATTTAATACAAAGACTCCTACACGCAAGCGAATTATTAAAATAAAATTTTAAAAACCATGTTAGTCCCGAAATGACCTATTTCTCTCTCTCTCTTTAAAATTATAACAAGTGGCCTTTGTTAATCTGTAGTCAAACTGAATTAATGTATTAAATTGAATCTTTTATTTCAGATATAAAACCAGAAAATTTACTAATTAGTAAAAATGATACTCTTAAACTGTGTGATTTCGGTAGGTAGCTAGCCGACTTATTACTTTTATTTGAACATCATAATGTCTGTATCGTTTGATTTGGTAAGTTTATAAAACAATGATTAAATTAATGAATCAATATTATTACAATGAGAATATTTATTTCAGGTTTTGCGCGGACTGTAGGTGGTAATCCTAATGGCTTTTATACAGATTATGTTGCTACTAGATGGTATCGCTCACCAGAATTATTAATAGGGTAAAGTCTGCTTATTTATATCAGTCTACTTCCTAAGTTATCCTCCCTTGCTTTTAAATTTAAAGTCTTCAAGTCCGTTTATTTTGCTGGATTAAAGAGCTGACTTTTATGTTTATATTTCTTATCTTTTTTGTTCTATATTAACTTGGCTTAATTACAGGCATAAGCTTACCCCCCTCCTTTTGACTAGTATGAGCATGGTATGACTTTCGCCTATAAACTGAAATGGCTTGTTGAGAAGAACTTGTAAGATTTTCTTGCCCAGTTCTCACTTGTCAGAGGTGGTAGCTCTAACAACAAAAGTGAGACCCACCCGTGAACACATTACACACGGTTTTCTCCCACTGCTATAGACCCCTACGCGTATGCGAATTATTGAAATAAAATTAAACCAGGTTAGTCCTGAAATGACCTAGTTTGTGTTGAGTAGACATTCAATCCCATTTCTCTCTATCTCTCTCTCTCTCTCTCTCTCTCTCTCTTTTGGATTTATTCTTTTATTCCATTATTATGTTTATTTACAGAGCACCATATGGTAAAGCTGTAGATATTTGGGCTATAGGTTGTATTATGGGTGAACTCAGTGACGGGCAACCATTGTTTCCAGGAGAAAGTGAAATTGATCAACTTTATGTTATACAGAAAATAATCGGACCTCTACCTCCAGAACAGATGAATATGTTCTATAAAAATCCCAGGTTTTCAGGATTAAAGGTAAAATGATGGTTTCATGTGGTAGATGACAGCTACCTTTTAACGGTTCCTTTTTATTGAATTGAAATTTAATCATATTGATTTCAAACGATTTATGATAATTACTGTCCGAATAATTATAAACTCTTGATTACCTAGATAATTCTTGTTGACGCTCAACAAACTTAAGTTATCATCCAATTGATTTAGCAGTGTTTATCAGATTAAAACATCTTGCAGGTTCTATAACCTGAAGGGGAGTCGATGGCTGAATGGTTAGCATAAAGCCTGTCATTGAGTCAACTGGCATGGTTTTGAATCCCTGATTGTACGTGACAAGGACTAGGGTCGCCTGTCTAACCTCGTGGGTTTTCTCCGGGTCCTCCAGTTTCCTTCCACTGCTAAAGACCCTGTACACACAAGTGAATTTTTGAAATAAAGTTGGACCATATGTTAGTCCCGAAATGACCTAGTTTTTGTTGAGTGGACGTTAAAAACCTATTTCTCTTTCTCTATAACCTAATAGTTTTTATATTCATTAGATTAAAGCCCCAATACTACTCTTGTTGTAACTGATGTGTTCCAAACTTTATTCTGGTCAACAATTTGTACTAGTTTACAATATTTCAATTAAAAAATGATACAAATTTCATCTTAACACACCTAATTTTAAAAATTGGGAAAATTCAACTACATGCTGTAACATGGTTTGATAAGCCTTGCGTAACCACTTTCAAATGCAACTTGGATTTTAACATATTTTCGAACCCTCTGGACAAGTAAGATAGATTGTAATTGATAATCTACACAACAGGTAATTTACACAAACATCTTGTAGTAAGAATAAGGCTAATTTTTTTTTCTGGACCTGTCAAGCCAGCAAGAGTGTTATTGTCCCTTTAAGAAGGCTTTTGATTTTCAATGACTTCCGATAATGGCCCTTGATTGTCTTGAAAATTCATACAGAGTGTTAATCTTATCTAGTATATTAATTGTTTTTAAAGATATCTAGTTAAACCTTGTTATTTCAGTATTCTAATGTTTGTAAAATTTATTGTAGTTTCCATCTGTGTCACATCAACAGAAATTAAGTAAAAGATATCAAGGTATAATGAACAGTGCTTTAATAGACTTCATGCAGGTAAATATATATATTATTGTATCCTAAATACCATTTAATAACTTATTGATCCTTTATTAACTAATTGATCACGGTTGCAGTTTGTTGGAAAAATTTTATTTTTTAAAGTAAGATGACTATTTATTGTTATAAATACTGTTGATCAGTTTGGTGAAATGTTGCCTGGTTGGACCGGATTTGCCATACTCCATTTCATTCTTTCATTAATTAATGTTAATCAGGAATGCGGCCCAGTGACCACGCAGATGAAAGAAAGCGAGATAGGGGTTAAACATCCACTCATCACAACTATATCAGTCTGTGACTAGCATACAGTATATTTTATTAGTTGAATAACGAGAATAATTATAATTTATTTACTTCTTTTATTTCTCGAAGAAAACATTAATGTTAGAAGCCCCTGATCGTATAGTGATAGAAGATTGTTTACAACATCCAGCATTTCAAACAGAACAATTGTTATATCAGAAAGCACGTATACCAGTCCGACAGTCATCACCTAATAAAAAACGCAGAAATGATTATACCACCAATATTGAAAGGTACATTTCTTCTCAATTTGAGTTTCTACTTCAATCAATTTAAAGGAGCCACAATGGCTTAGTGGGTAAGTCGCATGCAGAATGGAGGGCCTGACGAGGATAGCTGCCTAGTCATTTGGATGTGGTGAAAAACCGAGGTCCTGTGTACATATTGGCATGCACGTTAAAGATCCCTTGGCAGGTGGAATTTGATGTAAGAGTAGGTCATAGTGCTGCTGCCTGTGCCAAATTTCCCTCATAGCACACTATATCCGTCTTCATTAGCCCAGTCAAAGCAGAACAGTAGAACATTAAACCCAATTTCATTACATTTAAACCATTTCAAAGCAGTCGACAAAAAAAAATACTGGTAAAAAAATCATTTAAATTGAGCCAGAATAATTAGTCACCATTAATAATAAGGTTTAATATTAATGTAGAAATTTTAACAGTTTTATTTTGGATATTACAATATTCGCAAGTAATGTCTATTGATTAACTCTCGATAATGTCACAAACAGTATTTTGGTAGTCTGTCTGTCACACCTTTTGCTAAACAATATGTCCTCTAATTGATGTAGAAGGTAAAAATTTAATATTGATTTTCATTAGGTGAATGTTTTAACTAAGTACAATGAAGAGCATTTTTCGTCCCTCAAAAAATGTCTTAAGTTGTGTAGACTTTGTTAGCTAGTAGGCGGGTCAAACTAACATTTGACGTAGAACAAATTGCAACAAAAGGTTTTTTGATTTCTATTGACTCATTATGATGACCTAAGTAAGGAAAAGAAAGTTTACCAAAATCGGAGTCCAAATAAGGGCAGGGGGCGGGGCTAAATCCAAGATGGCGGCTTTCAACCAAAAATCGCGAATATCTCTAAAACCACTGGTTTTAGACACCATAGATGTATTATGGACAGATAGGAAGTCAATATCAGTGAGTCCAAAAATGGTAGATTCAGCCACTTGTGACGTCTGCATGACGTCATATTAACTATGGCTGCCGCAGGAGGAAATAAAATGAAATGGGGTGTAACGTGATTGGGCTAATGTAGACGGGCATAAATCATACAGTGTGTGGTGGTTGGTCTTTTACCCGGACAACATCCCTACATCCTAGTCTTATCTTTAATTTAAACCGTAAAGAATTTTTTTGCGTGCCCCTCAATGTGTACACAGGACCTATGTTTTTCTCTCACCAGACGACTAGGCGGCGCCCCTCGCCAAACCCCTTGTCCTGTGTCACTCACAATAGGGAGCTCTGTCGGATTCCATTAATAACGACAAGTATGATGGCATGCAATTTATTTATTTAAACGTCAAGGTCATTATCATGATCTTCATCTTCTTCGGTGACTTTTTGAGTATTATCACAGAAATCTGACTGACAAGGCCCACACGCACTCGAACAAGGCATACCATATTTGCGACAACCACACCTATTTCCTGTACAATGTGTCGTGCAGCTACAGTGTACAACATTTAGAAGTTCTGTGGGAATAGAACTTTTATCGTTCATTGTAGGTATTAGTGCATTGTTCTGTAGTCTCCACCCCCAGTCAGTCGGACGAAGTTCTCCACTTTTCCCCATCCATACCATTATTTGATAGTGGCACCTTAGTGAATGAAATTTTAGCGCCGATTCCGTTGGTGGCAGTTTTTCTGGAGTTACAAAAGTTTTAGAAGTAACTATCTTTGTAGACAACAGTCTATACCTCAAAGTTTTAAGGGATTCCGAGTCCTTCCCACCAAAAAAATAAAGTGCAGTTTTGATGCCTGCTGCACAAACGTCACTTGGATTACTATCTGAACAGAACACTTTAGCTAGACTTGTAATTGGTGATGATTTTCGCAACAGTCTTTGAAATGCGGACTGTTTTCCTATGCCGAATATTCTTGAAGTTGAGTCACATCCGGTAAATGCGTGTAAGAATAAGAGACTACTGCATAGTTCATCACCAAGTGCCACTTTAATAGACTTTATATCATATATCTTTCTGGTAGACCCTGACTTCTGTTTATCTGATCGAAACAATAACTGTAGATTTTCAGTGTGATAATAATAAAGAAGAAGGATTAATAAGTCTGTATCTTCGCCTATAAGAGTTGTGGAGTTCAATATTGACAGTGATGCAGCTGTCTTAGCTATTTCAACATCAGCGTCGCCTTCAGTCTGAACAGTGTGACAACCTTTGTCATTAAGATGTTTCATAACAAGTTGTATGAACGAGTTCTTATTTTTTGCATTTGATAAAAAATCGTGTTGTTTTCCAGAGAAGATGGTGTTTTCCGTCATATTCACATAAAGTCCTACGCGAGAATTACGCCTTTGGTGTGTGTTATCTTTTATGGTCGGACCATTATAGCCGTCGAATATAACCGTGCTTCCATACCCATAGTTCCGAACCGTAAAGTCTGCGTAAGTTTCCGCTATTTCTGAATACGTACTTCCTTCTTTCCATGTTAATCTATGTAGAAGTGAGCCACCATCTAAGACGAATTTAGCAGTACGTGGGGATCTTGTATTATCAGATTCATGGTTATCAGATTTCTGTACCGTCATCTTGATAATGGCATGTGCCAATGGTGGCTTGTCAGCTTTTCGTAGAACATAGTTCGCTTCGAATAAACCTGGAGGATAAGGACATAACTCATAATCGAGAATATCTTTTAAAGCAATATCGCCATGCTGTGCAACAATCAACAGTCGTTGAAATAACAAAGCAGGATCAATCGTACGATCATCAGCTATCGGAACAGCACATGACAAAGCCATATTCCTAACTCTATCTTTTCTGGTGAAAGAATACGTAAAAATTGATTGTCCGATCATTTTCTCAACAATTCCCCAGCCGACTTCTTCCCAGTGGTCGACGTTTATCATATCGCTTGCCTCCATACCAGTAACAATGTTCCTAAGACCAGGGTCTGCCGATAATGGCTCACACGAATGAACAACATCTAGTAATTTTTGAAAATCCCTTAAGTCTCTTTCGACTCTTGCTTTAGTACCTTCTCTATGCTGGTCATTTGTAAAATATTTCGTATCTGTAAAATCTTGCATTGCTAGACTGTATTCGGCACATGCTGGTGCGGACATGGTCCAAATAGCTCTTTGTCTTTCTGTCATTCCACTACCTCGTGTAAGTCCCCCTCTTGTCTTCAGTGCTCGCATGAGCACTTGTTCAATCACCAAGTCCAAAGATAAACCAGCCCAAAACTTGTCTGTACGCCTTATTACAAAAAGTCCATTCTCAAACATCTCGTTTACGTCTGGACGCGTATCTTTCAGAGCAAGCATGTCCATCAGATATAGATAACTGGATTTTAAGTAATTATAATGTCCAGCTGCGGCGAATATCGGAAGACAATCGTATATGACTCTCAAATGACTATTCCAAGAAGAACTTCTATCACTTTTCACCAAATTCCTTGCAGTTTGAATGAGTTTCTGATACAAGTACCAGATATTAGCAGTTCTTGAAACAGAAGACTTGGCGCGCTTCTTGTCTTCAACGGTTTTCTCAATATCAACAATTGTTTCATCATTTTGCAGGTCACTTATTTGTAATTCACCACTAATCACAGAGCCGTACTTGGCCTCAAGACTATCCAACTGTTCTTCAAAGTCAGGATTTTCATTTATAATTTCCGATATAGTTTCATGTGTGATACATTTATCTAACAATAAATGTGCCCTGAATGACCTCTGAATCGCCTTTCCACTCATTATGTGTAACACTGCATTGTCACCGTAAAGAGTTTCAATCAATTTCCTTATTCCTGTACCATCCATGAGATCACCTATAGCCCCAAGCAAGTTCATCAGCATATGGAAAGTACCCATTCGTACTATAACATCTTTTACGCTGTCATCATCTGAAGCTTCAGCCACAATTTCTCTTGATTTCCAGTACAGAGGTTGATCAAATGTTACGATTGCTGGAATTTTATTGGTGTGTGCTATTCCGCAAATATATCGAAGAGTGGAATATATACAGGTTTTATCGCTAGACTGGAGATCAATCATTGGTAGAAGATAAACAGAAGATTTACCAGGATGCAGCACATTAGCGTGGATCATATGCATCATACCTGACCAGTTTGGAGACACGGATTTGTATCGAAATGACATTTCCCATAAAATGTCTATTTTCTTGTCTGTTACAGGAATTTCATTGAGACGAACTTTCTCGAACTGAAGAGATAACCGTAGACGATTTGCGGCATGGTATTGGTGAATAGGAATTTTGGTGTCTTCTGTAATGTCCAGTAGGCTAACAGGTTTTCTTGGGATTGTTTGCGATTGAGAACATTGGTTTCTGGGCGTAACAGCACATATAAGGCCCATGCCATGAAAGGTACCCTTTCCATCAAGTGTCATAATGTTCGCATCAACATTATCTCCGGCGAAGAGAGCAATCATTCCATCTTCCGTGTTTCCTATTGGAGATAACACACCCATACATGCAGCATTGAGTATAAATCTACCAACCTCATTATAAGATGAGCAGAGTCCCATAGTGTGTAAGATGTCGATTAAAAATCGTGACCGAAACATATAATAGAGCTGAACACCCAGGCCTATCTGTAGGGGTGAAATGATAGCCTGAGGACGTGCTGCTTGCACGATACTGTGACCTATTGTAGCTATTTTCCGACAAGTATCCTTTCCAACAAATAGGTTAGCCAAGAAAAGCCGCAGTGATTCTGGTATATAGGATAAAAGAGAGTCCAGCTTTAAATTGTTTGGAGTAGGATACTCATCCTTGGATTCACTCAACTTTTTAATGTCGCTTTTGATTAGTTTGGCCGCTGCCTTTAATATTGAGCGTTTCCGAGTTGCATCATCACTCTCATTCGCCTTTGTCATATACGTCCTCAAAATTGAATCTACAGTCTCAATTCTAGTGACTATATCTTTTAGGCCATATTTTGAAGAAATTTTGATACTTTCACCATATTTTTCAATAAGTTTCATTTTCATATATTTTGCGCTGTAAGCAGTAACATCTTCACAATTCATTTCACGCAAAATTTCATCCATTCTTTCTATTAAATCCGTGATTGTCAGCTGTTCCTCGTCGTTTTCTTCAAAATACTTACAGACACAGAGAAATGCATTTTCCAGAGTTTCGTCTTTTGGTCTCCCAGATTTTTTACGTTTTGCCACTGGCTCTAGCTGAAAATCTGTTGGGATGTTTTTTCCTGTTCTAAAATTTGTTGAGCATACATGATGGTAGACACAATCGGCCGCGTGAAGGTCAGCATTAAAAAATTCAATTCGTCCACACACGACGTGACTCCATTGATCATTGCGTGATTTGCAACAGTGACGAATAGTTCTTACGAAATCATCTGTTTTAACCAAGCTGTATTCCGCCGACGATTCAGATACAGATTGACCACAAAAAAGGCAGTCGCTCTGATTATTGAAACTCCCCACGGAAGTACGTGTTACTTTTCTTACAGGGTTGTCATCTTTATTTTTCTTGAACGATTCAATGTCTTTTTTATTGACATATTTTTGTCGACAATTGACATGAATCCTCGTTCCTGCAGCTACTGAAATAGAATCACCTCTCGACAACGCAGCCCTGTTTATGCTTTTTGCCCCCTTCTCCGTAATTGTAACATACTGTTCTTCTTTATCAATTCTACATAAAGGGCATACCATCTTCACTGTATCAGCACTCATTTGTGCACTTAACGTCGACCATTTTCGCAAGAAATGCCACGTCTGGTGTCCCGTAATGACGTCACAATAACGCCATGACGTCACAGTAGCGTCATGACGTCAGAGAGACTTAACGTCGTCAATAACGACTCACTGAAACCGACTTCCTATCTGTCCGCAATACATTTATTGAGACTAAATCTAATACTTTTGGACATATACGCGCTTATTCGGTCGTAAGCCGCCATCTTGGATTTGACCCCGCCCCCTGTCCTTATTTGGACTCCGATTTTGGTAAACTTTCTTTTCTTTACTTAGGACATCATAATAAGTCAATAGAAGTCAAAAAACCTTTTGTTGCAATTTGTTCTACGTACGGCATCTTTTTGCCGTCGTTTGACCCGCCTATAGTTACTCATTGTTTCTAGACCCAAACCATAGTCAGAATGTCATAATCTCTATCATCATTATGTCTTACACGTCTGCTTGTAAATTTAAGTGGGTTAACTCTAGATTATGTACATAATTCTAAAGAGGTATTAGTAAATGTAAGAATCTCTGGATGGAATAAATTTTAGAATACTTTTCTTTTTAGTGAGAATTTAAAGAATAAATCTGAAAAAGCCAAAGAACTGCCAGAAAAAATGGAAACCGAGGAAGATGATGAGGAGGAGGGAGGTATAAAGATCAGCCACTTAAACAGCAAATACATCAAACAGCCTAAACCCCTTGGAACAGTTAAACCTTCTATAGAACATGATATACAAAATAACCACGGAGGTCAAGGACATGACCTTAAACATATGGGTGATAAACCCGTGAAAACGGACAGTGTGTATATTGAAGACAGTTTTCCTCCAATGGAAATGGAGAATAAAAATAGTCATAAATCCGATGTGAAAAAATTAGGCAAGGACGGTCGACATCTCAGTACTTTTTCTGATTTTCGAAATATGAATATCTTAGATAAGGGAGATAACCAGTGTGATACTAGTGCTGATACCAGAGGCATCGACATGGACTTATCTCGATGTGAATCAAAATATATAAAAAAGAAGAATAGTTTTAGTGAAGCGGCTGTGGAAGCCCACAACCGGTCACATGACTCTAATAACGTATCAGCTGATACTAAAACAACGAATAATTCATCCAATCGTAGTCAGACTTATACCGTCAGTGTTCAAGCACCCGTCTCATCAACCAATCAAAATAATAAATCACCCAGTCCACGTGTAGAGAGAAAAAAGGTAAAACTGAAACTTGTATAACACGTGAGGGTTTTGAAGGCATTGTATTAATTATACAGGAATTCTTTGGCGGTACAGTTCCATGATAAATTTCAAAAATTATGGTTCAACGATTGCACATGGATTGGAATATATTTTGTGAAGTATAAATTATACTATAATTTAACATAAAAATGGATAATCGAGACTTTGTTTATTAAAATAGTACCAACGTTAATTAGTGTGACTGAGGCTAGCCTAAAATTGAATCACTAATATCTCGGTTTCGAATGGAGCAATTTGACTAAAATTTTCAGCAAATTCTGTTTTTATTGTCTATATTTTAACTATTCTTGTGAGAACTGTCAGCCCTTATCTAATCTTACCAAATGCCCGTTTATCTGTTCTGTACCGAAGAGCTTTACAGACCTAACCTTTACAATACTGATATTGATGAAGACTACTGCTGTATCATACGGCCTGTCATTGAGTCAAATGGCGTGGTTTTCAAATCCCGGTTGTACGTGACAAGGAGTAGGGTCGCCTGTCCGGCCTTGTGGGTTTTCTCCGGGTCCTCCGGTTGCCTCCCACTGCTAAAGACCCCTACGTGCAAGAGAATTATTGAAATAAAAGTGAAACAATTATTAGTCCCGAAATGACCTGGTTTGTGTGGAGTGGAGTTACCTCCTCTCTATCTCTCTCTCTCTCTCTCTCTCTCTCTCTCCTTGATGAAAACTTCATCCACAAACTAATATTTCTATGTTTAGTTTCTAGATCAGGCTACACAAAATGAATTACGTAGAATTAAATCTAGTACATTACGGAAAAAGAGAATACAGGATAATTCTAGAACAGATTTTAGTCCATCTGAAAAAATAGCGGATACAAAGGTAAACAAAGAGTATGATTTTTTTTTAATTGTAATATGTTTGTGGAATGCCCTGAATAATTTTTGCTCATTTAGAAAAACTCTTTTTCTTATCATGTAATAAATTTAATAGCAATGAAATGAAATATCGTTTTGACTCACTACTTTTATGCAAAAATAAGGCTTATGACGGCAATTGTGCTATGACCTACTCCCCTCGGCAAACCTATCAGACTCTGGTATCCAACATACAGCAGTAAGTGACATGTAGATACGCCCATACTCAACAAGCCACCCTAGCCTGCTGTTAACATTATGAATTTTTTGAAAAAAGAATGTGAATCACATTAAAAAATCAGGTGTTCTAATGTAGACTTTATAAACTAAAGCTGCTTGGTAGTAATTATTCTAAGTTCTGATCGCCGATTGATTTAGTTTGTGTTTCTAATGGATTTTTCTGCAGAAAAGTAGGACATTAATCCCGATTAATCCCCATTCAATTTTTTATCTAAAAGATTTATAAGAGTAAATGTGTTTTATATAATGTATTTATTATAAAAATATAAAATATTTATATATTCTAGAAAAGTGAAGTGTCAACATATTTAATGAACTCTAGAAATAAAGATGCTCACAATTATTATAATTCTGGTCGTAAAGTTAGAAATCAATTATATAATGGTAGGTACATGTATATACTCCACTCTTTCCCTTTGTATTTGTTGACTACATTCCTCTGTTTGACTCTGAGTATATAGCATGTTCATCCCTCTTTTATGACTTTGTATTTGTTGACTTCATTCCCTGAATGACTCTGAGTATATAGCATGTTCATCCCTCTTTATGACTTTGTATTTGTTGACTTCATTCCCTGAATGACTCTGAGTATATAGCATGTTCATCCCTCTTTATGACTTTGTACTTGTTGACTTCATTCCCTGTATGACTCCGTCTAGACCGAGTTATATGTAGCATGTCCATTCCTTTCTTTAACTCAGACTAGACTGAGTATGTAGCCTGTCTATACCTCTGTTTGACTCAGACTAGACTGAGTATGTAGCCTGTCTATACCTCTGTTTGACTCGCTTGGTCCAGACTGAGTATGTAGCCTGTCTATATCTCTGTTTGACTCAGACTAGACTGAGTATGTAGCCTGTCTATATCTCTGTTTGACTCGCTTGGTCCAGACTGAGTATGTAGCCTGTCTATATCTCTGTTTGACTCAGACTAGACTGAGTATGTAGCCTGTCTATACCTCTGTTTGACTTGCTTGGTCCAGACTGAGTATGTAGCCTGTCTATATCTCTGTTTGACTCAGACTAGACTGAGTATGTAGCCTGTCTATACCTCTGTTTGACTTGCTTGGTCCAGACTGAGTATGTAGCCTGTCTATATCTCTGTTTGACTCAGACTAGTCTGTGGACCGGTATGTTGCCTATCCATTCTTCAAACTGCCTAGACCTTGCATGTAGCATGTCCATTGTCCATAATTCTATTTGACTCTTGTCTTAACTGAGAATGTTGTCTGTTTTTATTGTTCAATACCTGTCTTTAAGATACATTTCTTCTTTCCTTTTCCTGATAAATTATCTTTCATTCTTTAATTCATCTGATAGATTTATCAGATTTAATTCTTTCCATATATAATTAATATTTTACTTTATCATTTTTCCTTTTATTTATTTATATAAAGAATCACCTTGTAGTTCTCCATCATCCAGCCCTTCAACATCTTTAAAAGGTTTCAATGTTTTCTTCTCATCCTTAATAAAACAAAAAAACACTTCAAAAAATATTAAATATGCACATTTTTGATTATAATCACTTATTTTTATACAGTAACAATATAGGCCTACAATGAACAGACTTTTCACACTTTTTTTATTTTCTAATATTCTTTCAGAACTTTTACTTAAATTCTTAAAAGCATTATTATAATTACATGTTTTTGTTGACTAATAGAAACTAACAACAGATTGTATGAAATTTAGAAAATAAACAAAAATGCAGTTAATACATAAATTATTTTTGTATTGTTTTACTCAAAATTAATTATTTTGATTTCCAGTTTTAGTTTCCCAATGACAATATTCGTAACCTCCATTTTAGAACTAAATTATAAATTTCTTGTAGATATCACCCTTAACAATAATTTTTTTTTAATAATTTAAGCAAATTTGATTTATATTTCAGATTTTTCGTATCAGCGTGATTCAGTTCGTGATAATCGTCATACAGCAATCCAATCACGATCATACGCTAAGATGGCTGCCCAATCACCGTATCAATCACAAATTGATAATTCATCACACATCAGTTATTCTGCCTGGTAAGTTAGTTAACATTTCGAAACTGCGTTATTGTTTTGGCATAATTTCATTTTATCATCCTTTAAATGTAAAAATAGATGCCTGATAAATCCAGAAGGACTCTTTTTAGTTTAGTATTAGCATTTTAAAGTTGTTATAAACAGGTGGGTACTGTAATAAATTATGAACTACCTGGAACCACTAAGTCATACTGCTATTTGTGTCAGTGATTGCCAGTCCATGCTTAAAAGTAGAATTTTAAACCACAATTTATGTAAGGGATAAAGGCCGAAAACTGTACTTTCTGTCAACAGAAGAAACAACTGAGGGGTGTTAACCCCGAAGTTGTTTTTTCTGTTGACAGAAAGTACAGTTTAAGGTCTTTATCTGTCTTAAATCATAGTATCTGCATTAAATGAGCATGCACACAGCTCACTACTGAATGTTGTTTTAAGACAGTTGTTGATTTAAGAATGTACACTTTTAAACATAGTATCTGCATTAAATGAGCACGCACACAGCTCACTACTGAATGTTGTTTTAAGACAGTTGTTACTTTAAGAATGTACACTTTTAAACATTCATTCATTCATTGAATAGTTGATTCTTCAAGTGTCAAGATGTCAGGTTCTAGTGATGATGAAATATTTATTACCCAAACAAAGACTTGTGAAATAGATGATTATAATTTAGAAACGGATACTGTTTTAAGTGATGCTCTGAATTTGGAGGAAAATTATGTAAAAGAAGCCAAACAGTTACCAAACTTTGATTTGAACTACTCTGATATAAGCGATGTTCAAACACCAAATTTGCCAGAAAATGCCAAGACTTCACTGAGGTTTTCCAAGCCCCTGGACGATTCTGATCTAAAGAATTTGGTTAAAAGTGGTCTTAGTATTAAAACTGAAAATAAAACTAGATGGGCAGTTAATTTGTTTAGTATGTGGAAGAAAAACAGAAACAATAATAACTCTGAAGAAAAAGGTTTATTGAATCTTTCAAGTCAAGAATTGAATGAGGCACTTTCCTTTTTTATAGCTGAAGTGCGTAAGGAATCCGGTGATAATTATAAACCAAATACTTTGTATGAAATTATTATATCTATACAGCACTACCTCCGTCAGAATGGACGTTTAATAGCCATTATGGATGATCAAGAATATCAGGGTTTAAGAAGTGTTCTGAACAGTAAAATGAAGGAGTTGTCGAGACTTGGACTGGGTATTAATACCAAGAAGTCAGAAGTTATTACCATAGAACAAGAAGAGATTTTATGGAGTAAAGGCTTGTTAGGTGAAAGTAACCCACAGCAGTTATTAGATACTCTTGTTTTCTTGTTTGGATTACATTTTGCACTGCGAGCTGCTCAAGAACACAGGAATTTAAGGTTTGGTATGAACACCCAATTGTCTGTTTTGTATGATTTAGAAGGTAAAAAATATCTGCAGTTCATAGAAGATGTTTCAAAGACAAACCAAGGTGGTTTAGATCACAGGAAAGTCAGTCCTAAAATGACAAGAGCTTATGAAAATTCTAACCCATTAAGATGTCCAGTAGGACTATATGAAAAGTATATAGCTCTGCATCCAAAAAATGGTACAGTAGATGCATTTTATCTGCGTCCAAAGAAGATGCCATGCTCTGATGTTTGGTACTGTGATTCTCCTGTAGGAATTCATACCATACAGTCCACTGTTAAACGTTTATGTCAGTCGGCTGGTATAATTGGAAACTTTACTAATCATTCCCTTCGCGCCACAGCTGCTACTCGTTTATATCAAGCTGGAGTGGACGAGCAATTGATCACTGAAAAGACTGGACATCGATCTAATGCTGTACAAGCATATAAAAGAACAAGTGATGCCCAGCAAGCCTCCGTGAGTTCAGTATTGCATAGTGGTTCCAAAAAACATAAATTGGAGGAATTGGTGGATACAAGCCCAACTGAATTTAAGCAAGAACGTTGCGTTAATGAGGAAACCAGTGACAAAGAACATAAGGAACTCAGAGAGTTCAAACTTTCAATGCCAGGAATAAACTTGTCCATGAAATTTTGATTCATTTGACTGTAGTATTAATTTAAAAATTGCAATAAATATGTTTTTTCTAGTTATCTGAAAATCTGTTCTTTCTTAAGTTTAATAATGTACTATTTTTTCCCAAAACTGTACATTCTTAGGTCAAAGAAAGTACAGTTTTTGGAAGTTGTGAGTAGGTGTTCACAAAAACAGTACATTCTTTGAAATAATGGCCTAAAACAACAAAGGACTACTGTCTAACTATGTTTTAATTAAAGATACATTCCTGTGTACGAACCAGGTGATTTGGTGATATAATTGGACTAAAAACATACTTAAACTAATTAATCAATCACAATATTGCTCTAAATCGCTCTCAAAACACTGCTGTCCACAGGAAACACCAGAAGCTGTAAAAAATCTATTTTAAGAGTCCATGTTTGTGACGTGATTGAACCTCACGGAAGGGAAGCAAGCCGAGGGAGTATTTGTTTAATATATAAAAGACAATGTATCGCTGTCCATTTACCATAAATATCAAAGCCTAAGTTAATTTCTGGGATTACTACCAATTTCTTTTCCGCAGTTTAACTTCTGTATCTGCTGTACGCCTCAGTCTGTCACCTTTTCCACGACCACTCGCTATCACGTTTATCAATAAGTATACTGTTACATTGAGCGGTCCCTCTTACAATGACCTCATACAACCTGCGCGCGCATCCCTTGATATCACGCATTGGTGTTTCACTAATCATCGGGTTGTCAATTTGGGATACCCTGAAATTTTTGCCAAGTGCTTGCCCCATGGGTGTTTTTTAGGGGATCCAGTATTTTTCTCATAAGATTGGACGTTTCTACTTTCCATACCTTTATTGGAAATAACCACCCGATAAATATTTTAATACATTATTTTATTTATATTACAGGCGAGCAGATTCTACAAGTAATTTAGATCCTCATAGTTCATCTGGTTATGGTTTTAATCGCAAAAAGAAAAAAAACAAGTTTTTACAGGTAAGTCTTACCTGGCTTGTATTCAGTCAGATTAACAAGAAGTCCATCAAAAGATTTTATCTTACACATATATAGGTGGCACTGGCTTGTTCAAATGGTCTACGTCTTGGGAAAGTTTCAATTCATATTTTTTTTTTAAATAACCCTTTTTGGGAATGATATTATAGATATTCCTTGTGGAGATTAAACTTTTACAATATTTTAGTTTACAACAATCTAATTAAAATACAGATCTATATTTCGTTTGTTTTTTTATACTTTCGATGACCTATGCTACATGAAGATCTGACGAGTTATAGTGGGAGTTCATTCAGGGGGTCATACGAGTGCCCTTTGACCCTATGACATCAGACATTTGATTAACCAATCAGCGTTGATGTTACTAGTGGATTACCCACAGTTCCCTTCAAAACACATCTGAAACTCTTCCAGATCCTTGTGAAGTAAAGCCAAGTAAAAAGAAAATTTGAACTATAAAAACAAAACAAAAAGGGTCTGTGTTTTAATCAGATTAAGTTTACAAGGGATTAAGAAGCTGTCTAGTCTAATATTAGTCAGAGAGTTTAAAGATCTGTTGGTATAGTAAATGTATGTAAAAGTGCAACTGTGTTTGCAAAATTGTCACCTTATTGCTTATGAATATGTTGAGCATCTTCAATAGAGGGCTTGATCTCACTTTATCTCGGTACATTTTATCAAGCCCTTCGTGTAATAATACCCTGCATATTTCAGCACTAATTTTGATTGGCTACTGGCCCAGCCTGTGAAATTCCTCGATCATTGCTAATACCAAGTCTTGCGTTTTCCAGCTTAAATGTGTTCCTGTGATAATCAAATTGCAGAGTTAAAAGTTCGTTCAATGTCAAGGTTTCCATAGAGATCGCCCATGTTTAATTTGAATGTGTTAGTGTCAACCTCAGATTGTACGCTATTGTTCATGCGTTTGCATTAAAGGTATATAACGTAGATATAAGTTTGGAAATTACAGACTCGTCTAGGAATATGGGTGTTGTGGACATCATTCATTCTTTCTTTTTATTATTTTCTATTGCATATTTTTAATGACAAATAAAACTAGATCTGCCAGGCAGATATGAAAGGTTTCATATTCATGATCTCTTTCTATCACATATCATGGGTTATATGATGAATCTCAACAAGAAAAAAATAATTATTAAAATCAGTCAAAAACGCCTGAAATTATAAGCCTAAATATAGCGTAAAAATAAGGGGAAATAACTGAGACTTGTATTGCTGTAATCCGATTGACTTTTCGTTCCACAAGAGTTAGAAAATGTGTAATAATTTTGTGTTATTATAGGATGTAGATTTAGGACGAACATCACCATCTATACCCCCCACCAACCCTATGTCTCGTTTATCACGGATGACAGATCGACCTGATGACGGGAGAGAAGAAGGGGAGACGGCTAGAGATATGTATACACCAAGTATCGATGTTAAAGAGGCTGTGTATAATAAAGCATTTAAATTTAATTCTTTACGTAAAACAGTTCAAACACCTGTTGATAGGGTAAATTAACAATTTAATTCTTTACCTAAAAAAGTTCGGGTAAATTAACAATTTAATTCTTTACCTAAAAAAGTTCGGGTAAATTAACAATTTAATTCTTTACCTAAAAAAGTTCAATCACCAGTTGATAGGGAAAATTAACAATTTAATTCTCTACCTAAAAAAGTTCAAACACCAGTTGATAGGGTAAATTAACAATTTAATACTTTATGTAAAACAGTTCAAACACCAGTCGCAGGGGGAAATGAACAATTTAACACTTTATGCAAAACAGTAAATTAACAATTTAAACACTTCAAACACCTGTTGATATTAGGGTAAATTAACATTTTAATTCTTTATGTCAAGAGATCCTTTCCATAAGTATAACATGAACCCTAATGGCCTAATATCAATATTACCTGCAACAGGTAAATTTCAACGTTAGTAATTTCCACTGTTTTCTGTGGGTAGTCGTAACTTTCTGTCAATAAACCATCTGTGACATCATTTTAGTCCTTTTGCTCATATTCTAGTCTATATTTCTGTGAGCAGAAGGACTAAAATTATGGAATCTTACAAGCCCTTATTTGACAAACCTCGACAGATTCTACACATCTAATCTCGGCTGTATGACCATTTCCGCCATATTTGAAAGGTTCCAAATGAAAAATGGCTGTCCCCATGGAGATTTTTGGAGAATGAATTATATCAACAAATGTCACAGTTGGCATTGGGTTGGGGGAAATACCAGGGAATTTGATCAAACCAGCAGCCTTGAGACAATATCTATGCTCATTTAGGTATATACACTCTACAAAAGACGCAATTTGGGATTTTTTTGTAAAAGCGACACGTTTTCCTGTTTAAAGTAAACCGGTAGCCGCATCGCAAATGTATAAGCGTAGGTACATATCACTTACTGTCATACTAGGTAGGGGCATATATGAATTGACCCCCCAAAAATTGCAACAAAAGGTTTTTTAACTGATTAAAAATCTTAAGGAATCCAACTTCCGGAAAGTGGTTATTTTCAAGATGGCTTCCAAGATGGCCGTCAAACCATTAAAATAACAGTAAATTGACCATAACTCGGTCATCATATGACCAAACATGTAGTTTTGGTGTCTATATCTAGGTTTTTATACTCTGTGAAGTCAATGAGACCATTCTCGGAATTGTTGAATTATCTGATAGCCTATAAATTCAATATGGCAACCTAAGATGGCTGCCAAAACAATTAAAAATGAACAATAACAATGTATTGGTTATTAAAAACCTGGTGAATTTCTGATTATTGTCTACTTTCCATCCCCAGTCTAGAGCATCCATACCATCGTCAGTACCCATCCAGACCATAATCTGGAAGTAAACTCTGAGGCAATGGAATTTGGTAGAGGATGATTTAGGTGGCAAACGTTCAGGGTGAACAAAGGACTTGGCTGTTGTAATTTTCTTGACCAATGTATTGTAGTGCAGTGTTTCCATGCTACTACTGCCATCGTTGCCAAACATAACGGTCATAGCTTTGTTTCCAAGATCCTTAATGATGTGGTCTGTCTGATTTGGGAGAATGAAGCAATTTGCACATTCTTTGATTATTGGTTGACCTTTCACTAGTTTCTTGAAAGCCGTCTTCTTCCCGATTCCAAATATCCTTGAAGTTGAATCACAACCAGTGAATGCATGAATGAAGAGGAGCTGTGAGCATATGTCTGGTCAGATGATTGCTTTCAGTCTGTTGATGTCGTGTACCTTGGTTGCGTTAGTTTTGTCGGAGCGAAAGTAAAGGTCTTTAATGTCTGGGTCTTGGTCAGTGTCAGCATAGCGTTGTAACAATATTAAAAGGTCCGTGTCTTCACCAATTAAAGTCGTACAGTTCTTGTTCCGGGCTTCCAACAAGGAAGGATTAATTTCTCTAATTTCTGCTCAACTGAGGAATAGAGGCTGCAATGTGATCAACGCACCAGGTGATGCAGATGTTGAGATCGTCAAGACGGCAGTGGACAGCTCTCATCGACATAGTACGACTTTAATTGGTGAAGACACGGACCTTTTAATATTGTTACTACACTATGCTGACACTGACCCATACATTAAAGACCAAGGTACACGACATCAACAGACTGAAAGCAATCATTGGGCCACACATATGCTCACAGCTCCTCTTCATTCATGCAGTCACCGGATGTGATTCAACGTCGAGGATATTTGGTATCGGGAAGAAGACGGCTTTCCAGAAACTAGTGAAAGGTCAACCAATAATCAAAGAATGTGCAAATTGCTTCATTCTCCCAAATCAAGACAGACCACATCATTAAGGATCTTGGAAACAAAGCTATGACCGTTATGTACTGACGATGGTATGGATGCTCTAGACTGGGGATGGAAAGTAGACAATAATCAGATGGTTCCAATCATGACGGACATGAAAGCTGCCCCAGATAACCAACTGAAAATGATGCACTGCAATTGCGAATCGTGTCCACCTCACAGTAGTTGCCCGTGATATGGGCCACCATGCCATGCTGGATGTGGACCATGCCAATTTGGCTTATGTGTCAACCCATACAGCAATCACATAATTACAGACGATGATATCGAGAGTGACAGCGATGAGCTTTAGTAATACTTGATCCATGTGCTTTCTTTACGCTGATTATGTCAAGAGTCTACATGACCACATTGTATGAACTCTTTATGCCTGCTTAGGTTACCCAAATTTATATAGAAATTCGCCGGGTATTTTAATAACCAATACATTGTTTTTGTTCATTTTTGAATATGTTAATACTGACACCCAATACTAATCAAATCAGTTGAAAAACCTTTTGTTGCAATTTTTTGGGGGTAAGGTACCATATGTCATAAATGCCCCTACCTATACAGCCAAGATTTGATGTAGGGTACTGGAATCTGTTGAGATTTGCTGAGTGTCTAATGATCAGCCTACCAGTATTAGAGACCATTTATTTTGCAAGCAATGTATTTACCGGTATATTTAATTTGATTGTTTCAGGGTATTCGGTTACAACCATTATCTAACAACCAGTCACCCCTTAATCCTTATCAGACAACGGAAAATTCAACATCAAAAGTTTCTTCAAGAACAGATACAGAACTACGAACTGGTCCCAAATCTCGCCCATCTTCTGTGATGGGGGAAGAAATTCCTGATAAAGAAATTCTGTCACCAAGAAATGACCTTCAACCCGTCCGACGAACTAAAACTCCATTAGGTTTTCGAGGATGATCCAACTCTGCGATTTTAATATTTAAACTCAAATATTTATAAACTGACCAAGATATGGATGCTCTGCCCTTTGGTTTTCTCTCTGTTGGGTCTCTAGGCTGAAGTTATATTACTCAAAATTTGAGTCCATCTGAAGTGATAAATGATATTCCAAGAAAAAAATATACCCTTTTTAAACATTTTTATATTACTAATCTGTCTCCACTTACACTATGTCTCTATGTTCAAAGACTATACATTTTTATGATCGTTTTAAGATGCATTATGTAAGAGCGAAATCTGCCTATTAGTATTTATTCAAATGACAAGTCCATAATCAACTCTCTAAAATTTCAGATGAAGGAGATGTTAAATGGTTTAGAACACCAGTCATATAATTGGGTAACATTTATTATTGTAGCAAAGGTACTTTGTAAACAAGACTATTTAGGCTAAACCGTTTCGAAAGTTCAAACAGTCATAATATTGCTCAGAAAAAAGTAGTTTGACTGAAAATTTCAAAGTTTTCCATAAGTAATTTTTTTAACTATTATAGCAACGACCAGCTCTTTATGTAAATCTTACATAATGCATCTTTAGGGAGAATGTTGGATGATAATTATATTTTATTTTAATGTCTAATGTCTCAGACTTTATAAAAACTGGGTACCCTTTTTTTAAAATTGATTCTAACAATCGATATTTATATAATTTTAATGAATACTGTCTCTAAATAATTTGAAATTTTAATATAAATATTAATTAATACTCAATATACTTCAGGTTTTATTGGCTGATATTATAAATATCATCACATAGGGTCAAGCCAATTTTAGTTTTAGTTTTTCAGGGGATTTTATAAATAGTTAAGAGCGTGTCCGCGAGAGCACCATGCAGAGGGTGATAATCCTTGGGTCAGGGATTTGGACCAAATTTTTTCTGTGAGATGGGTTGGTACCCAGATACATCCACACAAAATATTAGATTGATTCAGTTGATACCAACCTGGCAAATTGGGAAAATATGTTTTTAATAGAAAAATACTCAAAAATGGGCTAATTTGGAACTAAATTTGTATGATCTGTTATTCGTAAAATAATTGATTTGGATAGACGAAATTTTGGGCATTAGGAGGACTACCCAGGCTCCTCCTACACACAGAGTTTTAAGTTTCTACTGCCAATGATATCTTGGTACTAGCCAGATACGCAACTCGTTCTTAAAATTTAATTTAATGAAAACCAAAGTTTGAGAGGCTATAGTTCGTTCTTGGCAGGGACTAGGACCAAAGTTGAGTGTTACCCACAACCAGCAACCTTTCTACTAACAATATAAAAAATAAAAATGACCGGAACAGGCATAATAAAAAAAGCAGAAATAAATTAAAAACACCAAATACTGGGATAAAATGTCCCGATTGTCAACATCCCAGATGAAGAAAATGTATGGACATCTTTACAAATTTAATATATTCCATTTAATCATTAGCAAGTATGATTGAGAATTGAGAGGGAGAAAAAAAATGGGTTTAACGTCCACTGGACACAAACTAGGTCATTGCGGGACGAACATATGGTGATGCACATGTTTGGTCATCTTTACAAAGCTTATATTATCCATTCAGTCATCACCTAGGATGATTTTGACTTGTGAGAGAAACGGGGTTTAAGGTCCACTCGACACAAACTAGGTAATTTTGGGACTAACATATGATAAGTTTTATTTCAATAATTTGCGTGCGCGAAAAGAGAGAATCCGTGAGATTGGATATTTACAAAGAATAAATCGTATATGAATATGATATAGTAATGAAATTAAACATAATATAAGTTAGTGAATACTTCTGCTCAAATATAGGTAAATGCCGGATGTTGGCATGTGTAGTCAGAATCATCCTTGATTGTCTGGAGTGACACCGCCAGATATTAAATGATTCTCCATGAGGTTCTTCTTACATGAGAATGTGGATAGTAGATATATCAAGTTTATGATAATCGTGACAGCTCATAAATCTATACGATGATCTGCCCCTAAGTACAGATATTACCATGGACCCTGTATAGATGGTTAGGTAAGGTCCACGAAGCCTTTAGAATTCTGTGCCGTGGCAAAAAGCAGACCTGACAATCGTGACTAAAATAATATTACCCCCCCCCCCCTCCCCCATGCAATTACCAGTGTTAAGTTTAAAAGCAAAAAAAAAACCAGAAATCAATTCATAATATTTCTATTAATCTTGCTAATCTTTTTTTTCAACCTATACATAGATATACTACTGGTGATTGGGGTGTACATATACCAAAACATCGTCTTGTGTACTTCGGACTGCGAACATGCCAATGTGAATCCGAAAAAAAAACCATGTCGAGTTTTCGTTAAAAGCAAACCTACTAAAACACCCTTTTAATTTTTACTTCTGTACAATTGTTCATCATTCGGGACATTATTATACCTGAACTCTATTTTCATTTTTAAAATCTTTCATACTAACGGGAATTCGGTTTATTAAAGTAAAACACATAAAGGCTTACAAAACTACGAAAATATTGAAATCGATCATTTCACAATTTTCAACTGCTGCATTTGGAAATTTCAAAGTTCTAAACTGGAGAAATTTGTCACTACCGGATAGAAATACTTATTATTTGAAAAATTACCGTGTAACTATAAGAATACAGTAAAATCTAATGAGGAGTTCGAGAAATTACTCTGTATGAAATCCCGCAATGTCTAGAATCACTTTGCTTGGTTTACCGTTGGCTGTCTATCTTTATACAGGCCATGATCTTACTAATCGTGGTCTGATCACTGCAAAATTATGCATGACTTATGACCTTCCCTACAGCTATCCAGCGAACGAAACATTATGATTTTATACCAAAGTACCCTATTTGACAGGCATGTTCAAATAACGAACTATATAGTAGTTTTAAGTAATGGTTAATTAGAAATAATCGTTGGTCATTGGTTAAAAAGCGCTGCTTTGGTTAGATTGTGCTGATATAAAAACTTGCCATGCCAGCCCATACACTTCCCTGCTAGTAACTATAGAATACAAATGAGAATAATAGTTGTCTGATTCTGCAAAATTGTACACCAGTAATTTTATGCCCCCCCCCCCCCCTCTACGAAATCGTGAACGTCCGATTTTGTTACAGAAACTTTATGATTTTTACCAAAATAACAAATTTGGTACGAGGAACGCTCAAATAACAAAATATAGTACTAATGGTGATAATAGATGGTCATTGTTACTCTTTAAGATAGTTGTCGATCATCAGTATTGCATGGAAAATACTAATTTTTACACATTTTCAAAATATTGTAGCATACTAGTGGGTTTAGTTCCGGTCAATTTTTTTCTTCTGACATATACTTAAACAAGTGCCCTTCATAACCACACCCAGCAGTTCTAGGTCAGACCCGCCAAGAAGCCGCTACATGCGTTTTAGGATGACACAGTTTTCAACATACGTAAAATGACCACTTTAAGATAACTCACAGAAAATTCCACACGATTTATTTATTCCCAAACAACTGTAGGATTTTAAGTCGACCACTTGGCCTATCATACCTGACCAATATCAAAATTTTACGATCACGACACTTCGAGTAAGAGCGTTTTGAAATTTGGGCAAAAAAATGGTCGAAATATGGCAAATTTTGCCCCAAAACAACAATTTCCAGCTATACCGGAAGTTGTCATTTAATTTTGTTTTCACTGCATCGCGTGACTTCTGTCGCCTAGGGGTCCCCATAGACCAAGTATGATTGAAAATTGCTGACCCCCGGGGTTATCATTTTTTTCAATTTTTGCATGGTCCTCTCGCGGACGCGTTCTTAACCAATTCAACTCTTGTTTATAATGTTTTATTAAAATTTCAAAACAATAAAAAAAATTTGGTGCTAAAAGCTTTTGAGAAAAGAAACCAAGTACTGGCCACAATTTCACAAAGCATTCTAAGACTTAAGTTAAGTAATTACTCAACTTTCAATCACTATTTATGAGAAACATATTTGATCCACAAACACAAAACTTTGCACATATATAGTTGTTTCTTATTGATGTATTTGATACATCAAAACAACAAATGTTTTATATAATTTTGAGTTATTCCGCGAAACAGAAATTCAAATTAGTTTGGCCTTTTTTTAGTTCAGTTTCAGGTTAAATATCTATTCCCAATTCTTGCCATTTATATTCTAAAAACAAAGTAATAATTTATTTTTGATGTCATAATTTCCTTTTTTTTTTTACACTCTTTATAAATATTCAGAAGCTAAAAATATTGTATTTTAGTGGGGTCATTAATTCAAGCTTGTTGAAATAAAACAAATCCAAGGTTTTGAGTCATATTCTTGGGTTAGAGAAAAATCCAACAAACCCTTTGTATTGTCAGAAGTCATTTTGATGATTTTCGTTATTTATCTATCTGTACGACCAGGGTTTTAAATATTTTATGTCTAAGGCCATATAAAAAAATATTCTGATTCTCAGATACTCCTGTGTCACTTAAAACACGCATTATGCAAGAGCTAAATCTACCTATTGCAGGTCTTTTATTAGGCCTTAATGTTATATAAAGTATTAATTAGACATTAATTAACATGGTAAGACCATTATCAATCCTCATCAGATGGGTCCCATTTTAAGTTAATTACAGCATTTCAGTCATCACTTCAGAATCAGATTTTTTTTCAGGAAGGATTGTCTGAGAACCAGAATATTTTTCTTGTGTGGCCTAATCTTACAATTTATACTCAATATATTGTACAACTGAGTAAATCTAAATAATATTAATTTGAAATTAAATCTGTCCAATTTCATTTATTTTAATTGAAAGATCTTATAAATCTGTCAAATTCTATGTATTTTAATATGAAAGTCTTTAAAATCCGTCCAATTTCATTTATTGAAATGAATCAACATTTAATTTGCAAGTTTTAATAAATTTTATCATTAACTTAACTTTTACCTCAAACATTAAAAACAACACTCATGTTTACTGAGAGCATGAACAGCTCTTCAACGTTTGTCAAAGCCCTACCTCCAAAATTTCATCACAAATACAACATTTTTTTAAAAGTTATTGTGACCAGATTTTAAATCGGACTGGTAATATTTAGTTGATTTTTTTTGTGACCTTGGGATTTCAGATCTGCATAACCTGATTATTAAATAATAAAATCATTATTATGCGGATGAATTATTGTATCATATAATTATTATAAATATCATTATTATTGTATAATTGTGTTGAAAATATAAATTATTTATGAAACTTTTTTTGTCTTTAGTCTTTTACAATGAAAAAAACATGACAGTATAAGTATGGCCAATAACCATCAGAATACATTGATGCATGTACAAAGTTTCATAGCATCCCCTCAAATTTCTTACTGGGTTTGGTGGTCATTGGCTTTCTCCATATTCCTTCCACTGCTGCAGAATCTTCTGCAATGCTATATGACCTCCTTGGAGCTGACAAGATGATGTGTCTGTTATGAAATCTAGAACTTAAAGAATGAATGTTCTTTCAATTATTAAATAATACACTTTATTATATCACTGACCAGTCGGTTGGTTTTAAGGGCACCCACATGCCAATGGGTACCTGGTTCTTATATCACTTATTGGGCGTCAACACATGCGCAGATCCAAGAGGGGCGGGCACAAGGAGCAAATGCCCCTATAGTATGGCGCTTGTGAAAAAATCGACCATATGAAATGAAAATGTAGCTACTGAGCGCTCAGTAATTTGGCGCCCCAATACTCTAGGGCCAAACCCTAAATCGTATCTGTTCACATATAACCTAATTCCTGTAGCCATCGAGATCTTTCAGGCTAAAGTACAATTTTCAGAAAACCCTGGCTCAAGAATATTGGATAGCCTTGACCAGCCCAGCCCACCATTAGTCTTTCAAATGGGGAAAATATAGGTTGCCAGGCAACTAAACATGCCTACAGCAGCTAAGTTGTCCCAACAGTCAAAAGTTGTCACTGTTCAAGTTAACAAAATTCATTCAAAATGAATATACTTGTTCATCTAAAGACCTTAAACTCTGTATCAATCTAACATCAATCGGATATTAACTTTAGCCTCTAGACCACAAGATATTTTTAAGTGATCAAGGGCCATAACTCTGGCAGTAATTATCGGATATTGTTGAAATTCAATAGGATTCTTGGTCAATATGTACACGGGACCTTAAACACTGTATAAATGGGATTTTAACTTTAGCCTGCAGAGCGTCACAAGATATTTCAAAATGATCAAGGGCCATAACTCTGGCAGTAGTCATTGGAAATCGCTGAAAATCAATTGGCTTTTTCATCTCTGAATCTTAAACACTGTGTATAAATTTAATGTCAATCAGATATTAACTTTAGGCGCTAGACCACAAGATATTTCTAACTGATCAAGGCTAGGGTGCCCCACCATAAATAAATATCTCCAAATATCTCAACAATTACTCCACAATATTTATATATATACCAAGCCTTAAATCAGTTCCACACAATTATAGTCACTAAATAAACGAGCATGCTGTACTTAATAAGCTAATGATCATTTAATCATATAAATACTAGACTGAAAACTGGTTCCAACTGTTGTCCATTACATCCAGCACTTTTTGAGTAAAAGACAGGTTACTTGCCCTTGTTTTGACCTTAGTCTTGCTTAACCAGTCTACCAATCATTCTACGTTTGATTGACATGTCGGGATAATCAAGACTATAATTCTTACGAAACGTTAAATAAAGCTGGAACAAAAAATTGAATTTAGAAATTAGCACGTCTGTCAACTCAACACCTGTTTTAAGAAACTTGTAAAAGTAAATCGAAACTGCTGCTAGTATCATGTTCCGGCCTAAACCAAGCATTTCAGAGATATTATTTCTACTAAACCAAACGATAGCACTCCTAACGGTACAGTTAATAATAAAGCAATTTAAAAAATAAAACAAACGTTTTTTCTAAAGCTTCTGTAATAACAAAGAAGCTAATTTTACTGCTGTTCGAAATCGTCAACAACAGATTTTTTAGGGCCCAAATAGCTGAAATATTTGTACAGAAATGCACGTGCCGTGGCTATTTATAGTCTCATACACTCCGGCGCTGACCTATTATCATAGTTCGAGACACAGCCACCCAAGCGTGCAAGTGGCCGTGTCGAGACCAACTTTTTGTAGAGCACGGGGCATCCTAATCAAGGGCCATAACTCTGGCAGTAATTATCTGATATTGTTGAAATTCAATAGGATTCTTGGTCTCAAGACCTTAAACACTGTATAAATGGAATTTTAACTTTAGCCTGCAGAGCGTCACAAGATATTTCAAAATGATCAAGGGCCATAACTCTGGCAGTGGTTACTGGAAATCGCTGAAAATCTTTTTCATCTCTGAATCTTAAACACTGTATAAATTTAATGTCAATCAGATATTAACTTTAGGCGCTAGACCACAAGATATTTCTAAGTGATCAAGGGCCATAACTCTGGCAGTAATTATCTGATATTGTTGAAATTCAATAGGATTCTTGGTCTCAAGACCTTAAACACTGTATAAATGGAATTTTAACTTTAGCCTGCAGAGCGTCACAAGATATTTCAAAATGATCAAGGGCCATAACTCTGGCAGTGGTTACTGGAAATCGCTGAAAATCAATTGGCTTTTTCATCTCTGAATCTTAAACACTGTATAAATTTAATGTCAATCAGATATTAACTTTAGCCGCTAGACCACAAGATATTTCTAAGTGATCAAGGGCCATAACTCTGGCAGTAATTGTTGGATATTGTTGAAAATCAATAGGACTCTTGGTCTCATGACCTCAAACACTGTATAAATGGGATTTTAACTTTAGCCTCTAGAGCGTCACAAGATATTTCAAAATGATCAAGGGCCATAACTCTAGCAGTAGTTATTGGAAATCGCTGAAAATCAATTGGCTTTTTCATCTCTGGAGTCTTAAACACTGTGTATAAATTTAATGTCAATCGGATATTTAAGACATTTCAATGTGGGTGTACAAGAACGAATACAATAAGCAGGATGTTAAAGACCCCCCCTTCCCTACTGGCATTGTGTATACCAATGTACAATAGCCAGGTTGGTGCTGAAAAGTAGGAGTTTTATTGACCTTATTCTAAAGCATTAACCCCAGTTCTGTCAAACAAGTGGTAGAAATGAAATGGGGTTTAACAACCTACTCTTCTGCATCTAAACTGGGATAATGGAAGACGGGCATACGCCATACAGTGTGTTATATCAAATTCCAAATGCCAAGAGATCTTTGACGTGCATACCAATATGTACACGGGACCTCGGTTTTTCGTACCATCCGAACGACTAGACAGCTGTCCTTGTACGGCCCTCTGTTCTGCATCACTGAAAAGGGGAAACGACACCGGAAAATCGAGATAAACTTTCTCGGCCAATGCAGGGATGGAGCACTCTACCTCCAGGCTAGCAAGCCAGCGCCCTACCCACTTATCCATGTGATCACCCAAACAAGGGGTAGAAACGAGGAGCAGGTAACCACGAAAGTGTTATCTTGAGAAACTGATTCCACTCACATCAGCAGAGCAGGATCAAAACATCAATGGAGCATGTGACATTTTCAAGAATAACATGCAGTTATTTAATAAATAACAAAGTCAATACTTTGGTTTTTTTGTTGTTTCTATTTTTTTTGTTATATTTTTTGTGCCACTAAATAAAATCTAAATCTAGATTCAACACAATCACAAATAATAATATAATAATAATAATAGTAAATCATAACAATTCATTTCTTTACATGTGTAATAATGTAAGTCAGTCCTATTTTTTACATTTTTACTCTAATTCATTTATAGAACTTTTTTTTCTGTCCAGAAGAAGTAGCTCGGTTTAAAAAATAAACAATTTAAACTCATACTTGGGTATCCATAAAATTCTATCTTGTGTTAATGTAAAGGTTTGTTTCGGAATATGCAAATCTGTTCAATAGGGATTACTGCATATTTTCGCCTGAATACAAAATTGTAATTTCATGCCTTTGTCAGGTTTAAGGTACAAATGTCACTTGTACTAAATACTGGGCTAATGTCAGGCACACATTATGCAGTGTTATTAGGGAAAATTTGCCTTGACAATGGCCCCGCGGCCTAATTTTATTTCAATTTACAACTGTCGATGGTTCTTTTACATACACTTATACGACCTCGGTGTCTCCTTCCATCCGAATGACAATATTTTGTCTCTTGCTAGACCCTCGATCCTAAAATCACTAAGGAGGAACTACATATGCAAGCCCAGTTTTCTTTGTGTCCTAGATCTGGGGTGAGTTTTCATCTACATTAAAATATGTGTATCGATTCAAATACAGTGAGTTGTTGTCTACTTCTTCTGAACAATTTTTTACAAATATTTTAACCTTTTTTTGTATGTAATAAAATAGACCTTACCCATACCCATTCCCATTACAATATTAAAAAAAAAAAAAATACAAATAATTTCAAATTTTATAATTTAAGTCGTACATATATTTTATTATCACTGGTAAATTTTTTCAGAGTTAACCGTAGATTTAAACGATTCAATAATCCACACTATATTTGAGCAATTTGTAAAGCAATAGCATGATTATTACAACTTACTTCAACTCATTCTACATAAGTTGACAAGAAATTCATTGATTCATATTTAAAAAATCAAATTGTCGGATCTTATTAACCAGGTACAAGGAATTAGTCATTTTGATTTAAAAGTATTTTTCGTTTCAGATTAAAGCATTCTTGTTTTTTTAAATACATTATCTTAATTTAATAAAATATATTAAAAGGGAACGTCCAATAAGATATGAATAAGGAGGCTTTTTTTCTTCTTTTTTTTTTAGTGTTTTTAAAAGCACAAATTTTAAATCACTGATATAGTAAGACTACTAGTCTCTTTCTCACACAAGAGTTATTCCCCTTGTAAATTTTCTAAAATGCCAAGGAAAACTTAAAACATCATCCAAAATTGGCTTTTAAAATAAAATAAACTAACATAACAGGAACACCGGCCTTGGTGTAACTTCTTTGAATTCATGATTTCATTCCTAACTAAAGACAAAAAAAATCTAACCTGGCCCTCGTTTCAAACCCATATATAATATACACATAACTGTAATGAAGTAGTCATTATTAAACCAAACGGTTATTATTTATATATTTCTCAGGTAAATTATCTACCCTCAAACCGTCATATTTAATTTAATTAGTGTTGACAATTGTTGTACATGAGGCAGTATATGCTGATGTCAAGCACATCACAGAAGCAGGATTTCTACTGGTTTTCAGTGGCAAAATTTTGGTTAAAAAATATGAAACCTTTTATCCACAATAGTAGTTACGATTTAAAGTCAACCTTATCAAACATACTTAATTTGGCAATAATAGCCAATATAGTTTTTCTAAATGATAGACATTCATAGTTTGACAATTGTAAATTATATATGAGTTATGACACGGGAGCACAAGACAAATAGAAATCAACAGTTTTTAAATTACCTTAATTAAACAAGGTATATATATAATATATAATCATGTAATATAATCATAATACACGCATAATATCCATACAGAAATATATATATATATATATACAACAGATACAAGTCATATATCATCTCTATATTGATAGATGTTAGTCTCACAATTAATCATAGGGGTTCTACAACTTTCTTACAATCAATAAAGACATGTCGGAATAAAAAAACAGCGTTTTTTACTGATTATTGTTGAAGAGATCTAAAACCAAATGTCTGGTTTAATTAATCTTTGTTTTGAAAACCAGAATTATCCTAATAGCATAAATGCCTAACAAGTAAAAATGCATTATGCAAGATTTAGATAGAGCTGGTAGTAATGGGGTTTCCACTAATTATTTTACTTTAAGCCATGGTAATACATACATGGTAATGTGAGGCTAGGACCTATATATAGAATATTGAAGCCACAAAGTTGGAACACGATAATCGTTTGATATGTTTAATAATAACCGTGGTATTTTTTTAGCTTTACAAACTAACCTTTTTTTTTTTGACATACTAATAGAAAGTATCCAACGAAAGAGGCCTTCCACTTAATGCATTACAAAATAGAAATGAACTTATATAAGCTTTTGCTCGTTTTCAAATCCATAATATCATATATACCCATGTTTAAAATATTGTTTAAACCATACTATGAAACATTGGTAAATAAAATTATCTAAGCACCGTGTTCCTCTCCTTATTTTAAACTATTTAGACGTGCATTCGGAATCAGATCATTTTTCAGTTCTTATTTCAAATTGATTTTAATTAAGACTTTGTGGATTCAATATTAAAAGAATTATAATTAATATACGATAATGACTTGTTATAATAAGATAAATTTTATACATTTCATTATTATCAGCATACATTATTCTATAGATTACTATATACAAAATATTTACACAATCTTCACAATAAAACATACGGCAATATACCTTTATTTTAAATTGCAGCAAATAAACTTTTTTTAGCGATCTAATTGGTTTTGCATGTAACCTTTGCATTTTAAGCGTCTCTACTTCAGAAGTTTATAGATAGAATACATAACACGTTTAAGAAAATAAAATTTCCATTAATATAATTTAAATTTAAAGATTTATTTCAACTTGCTACAAATAAATCTTAAAATAAAGAGAAAGAAAATAAAAGTTAGAAGTCACAAAAATATATCAACACTTCTCATTGGTGGATTTATAATATGAACAACCAATCAAACACTTGATTGGTGGCAGGAAAAAAAATATCTAAAATATGTTCACAATGAATGAACCAGCACTTAAAAACAAACAAAAAACAAAAGAAAGTGGATGCACCAATCAAAATGCAAGGAATTTCATAGTTTAAAAAAAGCATGAGACAAATGAAGAAGCACTATTTCAATGAACATATAACACATTCTTGTTTGATTAAATATATCAAGACTGCACAGAAAAATATCTTACAATGTTTAAAAAGTTGAGACTATCAAAAGCAATCTAAACCATGTCTTAAGAATAATAATCATCACGATTTCACAAGATTAAATGTATTATAAAACATGATTAAGACTTGCAATATGTCATTTTGTGTTGTCAAAACTCTTTAAAAATGTTTTTTTCATGCACTCTCGTTTAAGGTTTTTTGGCAAATTATCCCAATGACTAAGTTTTTCAAGACAAAAAACATGGGTGGCGAAACCAAATATTGCAGATACTCCATGGCCATTGTTATAAGACTAAATCTACTTAAAGATTATTTTCGACTGGATAATCATTCTTAATATGAATTCAATCAGGAATTTCCTTCCGTAACCCCCGACATATCCTAATAAAGCAGTAATTACATTTCAGCTTAAACCCCAAAAAGTATTTTGAGTAGCAAGCAAGAATGAAATGGAAACTTTAGAATCAATCTTTTTTTTTTCGGGTGTCTATTTATTATGCCATCTCTTAAATAAAAGTCACAACACATATCAACAAAATTTCACACAAATTATGAACACAAACAGATTTAATATGAAGATTATATAGAGTGATATCAAAAAATTTAAATATGGAAAGGTAGAAGGTGTAGACATTGTTAAAATACAGCCTAAGTTGAAGTTAAATCCAAAGGTTTAAATATAAAACCTTACGCCAAATTAATTCAAAATTCTGTTCTTCAGGAATTCTGCCTCCAATTTCTTTAGAAAAGAAACTAATTTAGAAACAAGGAGTATTTGGTTGATTTTCTAGAAATTTCTTAGTTCCAAAATTTTAGTTTTGAAACATTAATCAACCAACGCACATGAGTTTAGTGCCATGTTAAATCCTCAAGATCCTGAAGAAGTGAAAATTAAATTAGTTTGGTCTGCATTAAATTGTGGAAGGAAAAGTGATGAAATTAAAAACGTTTATAGCCGAAATAATAAAAGAAATAATGGTCCTATAATTTACATGGCTGGGTAAATGGCCTTCGATTAGCTCGTCGATGACTTGGACTGTGATGTTGAGCCTTTTGATTGGCTATCCTGATTTGAATCCTTGCCTTGTGATTGGTTGGGTTTGACTGGTTTTCCAACCTCAGCTTCTGACATCTAAACAGATAGAGAAATAGCAAACTTAAAACATTTAATTCTACCTGAACATTAAGTTATAATGGGGATGCTTGATTGTTTGTATGGAATGTTTCGAATTAACAGCATTGCTATCGAGTAAGCCGAATTCAGTATGGTCAGTCTCTTAGAATAGATTCACAACATATTTAAATTTAAACATAACCAAAGTTTCAGCTGTCATGACAGATTTTTTTCTTACACTGTCAACACATTGAAGCACTTGAATGTCACTATTTTGGAGTTTTCAGATTATTTTTCTACTAGTAACATGCAGAAATAAAGAGATTTGTATACATTTAAACAACAATGACTATACATTTAAGATAAGACTTGATAACTTTACCTCTACTCTAAAGTCTGATAGTTTTTTATATCCAGACATCCATTCTTTTAACTTTGGATCAATATCAACTGGTCTTCTGGAGTACTTTAAAAAGGCCCAGAATTTCTCTAAACCATATAACTGACCTAAAGCAATATAAAAGACATTTTGGATCTGATATATCCATATTTGTTGACAGGTGTTAAACACACAGCAGGCTATACTTGACTATTTCTCGAACATGCGATACCATTTTGAGTCTAAATATGGCAATATTTTATTCATGATTACATGTGCAATAAGAGGGAAAAGAATTCTATTTCTGCCAACTCAACCAATTCCAGTGTCCATAGGTTGCTTTTTATGAGTATGCCAATGTAGCTGTGTTTTTGTACATCTAAATCACTAGGCAACACCTTACACAATCCTAGAAGGCGGTACACCTTTCGACCAACACCAAGATTCAATCTTTTCTCCTTAATGCACTGCCTTGACACTTCACTCCCACTCCCTTCTTTGATGGACATTTAGGACTGAACTTTCATTACTTTAGTTAACATGTAGCACTACAACCATCTAACAATGACATTTGAGCTTATAGTTTATGACATGTACAGAGGATACCATGATAATTTTAACACTTCTTCATTCAATATTAATTACTGGCAATGATACAATTAAATAAAATATTTACCAGTTTCATAATCCCTGACCGTGTCTTCCTGAAAATCCTTGAACACTTCTTGTCTAAATCGTCGTTCTAAACCGTAACTATAGAAACGGAATAAACACTCTAATCCGTACCTGAAAAAAACACAAGCATATTAAACTTTTGTTTCTAAATAATACTGAGGAACTAACATAATACCTGAAATTAGAGTTCAAAGATAGATGCATTTTTCATGTGCAAAAACACTTCAACATATTCTTTGAAAGGTATTTAGTAATTGGAACATAAACAAGATTTCACAAGTCGTTATCAAGCATATAACACAAATAAAAATAAAAATAAACTAAAATCCGTGTGTGATATGCTTGATAACGACTTATGAAATCTTGTTGAAACGTCGCAGTGAATTAAACCATAGTAATTATTATTCCATAAATAGTGTGTCCAAAATATATTTTAATATCCTGCTAATTAAAAAAAAATCTTGTTAATTAGAAATAATATAAGTCAAACAAGAACTGGGTGCCCAAATTATGATGTAAATACAATGGTTTGAAATCAGGTAATTTCCTTGATATAACAAATGAAAGCCCAATAAATATTTGAAAATTTCAACTTTGTTGTGCATAACAGCAAATTAAGATTCTATTCTGTCTTCAGACTTGGTTTGGTGTAAATGGGAGTCATCACTAGTTTTAACAGAGTGGTGCATGAATCATCATTAGACAGAATTAAACATCTCAAACTTCCATTAAAACAAACTAGGCAACCAATCTTTCAAGGAGCATTAAGGAATTTTGTCCCATCCAGACGACTTAGACAGCTGTCCCTGTAAGGCCCCTTATCTTGCAATACTGACAAGGTAAAACTACAACGGATTGCCATGGGAACTTTCCCAAAACCTTCAGGCTGGCAGGCCAGCGTCTTACTCCGGAGCCACTATGGCTCCCGACAAAATCAATAATATTACAACAGGAATGACTTACCTGTATCCAGCTGAGGAATCTTCCCATGCCAAAACACGAAACTCTTGGAATATTTTTTTATTATAACGCTGACGTAAAAAGAAAGACCAGAAACGGAATAACGTATTCATCTCTTGTGACATGCCGACTCCTAACTTCTTACGATCTGTTCAAATATAAAAAAAATATAATTATTCAATCAAACTTAGTCTTTTTAAGGTAAGACGTGGCAGGAAAAATATATTTTTTAAACTACTGTATGGATTTTATTGAAATTTGGCAGGTGTTTGGATATGGTTATTATGAGTTTATGTGCAAAAAATCAAATGCCTAGGTATATTAGGTACTAAGTTATGAAAATTTTATTTGAGGTAAACGTTGGAAAATTGTACCATTTTTAGGAAAAGTAGTTTTCCCGGGAAATATAATATATACCATCAAACAACCTATTTTTGAATTCCAAAAGAACCAGTGTACAGGATTATCTATACAAAGTTAATGACAACCTTCATTTTAGCAAATGGGTGTTAGTTAACTTCATCACTTGAAAATTTTCACTATTTTCCATTTTAAAAAGACCAATTGTGAAATCCATTTTACAAAGACCAATTGTGAAATAGTAATATAACATACATTAATGATTCATAGATATTCCTGTACAGTAAGTGTAGGGCTAAAAACATGCCAAATTTCAATGTTCTAGGTATAATAGTTTTCAATTTATGGCTTTCCTAAGGTGCAAAATATGCATTTTGAGAAAACGCCAAATTTGTTGCGATCTTTAAATAAAAACCAAGACAAACACAGGAGAACAGTGAAAGACAGGCCTATATAGTGCAAAACACTTACAGGATCATATAAAAACTTATTAGTAATAATTGTAGGCTTTATTCTGATATTTTATAAGGTTGATATTGTCTGTGCCTGGATCATACAGTAACCCAACCGCTCGTACAAGCACGCATCCTAATCGGCGATATTGGAAATTGACGGATACTTTCTTTCCAATTTTAGTTAAAATTGTTAATGCTCTGTCTGTTGGGGTTTTTTTGTTTTCAATTAGCAGTCTACTTTGTCTGAATTTCTACAGTTTTGATATAATTGATTATTTAGCTGAATAGCAGCAATAAATAACATTTCACACACTTCTCCGATTCCATTTTTATACGGCCATTACTAGTACAGCCGATTGACCCTTATTATGTATTCAAAATTCCATAAAAGGCAGTTTCCGTGATATTTTTTAACGGGAAGAACCGGCAATTGCCAAGTATGTAACAGTTATAAAAAGAATATTTTACGATCATAATACGAAGCGGAACTTCCTCTTTCCATCGATATATCAAACATGGCGACAATGCTGTCGAAGCAACGACAGCCGAAGACAGTGGCATATTTTGCGATTCTCTATACAATAAAATTGATTTTAACTGACTTAGACCTTTTTAAAACGTGAAATTAGGTACTTATTTTTTATTTTTTCAATTATATTTTTTCGTAATTTGATAATAAGACATATTTAACCTGCCGAAGAATACAAAATGTCGAAACTCATAATTTTGAATATTTTTTAGACATTTTCCTGCCGCGTCTCACCTTAATTAGAGAGAAATGAAGTGTATTTTCATTTCAGTGATGGCTTTTAGCAATGGGAGGTACAAATCAAGAGGATTGACATGTCTGGTCACTACAGAATAAAGTTAACACCTTTAATTGTATTCTTAATGTCTACTTAAAATTTGTACACAACTTTATTTTTTTTTTATCCTAGATAAACACCAAGTACCTGAAATGCTGAAAGAGTTTCTAAGTCCACAAAATAATTGTACAAACCTTTGAGACATTTAGCATGATATTTTTGGTAAACGTGCCACACAAAGCCATTTTCTTTTAATAACTGATGTGACGGATGTTCAAAATGAGGGAATGATTGAGGAGTGCTGCCATAACTTGAAGATAACTGTGCATCACTGAAAACAAAATAAAATATTCTTACAATGGGGGATGGCTTGGTTCCTGCACCAAAGGGAAACCCATCTGGAAAGTCTAAAGGTTTTTTTCACTGAGCAACAACTGAATTGAATCATGGACCTAGTTGGTCAGTGATCCACCTCACTTCTCAGCAAGACACCGTGGCTCCGCATGTGGAAAATAGTATTTATTTCATCGCAATACATTAATTTTGACACTAAAACACAGCCCTTTTTTTTTATTAACTAAGCTCAGAAATTTCGAAATTCATAACTCAAATGCTATTTATGTACAAACCAAAACATGCATGGGTAGAAAGCAGCTTTCCTAATAATCAATACAGACAACATATATTCTGTCTTCAGACTTGGTTTGGTGTAAATGGAGTCATCACTAATTTTAACAGAGTGGTGCATGAATCATCATTAGACAGAATAATCTACTTTAATTATGAATACTTAAGAAAAGCTGCTATACAATCATGTACATACAGGGGTCATTAATATTGTGATTCGTGATCTTGGTACTAAAATATATTCTCAGAAAATAAAGTTATTTTTATATTGTGGTTATAAAGAGATTAAATTGTAGTTTACCTTGATGTAGAATTGTGTCGAGACCGAGCTTTATGTTCTTTAGAATCCATAACCCAGCCAACATGACCTTCATATGGTGGATTACTACTATGTCTCGTTTTCTTTTTACGGGGTGTCTAAAATAAACCAATTAAACACAATCAGGTATAATATATATAACATCAATATAATTTAAAGAATATCATCATTTTATAAGGTAATATAGACTGTCTTCTAGATATTTTTACAACAGAATCTGAATGCCACAGGACAAGAAATTAAGAAATACTACAACTTTTCAAGTCATTCAAAAACTTACACTGATCTCACAACGGTGTAAATTTGTCTTGAATCTAATATTTTAATAGTAAAATCAGCATATGGAGTGACCACTAGCCAGCACAGCTCCTAACTTTGTCCGCACAGTGATGTTCAATTTTATTAGGTACACTGATTGCACAACTATTGCATAATGATGAAGATTAATGCGAGCTGATTTCTAAATAACAATAGTGTTCATACAAATAAAATATTCAATATTTTGGCATATTTGACACACTTGCCCAACATGGCTCCAAATTTTGTTATTCCATTTCTCTGAGTATAAATTTACTTACTAAATACTGACAATATATTTTACTCACCTGTGGATCGGCAGGTCTCGTAGAATCTTTTATCACGGGGAAGAAACGGGGAGCTTTTATCGAGCTTCGTGGAGTTCTTGGTGTCTCCCTACGACCAGGGGTATCTGGTATATGAGAAGGAAGTGACTGTGCCAATCCCTGACCTTGACTTGAACCCGATGGGGAAGACGGAACTTTTTGGGGTTCTGCAACAAATAAAGTTTTAAAATAAGATGACTATCATACAAATATTTGAAACACACTTCATTTGATAAAAATTCAATATTATATAAATAAATTTATGGCCAAACAAACACAAGGTCAAACTTACTGAATCTTGCCAAAGTCAAAATCGACTGAATCTTATACAAGTCCAATTTGACTGAATCTTATACAAGTCCAAATTGATTGAAACTAACACAAGGCCAAACAGAGTTAATCTCAAACAAGGTAAAACCAATTGAATTCTACACACGGAATATAGGGCTAAACCAATATCTTGCAAAACAGAAAGTTCAAAACTTTAAACTTTGGTGCAAGAGTAATTGACAAAACTATTTAATGTTAAGAAACAGTGTTCACAAGTTAAAAATGCAGTTTTTCATGCAATGTCAACAGGAACCAAGATCTTATGGTGATAAACCTATAATTCAAGTTTCATTTAGATCGAATAAAAATTGTGACCTGTAGAGGGTTCACAAACAGTTGTGGACGTCCGAACAGGGGCAATGACAATATACGACCACATGAAAATGTGTGCATGTAAAAATCATCTATATTCTGTCTTCAGACTTGGTTTGGTGTAAATGGAGTCATCACTAATTTTAACAGAGTGGTGCATGAATCATCATTAGACAGAAGAAAGCATTATATGAAGGCTTGTTGTCGACAGGGTGGTATATATTAATGGAGGTGATATATGTGATAATATAAGACTTACCTGTACCTTGTGTTACACAAGGAGGGGGTGGTGGTACTTCTTGCTGTATCGTACTTTTCTGTGGTGTGATGGTTTTAAATGTTTCTTCTGATATCAGATTTACGTTTCTATATTCTGTCTCATTCTTAAAGATAATTTACAATTTAACTGTTATAAACATTAAATAGCCCTGGACAAACATTGTAACCGAAATGTTTGTAGAAGTCACATAAAATTTTACTTATCCAAAACAATCGTATATAACACAATCAATATCAGTGCTACACGCAAGACAAAACAAGGAACTGTTAGCAACTAGTTTCAGTTTTTCTATTGCACACAAATACTGGTTGACTCTCCTTTCCAGTTGCCCTAAATTACTTGCAACTAGTTTTACCATATGCTGGATTCAGTATTTCCACAGATATGAGATATTTATTTATTCTGTATATCAATTCTTATAACTGTCAACTTTAATCAATACAAATATCAAGACATAAAATTTATTAATTACTGGTTTGACTGTAATATTTATATTAACTGAAGCATGCTTACCTTATAAGAAGGCTCCCATAAATCTTGTTCATAATAATACAAGCCATCGTTAATAATTTTACCGAAAGTTGCCGTTAATTTTGAGCGTGACGTATGATCACCTGTTCGATCACCTTGTGGATGTTTACGTAAAGATGGTGGTGTTTGTATCACGATAAGAATTTTAGAAATATCACTGTCAGCTAACTCATCTTCAGAATCATCAGACCTGTAATAAATATCAAATTCAAATTGAAATTTTAAATCTTATATTTATGTCAAGGTATGATTTTTAAAAATGTAGCACGCTAACCATTCAGCTATTCACCCCCCCCCCAAGTGTTTTATAAGAAAACAGTGTCCCCCCCCAACTATTTAGGATCTTTAATGTGTTTTTGTCCCTTCTGAAAAATTAGTCAACCTCAAATGTAAGGCTCTCTGTAACAATTGTCGAGGGGGAATCTGACTTGAAATTTTGATGAATGTCCTCGACCAAAATAGGGATTAAGCCTGGGTCCTTATTAGCAAGCTCCGAGCCACTTTCACTAATAAATGGAATGGGGTTTGACGTCCTTCTGTTCTGCTCCGTCTGGGCTAATAAAAAGACAGCATACATTGTATCACGAGAGAAACTTGGCCCACACAGGGGCCCTATGGTCTATTCTAAAATAGAATTCCAACAGCCAAGGTTTCTTTTACGCGCATGCCATTGTGTACATAGAACTTTGATTTTTCGTCCCATTTGAATGACTATACATTGTTCCTTGTCAGGCCCTACTCCATTCTTGGCCAACACTGGAACTATGGGATTGCAGTTCAAGATATAAAATTATAATTGATTAGGTCATAAATAGTTCTAATATTTCAAAATCCTCTAACTTTCTGTCTTTCAGACTTGGTTTGGTGTAAATGGAGTCATCACTAAGTTTTAACAGAGTGGTGCATGAATCATCATTAGACAGAATTTTATATCCAAAATGAACATAAATAACAATGTACAAACCAATCTGTGAAATTATTTTTCCTTCCAACTTCAAGTTGGTCCAATTCTTCATCGAACATGAAATCTAATTCTTCTTGTTCAGGTTCTTCTTCGTCACCAGGCTGAAAATTAAACAGACTAAGATTTAAAAAAGATTAACATTTAAAACAGATTGACATTTAAAACAGATTGACATTTAAAACAGATGGACATTTAAAACATCTAGCTTACTATATTATACGGAACAGGAACAGAGTACGGTATCTCTGTATAAAGCCTGAAAACTAGAAACGAGTAATTTACAAGATGGTTCAGTGATCCTTTATCGTGATAAATCAGGCTGCCATTTTGTAAGACCACATGATAATTTAACTTTTGCCTATAGGTCAAACACAACATTGTTTCACGACATTCAGTTATAGATTTTTGATTTCAGAATTTCTTTGTAACCAAATATTAAAGCTGTCAGATATTTGGCAACTCATCACTGGCAACAAATATTCGTATTCAATAGTGTTTTCTAGCAATATAGAGGCAATTAAAACACTCTTAAATATGCCTCTAAAAAACACCTGTACTAGGCTCAAGCAACTTGGTGCAAGGAATTTGAATTCAAACTGCATAAAGATGTTTCATAGCAAACTTTTGAGATTTCTTGTCAATAATATACATATAGGTTGACAGATTAGACTCGTACCTTTTTAGTTGTTTTCTCTTTATTACCAGGTTTTTTCTTCTTCTGTTTCACTTGGTGCCATTCACCCTGTAATTCAGGAGCACTAGACGATAATACCGGTATTATATCTTGATATAAACTAGATTCTTTTTTCTCTTGTCCACCTTCATCCTTTGACCATTCCTGTGCTTCCTGTCGCTCCTCTTCATCTATAATAAACAAATAACAACATCTTTATAAATACGAGAAATTTTCTCATAGGGGCAGTCAACTTACTCTATTTTCTAGAACATATAAATTAAAACTTCAAACAAACTGTAAAGGAAACACAACTAAGTCTTTTGGTTGGAACAAAAATATACGGTCCTTTGTAGACAATTTGGAGCAGGTTCTTCAAGAACCCATGACAGTTAGAAATCCAACTAAGAGGTCTAGTTTGTCTATGCATAATATTCCTCATAGCGTATGCCTGTTGCCATTGCCCCTATACAGAGAGATATAGAAATCGGGTTTAACGTCCACTTGACACAAACTAGGTCATGTCAGGACTTGCATATTGTTATATTTTCATTTCAATAAAGTGCTTGTGCGTAGGGGTCTTTGGCAGGGGGAAGAAACTGGAAGACCCAGAGAAAACCCAGGAGGTTGGACAGGCGACACTTCTCTTTGTCACGTACAACCAGAGATTTGAAACCATGCTAGTGACTCAATGACAGGCTTTATGATACAGCGTGCACATGCTAACTATTCGGGCATTCCCCCCCTCCCTTGTCCCTATAAAATGTTAGATCCGATTTCCTTTTATTCAATTTATACACTTACGTGGCTGCGGGAACTGATAGGCTTGTCCAGGCACAAATTCTGGAACATCAGCATGTAAATTAGATGCTATCACTGTCATGCCTTCTATTGGCCATTTCTTGGGTTCAACTGTTCCTCTTATTCTGGTTTCATCATCATAAAGTTCAACTTTCTCACTTTCTCTCATAGCCTGTAATAAAATAATTATAGTTTACATAAACAAAGATCAGGGGGAATCAAAGGAATGTCCTCGGTCAAGCTGGGGGATCAAACCTTGAACCTCATTAGCACCATACTCAACAAGCCACCATATAATTTAAGAGCAATATGGAAATACTCAGGAAGAATTGGGTCAAAATCAAAGATACTGAGGATACAGTCGAGATACTCTACAAGTTTAATTCTGTCTTCAGACTTGGTTTGGTGTAAATGGAGTCATCACTAGTTTTAACAGAGTGGTGCATGAATCATCATTAGACAGAATATACAAAATCCATTAGAAATTCAATGCATTGGATTTTTGAATGAATTTAAAACTATCGAATAGAACAGGTTAACCATTAAGATGCCAACCAAGACGAAATGAAAATGTTCAGCTTTACCTGTGTGGTTATGCTTTGAATGAGATACCAGTCACAAACATTGTCAGGCATAAATTCAGGCTTTGTTGTTGTTTTGTATCTTTTTTATTATAGTTTAATTAAAATTAAAAACACATGCCTTGCACACACAAGTTTATATGGGCAGTGTTTGAATATTGTCAGGTATTAATTATTATGTGTATTTCATTATGACTATAATCTACCTGAAGAATAAGCTTTATCTTGTGAAAAGATCTCGACCTACCTGAAGAATAAACTCCTTATTTTGTGATAAGATTTGGACCCGATGAAAATTACTGATTAACGACACAGGTAACCAACCTTCTTTATCCATTCGTCTCCGTAAGAAAAAGTCACGCTCTAAATTCTCCTCACTGAAGTAATACTCACTGAAAAAAAAAGAAATACAATATACTTGATTATCTATATAGACATGCACCACTGGGGTCGGTTGCTCAAAGCTCCATTATCTTTTAACGATCCGTTAACTTTAACGCAGAGAAAGATTGTTGCTGGAAATAAAAGCCTGAACATTCTGTGGTGCAAATTTTTCCTACAGATTTATGCTAATATTTCTAAAGGAAAAAATAAAGTATTCTATAGTGGTTTCTGTAGTAAATTTAATGCAAACACCACATAACCAAGATATGTCCGTTGGAGTTTTAACGGATCGTAACAAAAACTTAGTATTGAGCAACCGACCCAGCTCTTTAATCTATAAACATAAACAGGTCTTTTATCTATATAGACATACAAAATTCTAAACTCGTGCACTCCAATTTGTACACGGGACCTCGGTTTTTCGTCCCATCTGAACGACTAGGCAACTGTCCTTGTCAGGCCCTCCTTCTGCATCACTGACAAGGAGAAATCACGCCGGAAAATTGAGATGAACATTCTCGGCCAATGCAGGGATCGAACACTCAACCTCCAGGCTAGCGAACCAGCGCCTTATCCACTTAGCCACCGTGATCCCCGATACTATTGTATCTACAAACCAAAGTGTGCATGAGTAGAAAGCAGCTTTCCTAATAATCAATACAGACAACATATATTCTGTCTTCAGACTTGGTTTGGTGTAAATGGAGTCATCACTAATTTTAACAGAGTGGTGCATGAATCATCATTAGACAGAACGTACAAAACCCATATGCTTCTCCACAAACAATGCAACATATTCTACATATCTAAATACATGTTCATGAAATGAAACGGAATAAAGCTACACTCTGCCCTTTTTTATTTATTCAAAGTATTTCGAATGGCATTTGTCCATCCATGCATCCAAATGACGCTTTTCGTGCCAGTACCCACTGTCCTGCACAAACGACAAGGGAAAGTCAGGCAGGAAATCCTGAGAAACTTTGGTCAAATCAGCATCAAATCTAGGTGAATGAGCTAGCACCATTATCACTGAGCCAGGGAGGTTCATATTCATAGTTGGACTAGGCCCCCTTAGAGACCTAAGCTTCCCCCCCCCCCCAAATGATTGGAAAGAAAAGCCACGACACACAGGCCAGAAACTAGTGGGGGGGCTGGGAGGGGCCAGTCGCCCCCCCATGGCCCTTCCTGTTGGAATTTTTCTGTCTGCGTAGGAAAAAGAAAAAAATCGCTGGTTAGCTATGCTCGCATTTTCGCCGGAGAGAGTTTTAGTACGGCATATCCTCTCTAATTCGGCGAGATATAGTTAATGTCGGCTGGAAACTTAATTTTCCGACACATTCGCCACCTGCAGGTCATAGAGGCCTAAATTCACTCTCACAGCTTCTAATTTTCGTGCTCTCCCCTACTCCTGCTTACGGTAGTCGGCGATGACCTTCGTTCATTGATTTTTAGTTGTCGGAAATTTATCTTCCTCGCCCCCCTATGTCGGCTAAATTTTAGTTTCGGGCTTCGGGCCTGACGACACACAATACGAAATGAAATGGGGCTTAACATTCTACTGCTCTGCTCTGTCTTGGTTAATCAAGATGTGCTATGAGGGTTCTTTTACCCTGGTTTTTCATCCAATTCTATCATGAACTACTTACATCTGTTTTTTGATAAAATCTTTGAGTACATTATCTTCAGCACCTGGTGGGTTAAAATAAACTGTTTGACTGTATGGAGGAACAAAATTAGGGTCCACGAAAAACTGCTCATCTGCTCCAAATTTATAATCACCTAGAATAATAAATGGACATTATCAATCCAAATAATGGAAACTGACGAAATGAAATGAATTTTTAAGTCAAACACCATGGCCTACGCTTATTACGAATTACAACTGGAAAGTATTTTTCACGTGCAGGCCAATACACACATAGAACCTCAATTTGTTTCCCATTTAACTACTGAACAGTATCCCTTGCCAAGCCCTCTGTCCTGCACCACTGACATTGGGGAAACAATGCTACAAAGCTATTATAAACTTTCTTGGCCAACACAAGAATCAAGCCATGGTCTTATCCACTGACCCACTTCGGCTCCCAATCTTCAAGAAATGATTTTCAAAGAAAAGGGTAGTTAAATATAGATTTGTATAGCTGAAGATGTAATATTCTAACAGGTTTAGTTAGATAGTACTAATATTCTAAAACCCTTTAATTTTCTGTCTTCAGACTTGGTTTGGTGTAAATGGAGTCATCACTAGTTTTAACAGAGTGGTGCATGAATCATCATTAGACAGAATTTTTAACTGTTCTGTATAAACGACTTTAATACAAACAGATCACTTTATATATTAATGTTCATTTTGAAAATGATAGCAAAAGAATGGTATTTTAGTGGTAAATTATGTGCTCGTCAATATGCACACTGAACCTCAGTGTTTGTCCCATCCAAACCACTCGACGGTATTCTTCCAGTTTCTCCTTTCTGTACAATTGGCAAGGTGAAATCACGCTGGAATTTCCCAGAACCGCCTGGTAAGTGAGTTGGCACTATATGCATTGACCCATCTGAACCACTGGGGCTCAGGTAAACTTGTGATAGTTGCATATGTCAGAGATTCACTGATATTGAATGAATCTTGTTGTACCATGAGCAAACCCCAGATTGCCAAAACTTTGTGAAATATCATTCAATAGAAGATAATAAAACATGACTAACTTCCGTAATCTGAAGCTGTATCTCCTCCTCCACCTCTACCTCTACCCCTTCCTCGTCCACGACCTCCACGGCCCCTTCGACCTCGGGGATAAAATCCTCCTCTACCTTCTCCGGATGTGGGACCAATCATGTCCGCACGCCAGTCTTTACTATCTGATCCTTTTTAAAAGAAATTACATTGTTATTATTTATTCATACTACGAACAAATTTATACCAAAATCCAACTGTCTTTTTAGCAAATACAAAGGAAAGTCAGCTTTATGTCTCCTAGAAAAGAAACCTAATAAACACTAGAGCAGCCAAGTTATCTACTTCCATATTGAATGAAGAAAACTTTCAACAAAATACATCAGTCATCTTGTGAACGTAACATAATTTTGATTTGCATTGTCAATATTAATGGATTTTATATGTGCAATTCTAGCAACTAGACCTGGTTCCTTGCTAGGTATCACTTTGAACGTGGACAGGGCGTAGAGATCTAGAGAGAGAAAGAGAGATACCAGGTTTAACATCCACTCCACACAAACTAGGTCATTTTGAGACTTACATATGGTTTAATTTTATTTCTTTAATTTGCTTGCGCGCAGGGGTCTTTAGCAGTGGGAGTAAACGGGAGGACCCAGAGAAAATCCACGCGGTTAGACAGACGACCCTACTCCTTGCCATGTACAACTGGGGATTCAAACCACGCCAGTTGACTCTTATGACAGGCTTTATGTTACAGCGAGGGCACGCTAACCATTCAGCCATCCACCCCACCACCCACCCCCCGTCCTATATAAAGTACAATACCTGAATTACGATCAATAGGTCTAGCTCGTCTCATATCACGTCGATTAACTGGAGGTGATTTACGACCTTGTGACCGACTTCTCTTTGGTGGTTCTATATCTAACGGCACCCACCGCTGTCGAGATCCTGCAAATAAACAGAACAAATTAACAATAGCTCAATTTATCCTAAAGTTCACTACATGATTCAAATTGTCTAACAATAATTGTATCTTTAATTATAATTGGTTTCAATGTTTAAATAACATGGGTGTAAAATCTTGAATGAAATAATTACACTTACTTTATTTGTCTATGAGCTAGAGATAAGAGATAGGGTTTAAAGTCCACTCAATACAAACTAGGTAATTGCAGGACTTATACATGTATATGACATAATTATACATGTATTGTATGACATTTTTATTTCAATACTTCGATTTAGTGCTACAGACCACTCTGGTACACTTGAGTAGTTTCTGTATACATGTATATATGCATTATGAATTTATTAACAATATAATTTACAAACCTTTGGCACCACGTTTGGAGCCTTTTGGTGTTCGCTGTGAAGCATCTGCACCATTTCCATTTTCTTTATTTTCTTTAGCCGAGTCATCGCCCCCTGAATCACTCTGTTGTTGGTTTCCATTGGTTGCTGTGGTCTTTGTCACATTTGTTGTTTTTTTGACAGTGTTTTGTGTTTGCTAAAGATATAAACATTACATGTAATCCTACCTGAATTAATACAGTTATCTTTTTAGTCATCTTTGAATAAGTCCGCTTATAGTACAGTTTATATCCTTTACAGTGAAACTGATCAAAGTAAATCTTAGAAAAGCATCCCTTTGACTTCCATACAACATAAATATTAGACCTTATGATCTCAAGTGCTCCTATTATTAAAATTACACATACCTCGGAGACTTCACTTAATGCAGGCCAACTTTCTTCATTTAATGAAGTCTGAAAATAAACAGAATTTATAATAAAACCAAGTACGAACAATCCAAACCATTAGACAAAATTTGAAGTCGGTATAGTCAAAATAGTGTAATAAGGCAAAATAGTGTAATCAGCATATGGAGATTTTACCGTGTACAAAATACACGAAAATAGTACTTAACAATGTATTTAAATACAGAGCTTATGTATGTGTGTTTGATTCATATCAGGACTAAAGTTTTCAATATTACAAATCCTCTATTAATCCGGGTTGGCCAATTTGTTGACATTTCTTTCTCTTCACTAGAACTATGGCATTGTATTTTGAAAAAATATTCTGTCTTCAGACTTGGTTTGGTGTAAATGGAGTCATCACTAGTTTTAACAGAGTGGTGCATGAATCATCATTAGACAGAAGAAAGGGGTCAATCTCAATACAAATAAGCCTAGAAATAAGGCACCTATCACACATATTGTGAGGCACATTATCCCTGGTCCTTGTCTCCTTATCTATTTACAGTAGTATTTATATCTATAAATAGCAGATGACCCGGAAGTGGTTGTCCAGCGCCATCTAGGCTATGTTAATCCCTGGTTTGAGCTACTCCAACGTTCAGCCCCGGGACACCCCTAGTGTAGCCGCCAACCCTGAACAGACAGTCACAAATATTAGTATACATGTAGATACATGCCAGGTTTAGAGTAAATTGTCAGATACCAGTTCAATCAACATTTAGTGACTAACATCTTGTCAAGTTTAAGTAAGTTTGCAATTTCCAGCCATGAAAATAGGACACTTGATTTTTATATTCTTTCAGTTTTTCATCAATAAATTTTCATATTACACATCTTTGTTGTGTTGAAATTAACATACAGTATCAACAGCTTGTTGCTATGTAAGTAAACAATCAATTCAAGTACAATATATCAATATTTAACATTCTTATTCCATACAAATATGTCAAGGTTAATGTTATTTGTTAAAAATGCATTTTGTAAGATTTAGATAAGATTTAGATAAAGGCCTGGGCCCTGTTTCACAAAAACTTAAATCTCCTTAAAATCATTGTAAACTAAAATTTCATCCTAACTTACAATAGAAGCGTTTCACAAAACGATTTTAAGCATTGTAGCTTAAATCCACTAAAATAATATTGTAAGTTACAATTGTATCCTAACTTAAAATAGTGGCGTTTCACAAAACTATTTTAAGGACAATTTTAACTAAAATCGATTGTAACTTAGGATAGCTGTCACCCTCTCCTAACTTAAAATCACTACATTAACAAACATTGATTAGAGCTATATTTTTTGATCTATTGCGACATACAGATATAATTGGCACATAATTTTAACATACAATCATTCACAAAAACAATTTTCATTCAATTTCTTTTCATATCATGGGATATACAGCTACTGTCCATCCGTTTATTTTATTGTAAGGTAATCTAAGCATTTAGATGGCGCCCCATATTAGAACTCCAAGAAAAAAGATAGTAAGCTGGCACTGCCAGGCAGGATACGCCCACATTTTCGAGACATGGATAGAGAACAAGCAAAACCAAAAGTGATATTTCCCTCAACCAAAGGCTATAATTCATTAAATTACAATTTAATATGCGCAAATATCGAAAAGAATCAAGATCTTTAGGTTATAAACATGCATTTCAATTTTCAACAAAATCGAATTAAAATTGTGACCTATACTGGGTCCACAACCTTGATATAGCATATTTTAACACTATGAGCGTACAAATTGCGGCCATTTTGTCTGGCAATTATGGTCCGATTTCCTTGAAATTCAAACACAACCTTCCGTATGGTGTAACGGTGATAGAGTCAAGCGTTTTTTTAAATCGGATAATAATCATGACCTCCAGAGGGACCATAGGCGATTTTTTGGACAATCAGCGGCTATAATTCAGGAAGTTATGATCTGATATGTGCAAATAACGAAAGGAACCAAGATCTTTGGGTTATAACCATGCATTTCAAGTTTTATCAAAATCGAAAATTAAAATTGTGACCTCTACTGGGTCCACAACCTTGATATACCATTTTTTAAACAGTATTCGCGTACGAATGGCGGCCATTTTGTATGGCAATTTTGGTCCAATTTTACCGAAATTCGAACTCAACCTTCCTTAGGGCGTAACGGTGATATAATCAAACGATTTTTTTAATCAGATAATAATTGCGACCTCCAGAGGGACCACAAGCTAAACAAAGGCGATTTTGCGTATAATCAGGGGCCATAATTCAGAAAGTTACGATCCGATATGCGCAAATATCGAAAGGAACCAAGATCTTTGGGTTATAACCATGCATTTCAAGTTTCATCTTAAATCGAATTAAAATTGTGATCTCTACAGGGTCCACAGCCTCGATATACCATTTTTTAACAGTATTCGCGTACGAACGGCGGCCATTTTGTATGGTAATTTTGGTCCGATTTTTCCGAAATTTTAACTCAACCTTCCTTAGGGTGTAACGGTGATATAATCGAACGGTTTTTCAAATCGGATAATAATTGTGACCTCCAGAGGTACCACGAGCTAAAATAGGTGATTTTTCGGACAATCAGGGGCCATAATTCAGGAAATTACGTTCAGATAGGCGCAAATATCGAAAGCAACCAAGATCTTTGGGTTATAAACATGCATGTCAAGTTTCATCAAAATCGGTTCAAAATTGTGACCTCTATAGGGTCCACAAGCTAAAAACGTGATTTTTCGTACAATCAGGGGCCATAATCCATGAAGTTTTTATCCGATACATGCCAATATCGAAAGCAGCCGAGATCTTTTGGGGATAAACCTATATTTCAAGTTTTGTCAAAATCCGACAAGAATTGTGACCTGTAGAGAGTCCACAAACAATTGTGGACGGACGTCCGGACGGACGGACGGACGGACGGACGGACGTCCAGACGGACAGACGGACAGGGGCGACGACATAATACGTCCACATGAAAATGTGGGCGTATAAAAACACCCAAAACTACAGTAAACTACACACTAAAAGAACATTTATATCCAATGTCATGGAAAGAAGAGCAATCTTATCTATAAAGAAGAGCAATCTTATCTATAAAGAAAATATCTTCGTGTTTAATATAGCAAATTTCTTTGTATTAGAAGGCCTAAAGGCCTATAATACTAGACATGCCATATGTAGTATTTACTCATGTTTTTGGGGTTATGATGATTTGTAAAAAGATAAATCAATAATCTAGAATGTGTTTATTCAAAAATGTAATAGGCCTATTTGAAATAAAATTTTGATATCATAAATTTATTATTATTTCTTAATGAAGTTACATTAATAAAACAACATAAATTTTTTTTAAAAATAGGCGCCAAAGCTATTTTATCTTGGGAAAAAAATCATTTAATTAAGTAAGATAGATAGACTCTTCTGCCTTTTCAAAGTATCATTGAAAGTGTATGAGAATGACATTTCAAATCTAGGCATCGGAACATTGGCTTTTTGGCGTATTTATTTAATTTCAATATTAATATACTTTTAAACTACGACAAAAAACTTGCAGCCTAGATTAGTCTTTTGAGTGACGAATATCATAATTTGTTTGTGAAAATTCAAAATAGTTTCTCTTTTCCAAATTACTATAAAACTACAAAATTCAAGCGCTTTAGTTTATCGATACACATTATTTCCACTGAAGCCTGCGAGGAAATCAAATGCCAAGTTCAAGGTCAACCCACCAATACATTTCGAAACTAATAATACGCAATAAACTCATTTATTTCATCTCTCTACGACTTTCTGACCATGTGCAAACATTTCTACAACGTATGAAACTCTCCCTATTGATAATGTAACCGTTAATTCAGTCTGTCAACAGTTTTCAGTTTCGAAGCGTATTTGCTTTCACCGCTAGTGCCCACAGCGGAAATCTACACTGCGCGGGCGCAAGCGATTTTAACTAAAATCTATTAAAATTGCATTTTAAGTTACAATCGATCTTCGTGAAACGCTAAAAATTTAAAATCTCATTTTGATTTTAGTTAAAATCGATTTTAAGGATTTTAGTTTAAGATTTCGTGAAACAGGGCCCTGACCATTCTTGTTCCAAAATTTGTGTACCAATGGTAAAATATTTATTTTGTCTTAAATATTGGATATAGAAGCCTACCGTTACCTGGTAAGATCACAACATCAATGTTTATTTGAATTGACAAATAATTTGTTGTTTTAATGTGTAAGATTTTGAATGCTATTGAGTTAGAGACTTAGCTACTAAAAATAGGGTTGAAGCCAAGCCAGGAGATTATCTAGCTTAGATTTTTTTTTCTCTTCTTAGTAATCATTCAGAATAATGAGCATGGATTAATTTAATACTGTTACTTCAATTCATGGACAATTATTTTGAATTGTTTAAATATGTATTTTTGTATGGCATAATAACAATCTAATTAAAATACACCTCTAACAAGTTACGTTCTATTGATTAACCAATTAGTCACCGCTATCTACTTTTGGTTTGTTTAAATTTCTATGGCTGGTAATGTCTACCCACAGTTTTGCACAAAAAAGTCAAACGCTGACCCCTCATATCAAGCAGAACTCAACACAAGTTAAATAACAAATCTTCCAGATCCAAGTGTAGTAAACACAAGTAAATACGAAATTAGAAATAATATAAGTCAAACAAGAACTGGGTGCCCAAATTATGATGTAAATACAATGGTTTGAAATCTGGTGATTTCCTTGATATTACAGATGAAAGACCCATAAAATATTTGAAAATTACAATTTTGTTGTGCTTAACATTAGGAATCTATTCTGTCTTCAGACTTGGTTTGGTGTAAATGGAGTCATCACTAGTTATAACAGAGTGGTGCATGAATCATCATTAGACAGAATTAACCTTCTCAAGACTTCCAGTAAAACAATCTGGGCAACCAATCTTGCAAGGAGCCTTAAATTATTTGTATTATAGCATAATGTTGCACTAACTCCATTCATTCTTGGCATTTCGTTTCTCCATCTTACGGTTACTTTGACAAATTGTAAGCCGGTTGATTTAAAAATGACCCAACCCCAAATGCTTTAAATGATTGGTTATGCCATAAATATTTGAAAGCGTGCCTTTTGATTTTCAAACACAAATATAAGAAATGAGTTTGACTATTTAATATGTCAGCTATATTTCCAAAGAATTTACTACAGGTGTTCCTTTCACTATAGCCATGCTGTACCATAGTACCAATAACCTTGAATGCTAATGTAAATGATTTTACTGTCCTGTCTATTTTAATTTTATTTTATCACATCAAATCATTCTGTTACCTTTTGAGACTTTGTTTAAAGAGTGCTAAAGGTTAATTAATAATGTATGTCAATCAGTTTCACCTATGAGTGAGGCCATCTCATGCTACATGCTTGGAAGTAGTGTTGTGCGGTTTGTAAATTTTCATTCGGTTTCGGTTTTCGGTTTTTCTGGGGCAAAAAAACTCGGTTTCGGTTTTCGGTTTTTTATTCATTTAAAAACTGTATTATAAATGTAGTGATTTATAGTTATCTTATACAGCCTATTTGGAAGCCAGAAAAGATATCAAATATATTGATGTAAATTAACAACAAGTTTTTTTTACTGTTAAGATGACTTTAATTACGACTAGTAAATACAAAGTTACTGTAAAAAAAAAAAAGATTTGACAAACTTATTTTAGGTGCACTTTCAAGTTGGATGTGTTTCCGAATTCAGCAGAAATATGCTCTTCACAAAGATTGCATTATATTTAGTACTGTCCATAGAAATGTACTGTCATCCAATCTTTCGTAGTGAGAAAGCCATGGACTTGGAAGACATTTTACTTCTTGAGGAAGCCATCGTGCCTAATATTGACAACCGGCTAAGGGTTGCATAAAATTTTGGATTATAAACCGAAACGAATTGAGAAAATAAATAGTCTAGGCCATCCAGACTTATTAAACTATTAAACACTCTATACATAGGGGGCCTGGTTGATCTAAAATCAAAACGAAAGTGGTGGTTACATTAAAATTTTGGAATGTATCAAACATTTCCGAAACGAAAAACGGGTAAATTAAAATTTAGGAATTTGGAAAAATAACCGAAACGCATGGTTAATTTTTTGTTTTATCGGTTTCGGTTTTCGGTTTATATGTAAAAACATCACTACTTGGAAGAATGATTACAAATGACAAGTGTAATATCAAGTATGTATGTAGTTTTCAGTGAATGTAAACAATGTGGTAGCTACCATTCCTGGTTTTTGAAGGTCAGATATGATATAAAAACGAAAATCCATCAGCAATTTTTGGAACCGATTCACCTCTCCAACTGAACCGAGATTTGTTAACTGCGTATCCATTTACGTTCATCAGGGATCTTAATCAGCTATCACTTGATGTTTGAACCAGCCGCTGCCAGGCAGGATACGCCAACATTTTAGAGAGATGGATAGAGAAAGCTAAAAAGAAAGTGATTATACCTACATTCAAGGGCCATTATTCAGGAAGTTACAATTTGATATGGGCAAATATCGAGAGGAACCAAGATCTTTGGGTTTTAAGCATGCTTTTCAAGTTTCATCAAAATCAGATTAAAATTGTTACTTCTAAGTTCTACAGGGTCCACAACCTTGATATACCATATTTTTTAACACTATTCGCTACAAATTGCGGCCATTTTGTATGACAGTTTTAAGTTGATTTTCAGTAAATTCTAACAAAACCTTCATTACAGTGTAACGGTGATAAAATCAGATAATAATTGTGACCTTCATAGGGACCAGAAGCTAAAATAGGCGATTTTTCATACACCTAATTCACTATTCAGAAAGTTACAATTCGATATGCAAATATATTTAAAGGAACCAGATCTTTGGGTTTTAAACATGCATGTCAAGTTTCAAATTCAGATTAAAATTGTGACCTTTAAAGGGACCACAACCTTGATATAGGCCTACCATACTTTTACACTATTCACGTACAAGCAGAGGCCATTTTGTTCGACAATTTTGGTCTGATGTTCACGAAATTTGAACAGAACCTTCATTACAGAGTACAGTGTAACGACAATATACGACCACATGAAAATGAGGGCATAAAAAAATCATCTTATATTCTGTCTTCAGACTTGGTTTGGTGTAAATGGAGTCATCACTAATTTTAACAGAGTGGTGCATGAATCATCATTAGACAGAAGCAACATGTAACATTTTGTCCGTATAATATCGAAAGGAACCAACATCTGTGGGTTATAAACATGCATTTTAAGTTACACCAATCGAATTAAAATTTTGACCTTTACATGGTCCACAACCTTGATATATTTTTTACACTTTTGGCGTACAGGTGGCAGCCATTTTGTCGGACAGTTTTGGTCCAGTTTCACGAAAATCAAACTCAATCTTCATTAGGTGTAGCGGTGATACTGTATATTCAAATGTTTGTGTAACCAACTGGTTACATAGTGGTCTTCTGGCATACCCAAAGAAAATGGTTACGCACAGCATAAACCTGCAACCATCTTTCTTGTTAAGCTAAAATTTGAAATTTCGTGGCCTGTACAATAATTAGCTATTCTGGCCATATTTTCTAATTTCTATAACTAATTATAAGCCTACATGTGGGAGAGATCAACAGCAGGAAAAAAATGAAAAAAATAATTTGATCCACCTGATGTTAAAATACATTTTGAAATATCTAGTGCAGAATGGTCGAAAAAAAATAGATTTCATTACAAGATAGTGTATGTGGGTAATTTCTTCTGACAAGAATTTGTCCCAGTTGTGAGTGTTAAAAGTATGTGAATATTTCCTACCTTTTTATTGGTTTTATTTTCAACATCTGGTTTTACAACTTTTACTTCTGCTGCTACAGCCTCCACTACAATAAACAATATATTATATATCACTACTCAATATGTCATTTTGGTGTATTAGGCAACATTTCAAAAACATTACATCACTTGACAACAGTGGATGTACTGGACTATAAGTAAAAGGCACAAATACCATGGATGTTATTCTGTCCCTTAATGACATGATATGCCAATTGGCAAGCATCAAAACAGGAATATTCCCAATATAGGACATTAAAATATGGTAAATAATACTGTAAGGCCTTCTGAAGTAATCAGTATCATCAAAAGTGCACTGTTTGTATACATATAAATGTCCTACAGAGTTGGTCAATAATGAACAGGTTAAGCTATATAATATAACTTCCTTATCAGTCTCCAAAAATTAATATTCATAAATAATTAATAAAATTTTATGGCCAATAAGAATATTCACGATTTAAATCGCAAAATAATCTGAACGAAAATGTGTGTTATCTTAATATGAAACTGAAGGTATAAATAAACAGATTTCTCCCTTGTAAGTCACAGACAAGGGGGGTACCAAGTTATGAATAATCCGAAGCAACTTACTCTGCCAAAAACAAGATCAATCCCAATACCTCCTGTAAACTACTCAACGGGACACCTACATGATCTTAAGAGAAAACTGATCATATCCTGGTTTATTATAATCACTCCTACGCCTCATGACTTTAAAACTAAATCACCTAATAATAAAATAATATGACATTTCTCAATGTCAAGCTGTCTTGCCTTGTTCTATCAGGGCTTCCATTCTCACAATAACACCTGAGCTGATCGGATTTAAATATTTTAGATCTTTAAACAACTAATTTAAAGATCATGTAGATCAGGAGCTTACTGTTCATGCTACATGTGCATTAGTTCAAAAACAGATGGGGAAATATAAATATTGTAACTCTCAGTCAAATTATTTTGAACAAGGTCATGAGTTTATAGAATTTTTACTGAACAGTCTTGATTGTCAAGTGACATTGCATGATAAAGTTTTTAATAACCAGGTTATTATTAAATTTTTCAATGGTAAAGGTGTTCTAATCCATTCAATATCAGAGCCATCGACAGTGGCCTAGAGATGTTGATTATGGGCTTTGTAATGTGAATAAATGTCAAAGTAATAATTTACATAAACATTTAAAGATTGAAAAAAAGGCGAGCAATAGGCCGATTGACATGTAGCCCTTACATGAGGCATCTTTAAGAATAAGAGTTTCAAATGTTTGTAGTTTACATAGTATAGTAGTATACTTAATTTCAGTCAATGTAAAGGCTGAACAGACTTTTAATTCAATAGTTACAAACGTAAAACTTAGTCAAAATTGAACAAATGAAAATAAAATGGAGTTTCATGTTCTTCTATGACTGGGCTTATGAAGATATACAAAGCTAAATAACATTGCTAGTTTTAGGCAGATGTATTCTCATATTTTTTTAGAGGCATACTTTTTAACACATTGTGCAACTGCATTGTACATATTTTCTTGTTACACAGCTCAATTCTGCTCAATAATGTTAACATGCACACAGACTGCAGATACATACATACAATAACTAGGCACTACTCTACATGTGCAAAATTTTATAACAACAATGCTTACTTTGACTTTGATATAATCCACAATCTAATCCAAGTTCACAAATGACCTAAATAAATTATTTCCTTTAAATGTTTTTTTTTATTGATAAACTACTGCAGTCCTTTAAATCATCAATGTTTGAACTATAAATAGGCCTACATTATTAGTACATAACTACCATATGGTACACTTATTCCTTTATATGGAATGTCACAGCCATTGACAACATTAGTCAAAATTTCACAGGCACATATTCCTACACAATTCACTTGTCAAAGTTTTAATTTATCCAACAATTACAAATAATAACAGTCTTATTAAATAGTTATATTGCAGCCCAGTCCTATAACATATGTCATCTTCTCAAATGGAGAATTTATCATAACTTCACTATAGTATAAGTATGCAAATATTAATAAAACACATCGTACAGATAGCTCAATATCTTTATTATATCCTTAGGCTAAACACAGAGTTAGACACGTCTTATGTCTTTTCTTGTATGCAAATAAGGTTAACTGACTTTAACTGTAAATATACCTACATATAGGCCTACATTCATGTATGTAACTACAAAGTACATGTAGACAAGAACATTGTTTACATAATAGTGACAGACAATTTATTTATAGTAACATTTAGGAAGTCCTCTTGTAATCTATTAATAGTAACATTTAGGAAGTCCCTAGTAACATCTAGAAAACAGAACTATACTAAGTATAGTTTAGGCCCAGAAAGTTTACTCAGTAAAAAAACAGTTGGAAGTTCACGAGATTATGCATAAAAGATCCTAGTGTAAAAATGATGGGGAGATGAAAACAAATGAATTCCTGCCAACAAACAAATTGACTAGAAATAGACAAATAAAACTTAAAATGTTCAATGAGTTGGGACATATTTTAAGAGTTCTATGCAAATTTGAGGCAGAATTACACAGGCCTGAAATGCAGTCTAGATTCAAACGCATTAAAAATATTTTAGCCAAAACCATTAGATTAAGTGGCATTAGCTTGTGCCAAAAATATATCATACATATTGGATGCTGAAAGTTGACAAGTTTTCGATTTACCATATCACACATTGTATTAATTCAAGAAAGACAAAATTGTGTGAAGTCAGGGTGGAGCAAGATGAAAGTTGATGACACAGAAACAAGAAACATGATGAACATCTTCCAACCGATTACACTGAAGAGTTATAGTCGCACCAACCTGACCACAAGATCTCGTCTACTTTCAATGCCAGACTTACAGTGATCAATACTTACTCAACACAATGTTTTTTAGAGCTGTATGATCTAAGCTACACAGACAGACATTAGGCATGAAATAGCATTATTTACATCAATATAATCCAACCCGACTATATGATGGTACTACACTATTTATAGTACAATATACATAGGCTACATATCATTTCACAGCTTGTGTATACACACCTACACATATATACATCTTCATAATGTTTCTCAGATGTATAACGTAAGATCTAAATCAGCCTATTGCAGATTCAAACGTATTCATTTAGACATTACATGTAGACATTTATTCACATAAAAATCCCATAATTGACTCTCTAGATCGTCAGATGTCAGCGATATTGAATGAAATAGAACAGAAGAATCATGCAATATAATAATGTAATGTAAAATTGGATAATGGAGACTTTGTTGATTATTGCATCAAACTTCACTCATAACTTTGCTCAAAGTAAAGTAATTTGATTGAAATTTTTAAATTTGAGATCTCATTGGTTAAAAAATTTCAGTTCAATCTGCTGACCATACATCAACAGTCAGATCAAAATACAGATCTATATTTCGTTTTAGTTTTTTTATACTTTCGATGGCCTTTACTACATGAAGATCTGGCCAGTTGTAATAGGACGTAGCGTCAAGGGGTCATTTAGAAAATAGGACCTGCATTTTAATCAAGATTGATACCTTGTAGTAAGATAGGTTGCCAGGCAACGAAACATACGCCCACAGCAGCAAAATCATCCGGACATTCAACAAGAGTTGTCGCATATTTTACTTTTATCGGTAATGAAACATTTATAATACACTAAAATATGATTAAAAGTAACAACTCATTATGTAATTATCAGAAAATCATTCCAATTTGTTTGGCTTTGATAAAGTTCTCCTCCATGCTGTTCAAGTTATCAAAATTCATTGAAACTCAATATACTTGTTCGTCTCATGACCTTCAACACTGTGTATAACTTTAAAGTCAATCGGATATTAACTTTAGCCTCTAGAGCGTCCACAAAATTTTGAAGGGCTATAACTCTGTCAGTAATTATCGGAAACGCTGAAAATCAATAGGATTCTTTGTCTCATGACTTTAAACACTGTGAATAAATTTATAGTCAAACGGTTATTAACTTTAGCCTCTTGAGCGTCCACAAGATTTTTTTGAAGTGATCAAGGTAGGCTTCTTCGTTTCCTGACCTTAAAATGTGTATAAATTTAAAGTCAATCAGATATTAACTTTGGCCTCTAGAGCATCCACAAAATTTTTTGGTTTGAAGTGATGAAGGGCCATAACTCTGACGGTATTTATCGGAAATTGCTAAAAATCAATAGGCTTTTTCGTTTCATGACCTTAAAAACTATGTTTAAATTTAAAGTCAATCAGTTATTAACTTTAGCCTCTAGAATGTCCACAAGATTTTTTTTAAGTGATCAAGGGCAAAACTCTGACAGTAATGATCAGAAGTTGCTGAAAATCAATAGGCTTCTTCATTTTTTGCCCTTTAACACTGTGTATAAAGTGAAAGTCAATCGGTTATTAACTGTAGTCTAGAGAGCATCCACAAGATTTTTTGAAGTGATCAAGGGCCATTACTCTGACAGTAATTATTGGAAATCGCTGGAAATTAATACGATTCTTCAACTCATGACCTTAAACACTGTGTATAAATTTAAAATCAATTGGATATTAACTTTAGCCTCTAGAGCGTCCAGTCCAGACGGACGGGAGCGACAGCAATATACGACCACATTTCAATGTGGGCGTATAAAAATAATCAATAAATTTATCTACATGTACAGTTGAATAAACATGTTAAATTGTACATTATTCTCATTATAATTCCACATATCATATAATATTAACAGATGTGTAAGATCGGTTGCTATGCAATGAAATCTGTGGCATTCACACGTTTACCTAAATGCTTAGGTTATTAAAAATTAATATCTCGCTTCCCTTATTTTTAGTTTTGTTTTTCCTGTGAAGCCTGTACCACACTACATGTATTTATACTGAATAATACAGAATAATATCATGAGGCTTTAACAGGATTGATTGTAGGACATAATCAAGGACCCAAACTTTAGTAATTATCAAGTAGATTATTCTTCTTTATTTCTATTGTCTGAACAATGCCTGTAAATTATAGAATAACGAATGGTGACTTTTGCCATCAAAACCATCACAAAAATGTTGGTAGTTTTATTCAGGAATTAAATAGACTTCCTCTTCACACGGACAACAGACATAAATTTTCGAAAAATATGACTAGACAATAAATGTATTAATATTTATTCTCATACTAACAAATAGAGAGAAGAGAGAAATGTGGTTTTACTAAACACAGACTAGCTCATTTCGGTACTAACATGATTTCATTTTATTTCTATAATTTGCTTCAAGCGGGTTTTTTTCAACACAAGGAGGAAACTGGAGGACCCATAGAAACCCCACAAGCTTGGGATCTAACATATGCCACTTGACTCAAAGATATACCTTATGTTCTAAGACACAAAAGTTAAACCATTCTGCCACCCAAACCTCGCTAATAACAAACCAGTGACAAATACATGTACATCAATATCTATTACATGCATTAATTCCTGTTCCATACAACCTAGATAAATGGTGTTTAACAAATAACACACTCTTAGTACAAACTAGATTATTTTGGTACTAACATATTGTCCAGTTCTATTTCAATAATTCACCTTAGCAGTGTGAGTAAACACGAAAACCTGGAGAGAAAACTGACCCTACTCCTTGTCACTTACAAGCTTGGAATTGAATCCACAGCCCTAAAATTAATGACAGGCCTCATGACTTAAAGTGCATGCATTAGACAATTTGACTATCTAACCCCTTCAAAGTAATCTACATGTATACCGTAACTTAAATGACATACACACATTATACAGCACCAATAGTCAAACATCAACTGTGTTTAAAGACTGACTGGGATAATGAAAACGGGCATACGCCACACAGTGCGGTATGGCCCAGACAACAGCAGTGGTACGATCTACCTGGGAAAATTCGGACTACCATTATAGAGTTTAACAATTAACATGGTGTATACAATACACATACTTTTTGTCTCATGCTTCCCCTTGGGATTGATCAACATTATATACATGTATGTATAAAGTATATTGTAATCTTTAAGAGTCATACATGTAACTTGTGAAATATTATAGGCTATAGGCCTACATATTATGAGTTTTGCCTACCCAGGAGAAAATTTGACTATTGTTAAATGTACCATCTATATTTAAACTGATGTCAACTTTTTAATTCTAACATATTACCATCAACAATCATAGATAAAAACATACCAGTAATACGATCAGCAACTTAATACAAGGGTGATTTCACACTATATTGTTCACTGTTCAGTTAAACAAGCGTTAAGTAGTAATTCAACTCAACTGTGCAGGAATGTACATGTTCAAAGACATTGGGTTTCACGTCCTCTGGACACAAACTAGGACATTTCGGGACTAACATATGGCTCAATATAGTAGTGACGCTGAAACAATGTGTTGTAATTATTTTTATGTTTTTTGTTTCTTAAATTACTTATCCTTTATTGCATGTAACTGGTATCCATGTCACACATTAATAATCCATACATATAGGTACACAAACACTCTTAAATTCGACATCGGCAGGACTAAATATATCAATTTCTTCATTTTTGTAACAAGTTACATGTATGCAACTACTGGTATATTAAATGAAATGCTGTCAAAACACAAAGTATTATTTCCAATTATATCGACAATACATTTAAAATAGCTTAAATAATAGAACATTTTATAGAAGGCAGAAATAGACTTGACATTTGACAGTATGATTTATATGCATGTAGATTTTGTCCACCACTCCCATAAACCATATTGCACAATATCAATAACACCCATTTACATTTTAAAAAGCTAACTGTATTAATTGTATTTATTTCAGAGACATAAAATCTACTAAACCATAAGATGCAACATATGGCATATTTCATCAAAAAGAAGATTGAATTTACCTACAAGTAACCTAATTTTCTAAAGTTAATATTATTGTAATTCTGAAGATGCATGGATATTATCACATGAATGGCTGTCTGGAGTCAAACGCTAGCAATGTAAGATTACGATAAAGAGCTTACCGTTCTTACTATTTATAATACATGTACCGGTAACTCAAAAATAGATAATAAATACAAACTACCGGTATATTGAGAATTTCATTCAAATTACTTTATTCTGTTGTGATAGTAGAAATTGACACAAATGGATCGCACCGCATATATTAATGTAATATGAATGTTCATAAACTGATTTACAGTTATGTTCAGCAAAATACTCCAGAAATCTCAATCGAATGGCAATCTCTAGTCGCCCATCCCTAAATACATTCGCCAGTTACATTTCACGTTCAACCTGAACTCACCAGAAGTTCCCGTATTCACGCTCGAAAATATCACGTACTGTCATTATTTCCTCAATATAATAATTGTTTGTGGAAGATTATTTATTTAGTTTATGAATTGAGACATTAAATGATGATTTTTGTGAGCCTACAAGCTTAGATGGATCACGTGATCACTATTTTTACCATCACAATTCCCCCCCCCCCACCGGTGTCTCAACAGGCTTCTATTGCTTAAATTGGTCGTTAATTAGACGCTTCCAAATGCTTTGGCTCCGGCAAAGGTGAACCAAATGCGACAAATAAGATGCCATTTTGAAGGTAATTCCAAGCTCTACCCAGCCATGGCATTTAGAACCTTAATTAATCAAGTTGAAAAAAATGTCCAAGTGCCTACTTGATGTCAAAGTCAAGTTTGTTATGAATTTTACAAGAGGGAACTTTTTTTTATTCGCTTGGATATTTATTTAATGTGAGGTGATTTTCAACACACAGGTAAGTCTATAAGAACAACCAAATTAGGATAGTCCAGGCAGTAATTAATAATTTAGATAACATTTTATTTCATGCCTAAAGAAAGACTGGAATAGGCAGATTAAATGCATGTTAAGTCTGTTATTAATGACAATGATGACATGATCAGTATGAATGCCTCATGACTGCCTTGCTCACTAGTATATTACACAGGTAAGTCTATAAGAACAACCAAATTAGGATAGTCCAGGCAGTAATTAATAATTTAGATAACATTTCATTTCATGCCTAAAGAAAGACTGGAAAAGGCAGATTAAATGCATGTTAAGTCTGTTATTAATGACAATGATGACCTGATCAGTATGAATGCCTCATAACTGCCTTGCTCACTAGTATATTACATGTGTACATATGACTGTAAATAGGTCAACATCTGATAACTCACTTAATATTCCATATGGTTCAATATTTCATATTGAAACTTACCTTTTTTAGGGGCCTGGATTGGGACTGGTGGTGCTGCTTTAGTCCAGGGGTTGGTTTTTGGAGGTGGTGCTTCTACGTATAATTTATTGTCGAACTTTTTTACTGTTGATTTCTCTTCTTTAGTGTTTTTATCGCCTTTATCTTTTGGTTTGGATTTGTCTGTGTCTGTACCATTTGTTTTAGCATTAGCATTCGGATGCCTATTTTTCTCATAACTTTTTGCATTTTCTACAGGTTTTTCTTTTTCTGTTGGTGGAGCACTTGATACCAAAGAGTCTGGCTGAGTAGCTGGGCTTGGGGAAGAACTCACTGCTGTGGCCATAGTTATGTGTATAAAAGGTACGACCAGAAATGTTTATGTAACTGGGACAGTGTCCAGTTTTATTATCTATACCCAAAGCAAAGAAATAATTTGATTTAATACAAATAAATGTTTTCAAACACAAGGGTAAGATGATACTTAAAACACACAACAATGGCCAGCAATTTCCGAGTAAACAATTCACAGAAAAGCACAAAATTTGGTGTTAGTTTCTCTTTTAAAAGTTTATACTAAAACAGTAATTACAAGTTATATTCTTGGTTAGCGAAAGTTTGTGCAATAGTTTGTAACGAAAATAAATGACGACTAGCGAAAATAAATGGAATTGAACTGTAAATTTTCGACACTGAAATGAAAATATGGACTTTAGTTTAGTTCAGCTGTGCAATGTTTGTGTCGAACGTAAACGCAGTAGCCACGTTGGAACAGTTTTTTTCTGAGTTGTTCAACTTTTCTATAAATTTAACAGTTTACAACTGTTTCTAGCAGAACAAATACATTTTTGTAAAGTAACTGACCGTGTTTTCGGGAGTAACATTATCGTTTAACAGTAGAAAAATGACGACAAATCAAGGCAACTGGACAAAAACCCCAAAGCACATGTCGCCATCAGTACAAGAGGGAAGTACGCATGTGTTGTGACACGGAAGTTATGCTTGACCCCCGTTAAGCACGTGATATGTCGATCTACACGAGATTCTGGGTTTGTGGCAGATAAGAATAACAAACAGTGTCACTGTTGTTTATAATAAAATGTACATAGTCATATTTACAAATAATATTCATGTTTGCAGTATGAATTAATTTGTAATTCTGACAATCTCATTGTATTCTCTTTTTTTGTTATATCATTATTTCTTATCGAAGATCACAAGTGCTTTTAATTAAAATTTAGGGCTATATTCCGAATAGAAAAAATAATGTAAAAAGATAAACGAAATACACGCCCCTTCCTTGCTTACTCAGATAACAATACTCGTGATGTCTTTACACGAGTTATTTTCTCCCGTAAATTTGATAGAGATAAAAAAATATCCCCACGTATGGCAAGATGGCCCGCGTCTAAGTTATAAAATTAAACAAAAAAAACCCCGCTAATAATGGATATAATGAATGAATGAAATGGGGTTTAACGTCCTAATGTTATGCACTTAACCTGAGCTAATTGAAGACGGGCATGCGCCATACAGTGTGCTATAAGGGAAATTTTGCCCGGGCAGTGGCGCTACGGCCAGCGCCTAGTCGTAAGGATGAGACAAGAAAGCGATTTACCCCGTGTACAGTTTAATTGTATGTTCCGGTCGGTGCATAAAATAAGGCCATTAAACCCCATTTTATTCATTACCGCCGTGAAAAGTTTGGTAAAGCTATAGTTTCATATAAATATTTATAATCTTTTTTTTTTAAGAAACAGTCCTTTATTATTTATCATAAGGCTAATAAGGCTATACAATAATTGATGCACAAAGTTGCTTTGTAAGGCAATGTTTCGTTTTTTATTTCGGATGCTGCCTCAACCATTACAGTTAAGGGTCGCATGTTCCTGTGGAGTGTTTGAGAATAGAATGAATGAAAAAGGGTTTAACGTCCTACGCTTCTGGGGGATCACGGTGGCTTAGTGGATAAGGCGCTGGTTCGCTAGCCTGGAGGTCGAGTGTTCGATCCCTGCATTGGCAGAGAAAGTTCATCTCGATTTTCCAACGTGATTTCCCCTTGTCAGTGATGCAGAAGGAGGGCCTGACAAGGACAGCTGCCTAGTCGTTCGGATGGGACGAAAAACCGAGGTCCCGTGTACACATTGGAATGCACGTAAAAGATCCCTTGGCAGTTGGAATTCGATATAAGAGTAGGCCGTAGCGCCGCTGCCCGTATGGCGTATGCCCGTCTTCAATTAGCTCAGGTTAAGTGCATAACAGTAGGACGTTAAACCGCATCCGAACGACTAGGCACCTGCCTTTTCAGGCTCTCCGTCTGCACCACTGACAAGGGGAAACCACACCGGAAAATCGAGATTTTTTCGGCCAATGCAGGGATCGAACACCGACCTCCAGGCTAGCGAGCCAGCACCTTATCCACTTAGCCACGTGATTCCTTGTTTGAGAATAGACCACGGAGATACAGCTTGTAAACATACATTATGAAAAAGAGAGAGATAGAGAGAGAGAGAGAGAGAGAGAGAGAGAGAAATGGGGTTTAACGTCCACTCAACACAACTAGGTCATTTCGGGACTAACATATGGTTTAATTTTATTTCAATAGCAGTGGGCGGAAACCCGCGAGGTTGAGAAGGCGCCCCTATCTCCATGCCACATACGCTCACACCAGGGCTCGAAACCACAGCCACAAGCCAGAGGTGGCCGGCAAGCTAGAGGTCCAAGCGCGGCACTCTAGACCACGAGGCCACCCACCCCCCCTCATCATGAAAGAGCTAAATCTGCCTATTGTGTGTGTTTCTATATTTTTATCTCCCAATGTTATATAAACTATCATTTAAACAATTATTAACATGACAAGTTCGAAATAAACTTTCTAGACTCCGTTTTTAGATACATGTAGACGAGCGGGACTAAAATGTCGAATAACAAGTAGTGTCGTTACGCTATTAACCAATGCCAAAACTCGAAAACAGTGACTACTTCGCTCAGAATAAAGTAATAAGATTATCTAACAGTGTTCAACAACTGATAGAACGAGCGAATATTACACGTACACAATAAAGTATTAGAATGGTGAAAGCCGTTTATTGGCATAACATTTAACAGGGAAGTTTAAATCCCGTACGGCTATCAAGATGGATACAGACCACTTAAGCAAAAATAGGTATTAGCTTCTTAGCCAGGTGTTTCGAAAAGAGCAAACATACAAAACATAATAATACACAAAACCAGGTAAACATTGAACTGTAGCTCAAAATTGTTGCTATGAATGAGGTGGAAAACGGGTCGAGTTTATGAAGACTGACACCATGTTTAGGACATTACTCCCAATATGCGCCCAAGGGTGTCGCTGGCTAGGGTAATCTACTTTAGTCTTATCAAGTAAAACTGTCAAAATTATGCTAAAATGACATTGGCTATGCAACTGGAAAGCCACCAAAATGTTCCCAATCGGCCCACCGCTACACCTTAGGCCGATTCCAAGTGTGTGTTCTTTTTGGGATGCTATATACAAAAACTACCACCCTATTTAAACCATATCGATTACCTCCCTTGTTTTGGCTTTGAATTTGCCAGGAATATCAATTTCACTTGAAGTAAGGGTCGAGGCGAAAAACCTTGGTCGCGTCGACAAATTGACACAAGTTGTAAAAGGCTCTGGGGGTAACGTATTAGTTAAAAATTATCGGGATAAATGAAGACCGTGGGATAACCAAAAATAACACATTTGACGACCGACAAGCGGAGAGATGCAATAGCTATTGAGATTTTTTTCTTCTCCAACGAACCAATCCTAACCCCACCACACCCTTACACCCCCCCCCCCCATATTATTATCGACAATCACATAAACAAGGTGACTTTTCGCTGACGTATTGTAAGAAAATATTTTGTAAGGTTTATTTCAGAAAATACGTGCACCATAGCAGCCCCCCCCCCCCCCCCCACACACACACACTCACCCCCACACATACACACACGCTCTTAATAACAGTTTAAAATATTCATAAAGCATACATCCTGTAATAGCTAAATCTGCCTAATAATACAGGTAGTTCTTAGTTCAGAAATCTTATCTAAATTATGAATTATTCAAGACTATAATCAACTATGGGTGTCAATTAACGCTAGCCTGTGATATTTACTTGATTAGGATCCGATTTCCTGCTCAACTATCATTCATGATTTACTCATGAAATGGATAATCTAGACTGAAATTTTCACCAAATTGCCTTTACATTATCTAGTTTTTAACTATAATAGTGGGAACTGCCAGCTCTTTATCTAATCTGCCATAATGTATCTTTAAATAATGTTCTATGAAACGTGTAAATTTGAGCTTTTTGTTGGTCGGAGTGGTGTAGCTGATGACATTGAATGATTTATTTTGGTCAAGATATCCACTAAAAAGGGGTGTTGGATGGCTGAATGGTTAGCGTGCGCGCGCTGTATCATAAAGCCTGTTATTGAGACAACTGGCGTGGTTTCGAATCCCCGGTTGTACGTGACAAGGAGTAGGGTCGCTTGTCAAACCTCGTTGGTTTTCTCTGGGTCCTCCGGTTTTCCCCCACTGTTAAAGACCCCTACGCGCAAGCGAATTATTGAAATAATATTAAACCATATTATGTAAGTCCCGAAATGACCTAGTTTGTGTCGAGTTGACGTTAAACCCCATTTCTCTCTCTCTCTCTGTAATCGTGCGCATAGAGGCGGTAAAAAATTACGTGAAACACAATTAGGTCTGTATTGTTTGTCGTAAAATAACCCTAGATACGACGGGTTCATTGATCTGATTATAGTATATTAAAGATATTATTATAACATGGAAATAGTAGATACAGTATGTGTGTTATTAATGTGAACCTATTACATGATACTAACACCCTTATAGTTTAATATCAATAATCCATCGGTTGTAAGCCTATTATTAGGTCTAAAGGCTTCAATGAACAGCTTATCCACACAAAACACTTGTTACCCAAAGCCTGATTCAAATCAAAATTTATATGTCATGAATTCCCATTTATCGACCATAAAAACAATAGATATAGGCTACATTGTCCGTCAATTTTACAACACCTCAGAAGACCTCCCACTCCCCTCGTTGCTATGAGTTATGTTAATATTATGACCCTGGTTATGGCCTACAAGATACATGGTAATTAAAATTTCAGAAAATATTAAAGCCATGAAATGAAATGGCGTTGACCGATGTATACAATGACCTACTTTTTTTTAAATTCCAACTTTATGTACATAGGACCTTATTTGCTCGTCCCACCCGAACGACTAGACACTGTTTATTGCCCTTCGTCCTGCACCAACGGAAACCCCGAGAAACAGAGACGCCATGGTTAGCGTGTCTGCGTCTTACCTACTGAGCCAGAGCGGCTCCAAAATGAAATGGGATTTAACGTCCTACTGTTCTGCTCCGGCTAATGAAGACAGACAAACGCCATACAGTGTGATACGAGGGGCATTTTGGGTGGACAGCGGCATATCGAATTCCAACTGTCAGGGGCTCTTTTACGTGCACGCCAATTTGTACACGGGACCTCGGTTTATCACCGACCTCCGACCTATTAGACAACAGCCCTTGTCAGGCCCTCCGTCCTGCATCACTGACAAGGGGGGAATCACTCCGGAAAATCTGGATGAACTTTCTCGCCCAATGAAGGATCGAACAACAAACCTCCAGGCTTAGCCACCGTGACCCCCCAGAGCGGCTCCCAAACTACCCTTAATGAGAACGATTACAATATATGGCAATACCTTTACAAGATAAGATTCGTATAGGATACCCTACATTCTACATACCATCCATAATTTGAATGATTACATATAAAAACACTGACAAAACTTTGGGTAATTGATATTTTATCATAAGAACGCTCTTTTTGGTTCGTGTCGGTGATTATATCATCAATGGGATGAGAGACAATTGAATTCACTGACAAAGCTCTCTAGTTTAATCAAGTAGACCTTTTCATTTTCAATCACCCGAAAATAGCCATTTATAAAAACAACAACAAACAGTGTGTCCAGCGTGACCCATTTTCTCTGAGTAATCGTGTACGTCTATATCACATCTATATATCGTGACCTGACTACACGACTAATTAAAGAGATTATCGGGGTATTAACTCCAACCGGATTAGTATTATGAGATTAGTTTTCTGTTTTCAGAGAAAATACGAGTTTATTTGATTGTGTCGGTTGATCTGCAACCACCCCGTTCATTATATCTCCTTTGTTGAATGTGTTGGGATTGTTAATTTGATTCCAGAAGTCCATGTTACTTGGGGTCTCTTGTTATTTTTGTTGGTTATTTGCAGTGTAGCCTACCACTGGATGGTTTGTGCTTCTCAGGTTTAAGTTGATCTACAAACACCCAGTTCAGTACAGCGTCTTTAGTGGATACCTCACGATTGTTTTAACAACAGAAGTCAGTGATATTGGTAGTCTGTTTTCCGTGTCCTTGCAGTGTACCATTGGATGGTTTGTGTGTCAATTTCATCTTTCTAACACCGACGTGTGATCAATTTCATGGAGATATTGGACTGGACATCAAGATAAAAAAATAGCTGGTAGAATTTACAACAAAATCAAGCAATTCCGAACTAGGAAGGAATGAACTTCAGAGCTGCTGATATTGAATAATAACTAACCCAGAATAAGTTTACATTCACGTGATTTGAAAATATATTTTCAGACTTTGCGTCAGTTTGAATGCTTTGTGAAAAACTTCAAGAGTTCGAAAACTGGCAAATTTGATCAAATCGAAGTTCATCGAAACTTTTGGCTTATTGTGAATTTTTTTTGAAATTATGAATTAAAACGAAAAACACGCTCTTAATTCCAAGGACCTGTCGGATTAAACGTTTTTGAGAAAACATTGGAATAATCGTTTAGTTTATTTCATTCACGATAAGACGGCAAGATGGTTTACAAGATGGCGGGAAAGGATAAAATAGGGGGAATAGATCTGCTGCGTTTGGCAGCGGGAAAAATAATCCAGGATATTTCTATGGAGAAACTGAAGGAAACTGATCTTTGTAGTCAAACTGACAAATTGTATCGCCTCACCCAACACCTCATGAGAGAACGCTCCATCTTTCTACCCAAATATGGTATCTTCGCCCATTTGGAAGAGCGTTTAGAACCGGTTGTGGATCACGCCGGGAGGACACTCAAACCAGCAGATACACAAAAACTTTTCAAAGAAAATAAAGTATCAAATCTCTTGAAGAAAAGAAAAACTTCGCTGAAAGACAGGGAGCGGCATACATCCGGTTGCTCGACTTCTGCTGATGAGGGGCCTGACGATATCCTCCAGGATGAAAAGGCGCGGAGAAATTCCCTGTTGGTACGTGCTCGGGCTTCCGAACTTGTTCACGCAGCCCTGTGGGAAAAAAGACATTCTAATGCGGAACCCATCCCAACTAACGCATTAAAGAAATTAACTAATGTGGTTGTCAAACGTAAAAAGAATAGCACTTTACCATTCGCTGCTAATAGTCTCGATAAAATTGCTATTCTTAGAAAAAATGTTAATACTATTGAAAATAAATTCAAAGCCTTATCACATAAAGTTTCAACAAAATTAGATACTCACGCCAACGTTCAATTAAGTTTGCCCGACATCGATGTTTATCACCCATCAAGATTCCAGGTACCCGGAGAGGTAAGCACTTTTTTCTAAAAGATGCATTATAGAAGATTTAAATATAATTGAACCATATGTTAGTCCAAAAATGATCTAGTTTGTCTCAAGTGGACGTTAAACCATACCACTCCCCCATCGCTCCATTATTAAAGCCATGGGCGTCAACACATCTTAAGCCCAGCTTATGTCGCCCTACGACGCGATAAAACTGTCGGCGACAAGCGGCAACTGACAGCTTATGTCGCTTCGACTCAATTTATCCGCGTTTCGACCTCTAGCTGACCGGCCACCTCTGGCTTGCGGCTGTGGTTTTGAGCCCTGGTGTGAGCGTATATATGTGGCATGGCGATAGGGGCGCCTTCCCAACCTCGTGGGTTTCCTCCGGGCACTCCTGTTTCCTCCCACTGCTTAAGACCCCTACACGCAAGCGAATTATTAAAATAAAAATTAAACCATATGTTAGTCCCGAAATGACCTAGTTGTGTTGAGTGGACGTTAAACCCCATTTATCTCTCTCTCTCTCTCTCTCTCTCAATTTATCCACGACTAGACGCAATTACGAGAAACCAGTTGGTCCCAGTCGTAAGAGCGCTTATGTCGCTTGCGACTAGGAACAACTAGTTGTCTCCAGTCGTAGGAGTAGAACATTTGCGACTCGGAGAAACTAGAGACAACTCGACGACGACTGGTTTGCATCCGACTCACACCAGTCGTAAGAACGCTAAGTTCGCCCAAGTAGTCACGACTGATTATTTCCACTTGATCGTAGACCAGTCGCCGATAGTTTTATCGCGTCCTAAGCCCAGCCCTTATGTCAATAGGGAAACAATGGAGGTGATTGTGTTGTTATTTCCTGTGTGTATGATTTTTTTCAAGGGTGGGAAATGATGCCCATGGTCGTATTATAGTGAGTTGATAACCTATTGAGCAAAAGACATAGAAATAATTATGTCTCGACTTTCTTAGAAAATTTATTTCACTTGTTGGGAACCAGATTTTATTCTTAACAAAAGGCAGAGCATTTGGGAAAAAAAGTTGCGAAACACCGGTTTTTGTTTGAATATGGGTCTGTGTAAATAGTGTAGACACCAGATTTTTTCTAAACAAAAGGTGGGGAACGATGAAAACACATTGTCAATTTGGGAAACATGGGTACATATTACGTTGTTAGTGTTTTTCAAAATGGCCCAATTTCAACCTATTCCATTAAATTTCACAAACTGAAAATCTAGTTTTATTTTGTTTAGTAAGTGGTTCTTCTCCATGTCAATCGTTTGCCTATGTTTTATATGTGGATATTTGTATACCTTTAGGCGTCAGTGATGTGGCGACGTTACGCTAAGATAATTGTCATCATACATCTGTGGCTGAGAATGTTACTGAAGTGAGTATTTTTTTTTACCAATATTAACCCAAGTAAAGTACCATTATAGACACTTGGCTCATTTCTCAATCCCGTGGGTTTATTTTAATAATAGTTTTTAAACAATATGTTTAAAGGACCTAAGTCCGTAACTCAAAATCCTCCAAAATCTTCGATATCGAAAACACGAATTATTGGTCAATTTAAATCAACCGAGTTGTATTGAGAGACTCGAGGGACGAGGCTAGACACACGGCACCAAACCAAACGGGGTTATGTAGACTGGAATAACTAGACGCTAGAAATTTGCACTCGATTGAGACTGCGTGGCTTATTTTGCCGGACATAACTGATTTGAAATTGGAGTAAAAACGGAAACCATTGAATGTAAATCAGTTTATATAATATATATTCACATTACAGTATTATATGCGTTGCGACCCACTTTTGTGAATTTCTAGGTCCCAGGTGTTAGCGATTTAGCTCCTTTAAATCTATTAAAACCCAACACTACAAAATAACAAAAGTGTATCCTATTCGTGAATAGGACTTCGTGGCCAGAATGAGTTTTTGTTATGGTGGCATAATGTCGTGGACTCGGTTGTCAAATGTGTCCGACGATACTATTATTAATAATAAACACACTTTATGGATATACTACTTCTGAATTTTATTAACATGCTACGTTTCAATACACATACAGGTATCGTTATCAAGCAAATAATGATTAATTAACAAAAATGTGATGCAATATATAGGTGAACACTTTGGAAGCCATTCTGTAGATAAAACAGTAACAATAAACTGATTAACAAGATGAAAGATGTAATATATTATACACAACAAAGAGAAACCATTATAGCGGATAACACAATAACAACAATTAATTAACCAGATCAAAGATAACAATTTGAACCATTTTGCAGATACTCAAAGACCATAATAATTAAACAAATAGTAGAAACCATAATGATTAACCAAATAGATAATAAGTAATAAGTAGAAACCATAGACCACAATAATATACCAGATGAAATACATATATAATAAATAGAAACCATTTTAGCAGATTAAAGAAAAAGATAATAAGTAGAAACCATGTTTCAGGTACGCCAAAGACCACAGTGATATAACTATTTAATAAGTAAAAACCATTAAGCAGAATAAATGAAAAAGAAAAAATTGTTGGGGGGGGGGGCACACATTAACCAACTATTAGGGATTAAGTAAATCTACCCATAGGTTTGGGAGAAAATGTCCAGTGTCTCTGTTTAGTTTGGGCTTATGTTTCTGGATTTCTAGTGCTTCTCTGAGGACTCTGTTTTTCCACACTGTCAAGTTCCTGGCTAGAATTTCCGTTTTTTCCCATTTAATCTCATGCTGTGGGTTGTTATAAATATGTTCTGCTATTGCTGATTTGTTAAACTCTTGCTTCCTAACTGCAGTGTGGTGCTCTTTAATTCGCACTGACATTGGTCTGGATGTTTCTCCTATGTACTCACTGTCACATACACATTTTATTTTATATATGACACCCTTTGGGTCGTTTTTTGATTGTTTTAATCTGCCATTAGCGTTTAACATGGTTTTTAATGTTGTGCCGCTGCTAAATACCACATCTGCGCCTATTTGTTCTTTTAGGATTCTTTTGATTTGGTGACTGACTGGTCCTATGAATGGAATCGTAATGAATATTGGATAATTATTCCTTACACTTTCTGGTGGTTTGCACGTGTGTGTTAGCGTTTTCTTCATTGTTGATTTAACTTGGTTTTCAGGGTAGTTGTTGTATTCTATAAGGACATTGTTGATGTGTTGTAGTTCATCGCGTAGTAGTTCATCGTCACACAATAATTTAGCGCGTCTGGTTAAAGTATTTATAATTCCTGTCTTGACTTTGTTAGGGTGGTTTGAACTGTTATGTATATATTGGTCTGTGTGGGTCGGCTTACGATAAACAGTGGTTTTTAGATTATTTTCAGAGTTGTTGACCAATACGTCTAGAAAAGGTAGCTGTTTATCTTGTTCAAGTTCTACCGTAAATTTCATGCGGGGGTGGGCGCTGTTAAGATGATCAAGAAGGAGCTGAGGGTTCTTACTTGTTTCCATGATGACAAATATATCATCGACTTTTCTCATCCATTGTATTGGTTGGAAAGGTGCAGACAAGAGAGCAGTATCTTCAAAATGCGTCATGTACACTTCCGTTATGAGTGGACTTATTGGAGAACCCATGGGCAACCCGTGGACCTGTTCATAAATGCCGGCCTGCCATGAAAAATAAGTAGAGTTGATGCAATCATCTATAAGTTGAATTATACTATCGATTTTGAGATTTGTAGACAGTTCATGGTAAATGACTTCAATTCGTCGTCGCAAAAGGATCAATGCTTCATCTCTTGGTATATTGGTGAACAAATCTATTACATCATAACTGACCATCTGACCATTATTATCTTTTTGCTTAAGTCTTTCGCAGAAATCTGCCGAGTCTTTGATGTAGGAACTGGCACTGGTAGCTATGGGCGATAACAATTTAGAAATATACTGTGCTGTATTGTAGTACACTGATCCCCGAGAGCAAGTTAACAGTCTAATTTTGATCGGGTCTTTGTGAATTTTAACCTGTACTCTGGCATAAGGTGGTGTTGGATGGGATATATTTAATTTATCATAAAGTTGTTTGTCTATTTCATTATTGTCGCGAAGGGTTTTTAATGTTGACTTAAGTTGTCTGTCGAGTTTAGCTGTGGGATCCTTTTTCAGTAGTTTGTAGGTTGAACTGTCTGACAGGGTGTCGTTGACTAGTTCGTTGAGTTGACAGGTATCTATTATGACTGTGGCTTTACCTTTATCAGCTGCTACTATTGATATATCTTTATTATCTTTTAATTCTTTAATCGCCCTGGTTTCATCTTTAGTTAGGTTAGGTTTGGTAACTGTGGGTTTTTCAAGAATCTTTTTGATTTGGTGTCTTATATAATCTATTTTTCCATTCGGTGCAAGTTGTTGGAGTCCTTTCTCTATGTTGGTAATAAACGTTTCAGTTGGTGGTTTGTTGGTTGATGGTATAAATTTAAGTCCTTTCGATAGGAGGTTTACCTGGTCATCTGTAAGCGTGTGGGAGGAGAGGTTGACTACTGTCTTCTTTAAATAATCTTTCTTGCTGTTAACTGAGGCTTTGGATTTAACTGTTTTGGTATCTTCTGCTTGTAGGTGATTGAATTTCTTTATTTGTTTCTGCTTGGTTTCTAATTTAAGTTTATCTGTTGCTTTTTGGTTCAAATTGATAAACTTTAGATAATCTGAAGGTGTTAAGGTATCGACAAGTTTGTTTAATAATTCGGTTTCTGTAACTAGAAAAGAGTGTTTTACTTTCCTATGATGTGATATTCGTTCTTTTACTAATCGTTTACTTGCACATTTGAGTATTTGGTTGGTTTATTTTTAGTGCATTCTATTTCTATATGTCTTATAAGGATTAGATACTATTATTGTATGGCACAAAGGGCAGAAAACCATATATTATTATGTTACTTTAGTACTCCGAAAGTTCTCGAACCCAAATAATGCAAAATATGTTCGAGCAGCAATTATAGGTATTATTTTCGGTGAATTTTCATCAAGAAATCTGAGCAAACATTATACAAAGCATTGGGCTTCCTGGAAGTCTATGGGAGTTTTGATTGTATTTTCTTTTCAGTAATGATAAATGTAACTGGGAGAAAGAATTAAAATCATTTGTGGATATTGCTGTGGGCATAGAAGAAAATCAACAGCCCGAATTGATGCAGAAAGCTGGACTGTCTTTTGACAAATCTTACTTTAAAACAAATAAACAGGTAGGCGTGGTTAGAACATCTTCCGGTCACATGTCCTGGATTTTTTTATGCTGCAAAACACTATACAAAAAATCTTGCTGGATAATTCGAGTCAAATTATGTTTAATGTTTCAACATATTTTCAATTATCGCTTAACAATGAAATCGATGTCAGTCAGAGCTGTCGGTATGTGGGGAAGGGGCGTGGTGGACAGGGGATAGGGACGGCAACCTATCCCAATGCGTACTCCTCGCAGTGTTCCGTTTGATTAGAACTAATCCGACGTAAGAGAGGGATTTCTCGCACCATTGCTTCAGGAATATGATCCCAATGGTACAAATTTTATTCCAGGCACAGGTAAGACGTGAGGAATCATACGCCTTGTAGTTTCTCGATTGATTTATCTCAGTTCATACCTGGGAGGGGGGCTGTGGGCTACCCCAGGCCTGGGAGGGGGGCTGTGGGCTACCCTCCCCACTTCCCCGTGATGCGGTGAACCGCCTTTTTTTTCTTGCACAAACACCAGAGAATGAGACCATATATCATTCTGAAATATTGGGTGCAGAGAAAATTTTCGGGCAAATAGCCTACACCCCCACCCCCAACAGTGATTGATCCTTGCGCCTATGGACGGGGGGGGGGGGGATTGTTTGAATAGAGGACCTGCTATTTTGTGTTTTATTATGTTTTAGATATCATTAAGCAGTGAAGTGAGGAAAACTTTAACAACACGAGCATCAGCTAGAACTCCAGAAATGCTAAAACAAGTTCTCCTAGGTTTACAGAGTTTACAGTCACTAGGGGAATACCCAATAAAAACACAGGAAAAACTCTGTCAGGTTGCCTGGTATCAAAAGTAAGTACAATGAGATTTGAGGTAAAATGGTCACCAAAGCTTTTCGTACCAACACCCTTGGTAACAGCTTGGTCACAGCCAACGTATTCAGCGTATTTTAATATTAAAATATATAAATTTTGTTCGAGATTATCGAGACTAGACGACTTTCAAACTAGCCTGACTGGATACCATGGGTAGCTAATGGTAGTGTAGGCCTACCGAAGGAAATGCAACTATGCCCATCACCACCTTGTCTTGGACCAATAAATTTTCGGGATTGTGAATAGGACCATATCAAACAGTGCACTTAACCAACCCGAATTCAACAGAGTCTCAGAAATAAACGTCCGTCTATGTATGAAATACAATGGAATATCTTGTCTCAAATTTCAGTTCAAACTATTCAAAACCGCTTATCCGGACATGTAACACTTTAAAAGAATTTCGGGTCGATTATCTATTGCCATTCTTTTAGAGGTCTATTCGGTGCATTACCCATATGCTGTGCCTGTACTTGATAACGGAGGGTAAATTTCACATACACGTTATTTAAAAAAAAAAATAAAAGTCTGGTTTTATCCAGATGCAGGTCTCTATTTCCAGATTAAGACTGACGGGTTAATTTATTTGAAAACGTATCTTGAATTAATTGCTCGGCTCGGCCGTAAGTTAGGGGTTTTTGAGTGCCTTTGACACATGATTAAGCAGTTTTATTCTCCAAAACATTATCGAATGTGGCCCTTCAACATATTATGAAAAATATAATTGCTGCTAAAAGAAAACCATGATAGGCTTTTAACTACTAATAGGAAACCAAATTCCAAATACTTAGCGGGATCACGTTGCTAACTGGGCAAGACGCTGGCTCGCTAGCCTGGAGGTCGAGTGTTCGATCCCTGCATTGGCTGAGAAAGTTTATCTCGGTTTTCCCACGTGTTTTCTCCTTGTCAGTGATGCAGAACGGAAGGCCTGACAAGGACAGCTGTCTAGTCCCGTAAACACATTGCGTGCACGTAAAAGATCCCTTGGAATTCGAGCAAAATTTCCCTCATAACACATTAGCCCAGGCTAGGTGCATAACAGTATGACGTTAAACCCCATTTCATTTCTACATACTAAGCTATGCACTACTATACCTCACGTGGCAACAACGAATATATAAAACAGATAAGGATTGTTTACATTTATTGTGTGCTAACTAATCTCTTTCAGTCTATAATGGGTGTTATCACGCCTTTAGTTGTACAAATAACCTAGTTAACCCCGAGGAAATATAACTTTATGGGAAAAAGCCAGCTCAGTCTATAATTGATGTTATTTTACTATTACAGAGTACCATCTAGGAAGGCCATTGTTCGTCAAGGTCATCCCTCAGAATGTTTTTATTTTGTATTAGGTGGAACAGGTTAGTGTTATTTAAATCATATGATTGGGTTAAAGATGCATTTTGCAAACTATTTCATTTCAATAATTCGTTTGCGCGCAGGGGTCTTAAGACGTGAGTAGAAACTCGGGTACCCAGAGAAAACAACAGACCATACTCCCTTGTTATGTGTAAACGGAGAATCGAATCCACACCACTTGAATCAATGACAGACCTTGTGATTTCACGAGTACGTGTTAAACCACTAGACCACCTAACCCCCATGTAAGACGGGTTTTGTAAGTTGTTGTATATGTATATTGCAAATAACGACAGGGGAAATTGGTTTTATAATAGAGAGAGAGAGAAAGCTTAAGATTTCATTCTTCCACCAAACCCCAGAAAATATACATATAATAGTATATATCTTTCCCCGTAAAATTTTGTATAACATTTATATAATTTCGGTGTAATTTGGTGTATAATTTATTTCAGCATTTGTAAAGAAGATTGTGGAGGATCCCGACACTGGTGAACCTATTTCAACTACAGTCGCTAAACTCACAAAAGGCCAAAGTTTTGGGGTGAGTGTTACTATTATTATATTGTAAAAAATCCTACAATCTTTAACAAACGTCTACGTGTTTTCCCTTTCACCCCAACTACCTTGAAACGATACTGGGCAGATACCATGGAACCTGAAACCCCGAAACATCACCCGGTAACTCATGATACATGAGAGGTTTTCTGGTCATCTACGGCGCAAGAACTTCAGTGGCAAAAGACATATGGACGAACGCCCAAGAACCCAACGACCCCGAAATGTTATCGGCGGATCAAATGAGCCGAAATTTTAAAGTGACCCTGCCTTGTTATTACCTTCTTTGTTCGAAACTTCCTTGAAATAATATTTAGCCGCTACCATCGACCCCGAAAGCCCGAAACATCATCCTGTGTTCCACCATATGGAACCACGACCCCGAGATATTATCTTCTGATCCAAAGAGTCGAAATGTGATAAGGTGACCCACACATGGCCTTACGGCACGGGGGCACCAAAGCCTGACCATGGACCCAATGTAATCTGTTTCACTGAGGTATAGTGATAGTATTCTTAAAGCTCGGTTTTGTGACTGACCTTCATAAGTTCAAGTTTGCCCAATTTGAATAAAATACAGATCTATATTTCGTTTTATCTTTTATACTTTGCATGACCTTTACTACATGAAGATCTGACCTAATGACTTTAGACATTTGATTAACCAATCAGCGTTAAATTTCTAGTAGGATACCCACAGTTCCGTGCATCGCAGGCCAAGAACTCGCGGCAACAGACCGTTTCATTGGCTAATCCCTCACATCATCCAGAACGCGGGTTATATAACACATCTTCCAGATCCTAGTGTAGTTAAGACAAATTTGGAACTAAATGTATAAAAAACGAAACGAAATAATAATATAATCTGTGTTTTAATCTTGACGTCACATCATTTGCTCAATGGCGCGTGCATTGTTTATGTAAGACATTGTTGCGTAAACTGATCCGGACAAAATGGCGTATTTTACTCATTTAATATATTCATTTACACTAAATAGGAAATACTTTTTATCTAGAGGGTTGGGATGGCCCAGTGGTCTAGAGTGCCGCGCTTAGACCTCTAGGTGGCCGGCCACCTCTGGCTTGCGGCTGTGGTTTCACGCCCTGGTGTGAGCGTATGTGGCATGAAGATAGGGGCGCCTTCTCAATCTCGTGGGTTTCCTCCGGGCACTCCGATTTCCTCCCCCTGCCAAAGACCCATACGCGCAAGCGAATTATTGAAATAAAAATTAAAACCATATGTTGGCCAGAAATGACCTAGTTGTGTTGAATGGACGTTAAACCCCATTTCTCTCTCTCTCTTTTTATCTAGATATACTTCAAACACTTTTATTTTCTATAATACTTCATTAAAGCTCATTAAGTCGCACCTCTCAGTCATACCCCTTAGTGATTGCAGTGGCCTAACCAATATTCACTGCTAATCAGCTCCGAAATGGCATCAAGTATCCAAAAACTATAATAGAGAGGAAACAAATAACTACATCGTATGGCTTTTAAACTAGAGAATGTCTAACTTTCTCCAGAAGTTCAAAATAAATTGTTATATCCGTCTGGCTATTAAACTAGAGAATGTCTAACTTTATCCAGAAGTTGAAAATAAATTGTTTTATCCGTCTGGCTAATAAACTAGAGAATGTCTAACTTTATCCAGAAGTTGAAAATAAATTGTTTTATCCGTTTTAAAATGTAGGAAGTTGGTTTACTATTTAACAATAAAAGAACGGCAACAGTTGAGTCGGCGACCGAAATGGAGATGTTGGTAGTCGGTAAATCTGATTTCTACCATATATTTATGAACACAGAAGATCCGGAACAAGAATCCAGTCACATTATCTATCTTAGGTGAATATCATTTTAAATAATGTGACCACTTGGTTGGTTGTGGCATCTCTTTGAGGCTAAATAAAAACGGACACACGCCATACAGAGTGCTCCGAAGAAACTTTTCTCGTACAGCGGAGCTTCGACACACCCTTGTATCTAATTCCAACTGTCAAGGGGTCTTTTACATACACACAATTAATGTGTAAGAGGGACCTCGGTTTATCGTCCGATCAGAACGACTAGACACCCTTCGTCCTACTCTTTTACGAACCATGAGTGAACCCGAGACCTCCAGTCTATGAGTCACCACCGCCCCAGGAGGCAAGGGATAAGTTGTTCTAATCATCGGCAGCTCTAATGCTTATTTCAATCACTGAAATTTGGAATGGAGATAGGTTTTGGCTATGACGTTAAAATCTTCAGACGTAATTTAAGTCGATCGCAGTGGGGAATTCCCCTGGTTATAAAGACAGAAATCCGTATTTTCTGAGACTAGGTCCTCTCTTCCTCCAAATCCAGCACTGGTTTTGTATGCATTTGTCTTAGTTTTTTTATTCGTGTTTTTGTTCTTATGGCACCCCTCTTAATCTGTATCCGATCTTGCACTGTAGGGTTAACCTTAGTTGTGTTTTTTTTTCATGTTACATTACCTATAAATAATGGTTGACTACCATGTTATTTCAGACAGCAGCCATTGTTAAAATATTGGCCAATAGATGTACTGAAAAAAGAACCAGGTTCTTGCCTACTTCATTATTTCAAGTAAGTTTATCACGTCATCATCGTCGCAACCGCGGCATCCACTAAATGCTCAGACAGTATTACCTCTAGACAGTGCGCAAACACTATTCCTGAACAGTTGTAGTAGGATACCACCAGTTCCGTACATCCGACGCCAAGAACCCGCTGCAACCAGGGCCGGGTTAACCTTGTGGGGGGCCCGGAACATACCAAGTGTGCGGGGGGCCTCATTTCAAATTGTTCGTACTGACCGCGGATCGTACTAGTATGTACTCCGCCCCCTTGAGTGCCTGTGGTGTTTGCCTTCCAGGAATTTGATTTTTTAAAATAAGGACTGATTTCAGTGCATCTGCGACAATTTGGGCAGCGATTTCATTGACGTTTAGAATTCGTTGACAATTTGAGTATTTTAAACAGAGCCTTTCTCTCATGATGTTTTCATTTACTTTACTTTAGTGAAATTATTTCAGGTGACATATAACATTAAATTCCGTTGTCTGATTCACTATACTATGATTACGTTAATTTCCCGGGACTGCTTGGGCCCCAGCAATCACATCGCGGTATGGAGTCACCGGAACTGGTTAGGACCTATTCATTGGTAGAACCTCTAAATTATGTAGTTTAGTTAATTTTATGGTCAAACCGATCTTTGCCCCCCCCACCCGGAAATCTGTAGGTACCTACCAGTCCCGGAACCACCAATATCCCTTACTGCTCAGGGCCCCAATCCTCGCCCCTCAGCCCAGGTGGTGGTTAACTCCATCCAGGATAAATATTAGTATGACAGAGTTTTGTGGGGGGCATTTGTCCCACTTTGCCTCCCCTAGATCTTGCACTGGCTGCAACAGACTGTTTCATTGGCTAATTGAGTCAAGTAGCGTGGTTTCGATTATCAGCTTGAACGTGACAATGAATCTGTCCAAACTCGTGTTTTATCCGCGGGTCCTCCTCCCTCCAGCTGTTAAAGGCCCTTACGTACCAGCGTTATAATTAAAATAAAATTGAACCACGTGTTAGTCCCGAAATGACATAGTCTGTGTCGAGTGGGCGTTACCCCCTTCTCTCTCTGCAAATATAAATCTAATGGAATGTTGTTTAACGTCCTACTGTTCTGCTTTGACTGCGCCTATGTAAACGGGCATACGCTTAAGATCTACCGTGAGGGAATTTTTGCTTGGACAGTGACCCAATAGCCTACTCTTACATCAATTGCAACTGCAAATGGATCTTTTACGTGCACGCCGATCTGTACACGGTACCTCGGGTTTCATCCGAACGACTATATGGTCTCCTTTGTTAAGCCCTCTGTCATTTCTTTCTAGGCCAGCACCGGGATCGAACACGGGACCTCAAGGTTAGCGATCAAGCATCTCACTCACCGAGCCACAGTGGCTCCCTTGCCAATATAGTTTTAGTTAGTAATAAGAGAATTTTTTTAACATGCTATTGTCAGGGGTTCTATAGGCTTCTGCCTGTTCTCCAATCCAGTTTTGGGAATAAATATTGTTCAGAAAAAAATGGGAACATTGGTCGTAAACCACACAAAATTTAAAAACATCGAGGGACTTGGTAGTCTCGTCTACAATCCCATCATCTGACGAATGCGATTTCTGTTACAGAAGAGGAATGCTGGTTTGTGAGAATGGAAAACAGAGTGATTGGATTTATTTTATCAAATCGGTAAGATACTAACAAAATTTATGCATGTGGATTAAATTATTGAAACTTGTCAACAGTGATATATATCTCAGATATTGTGGGGCTGTTTGTTTGGAGTTCTGCTTTGTTATTTTTCTAGGGAACATGTGAAGCTATAAAAAGTTTGAAAGCAGCTCAACCGCGCCCTATGAAACCGATGAAATCTGGGTTTCTGTTTTCGGAGTTTGGCGTGGGACGATCAGGTATGTTTAATCACTCTTCTATATATATAAAGCCTTGTACGTGCACCCATGTTGAATAATAATCGTCATTTGTAATATTTACCATTATAAACTATGTAGTACAACCTTGATGCCATTTGGAGCGAGCAAGCGTCTTATTCACTTAGTCACCACCCGTTGTTGATATTGAGTAAATTCACGCACTGTTTTTTTCAGCTCCGAGAATTGATTCTGGTATAAAGAGGAAGTCTAGTAGAGGTGATGTCGATGATGAAGTTTTTCATGAAATGAACTCTTATTACACAGATCTTAGAGAGGTTAGTTTAACTACTGGGGGGGGGGGGGCGAATGGTTAGCATGTGCGTGTTGTAGGGCCATCATAAAGCCTGTCATTGATTCAACTGGCGTTGTTTCGAATTCCCGGTTGTGCGCGACAGCAAATAGGGAATAGGGTCGCCCGCCCAACCTCGTGCAAGCGAATTATTGAAATAAAATTAAATCATATGTGAGTCCCGAAATGACCTAGTTTGTGTCGACTTGACATTAAACCCCATTTCTCTCTCCTTTAACATCTGATGTTACACGAACCGCCTAGTTACATTTCAATACGTTTTGTTTTTTTAGATAGTAATGTCTAACAACTAACGAATGGTCTAACGACTGCGCTTTAGATCTTAACTTTAAGATCGGTCATTGAGTCAAGTTGCGTAATTTCGATCTCACATATAGCAGGTCTCCAATCCAACTTCGTGGGTTTTCTTCTAGTCCTCCGGTTTCCTATCACCTTGAGTGAACATTAATCCCCATTTCTGACCAAGTATAATAGGACGTTATTGTTGTTTATTACAGATTTAACGTCCAACACAATAAATATGATATTATGGACAGGTTGATTTAATTAGATTATTAACACTTAAAAGGGTTGAAAAATTGGTAAAAACACACAAAAAAAAGTTCTTGAAAATTAAAACGTCGCCTCATACAATAGTTGTCGTGAGAAAAGAGGGCGGGTCATCTTCTATCTTTGTCATAATAAAAGCAATATCTATTGTATTTATATCATATCATTGATTTATACTTCGTCAATTTCTTATGTCATCTTAAACTCCTTATCTTGATTTATATCCCTATTGATTTAAATAAGAGCTTTACCTTGGCCTGATTAGTTAAGGGTCGGATTAGTTAAAGCCTATAAGGAGGGTTGGAATGGCCTGGTGGTCTATAGAGTATCAAATTTTGGCCTCTTTAGGTGACCGGTCACCTCTGGCTTATGGTGGTTTCGATCCCTAGTGTATGTGGCTTGGAGATAGGGCGCCGCCTCAACCTCGTGGGTTTACTCCGGGTAAAGATTTTGTAGCTCAACCGCAAGAAACCCGGTGGAAATTTGGTATGTGCAGGGTTGGAATGGCCTAGTGGTCTATAGAGTATCAAGTTTTGGCCTCTTTAGGTGGCCGGTCACCTCTGGCTTACGATGGTTTCGATCCCTAGTGTATGTGGCTTGGAGAGGGGCGCCGCCTTAACCTCGTGGTTTTACTCCGGGTAAAGATTTGGAAGCTCAACCGCAAGAAACCGGGTGGAAATTTGGTATGTGCAGGGTTGGAATGGCCTAGTGGTCTATAGAGTATCAAGCTTTGGCCTTTTTAGGTGGCCGGTCATCTCTGGCTTACGATGGTTTCGATCCCTAGTGTATGTGGCTTGGAGAGGGGCCTCGTGGGTTTACTCCGGGTAAAGATTCGGTAGCTCAACCTCAAGAAACCGTGTGGCAATTTGGTATGTGCAGGAGCCAAACGTCTCTACATCAAGCCTGTGATCTACGGTGCTATACACACGCAAGTGACGCATAAGTCTCACACACGCGTTTACCAAAATAAAATTCCCATAGGCGGATTGTAGTAGCACGTGTTTTTACCAATTTTTCAACCTTTTAAGTGTTAATAATCTAATTACATCAACCTGTCCATAATATCATATTTATTGTGTTGGACGTTAGATCTGTAATAAACAACAATAACGTCCTACTTGGTCAGAAATGGGGTTTAATGTTCACTCGACGTCATGGAAACCGGAGGACTAGAAGAAAACCCACGAAGTTGGATTGGCGACCTACTATCTGTCACGTACAAGTGTGAGATCGAAATCACGCCACGTGTAGACATTTTAATTAATATTTAATTTTGTTTAAAGGTATAAAGTAACCAATATTTGAATTGATATCTCTTGTAAAAATATATTACATAATTATAGTTAACACGCGTTCTTGCTTAGTTCATATCTTCTTCTGTATTTAAGATTTTGTTTTCCTATTTACAATTTAATATTTATCAAATATACATTATAATTATTTTAATCTTACCTTGTATATATGTCTTTATACGCCCACGTTTTCACGTGGACGTATTATGTCGCCGCCCCTGTCTGTCTGGACCTCCGGACCGTCCACAATTGTTTGTTGACTCTCTTTATATCCTACTGTAACTTTAGTCTGGTGGCCAACACGCTCTGACGATACATCTCCTTATTGTAGATGTTTAGTCCTGGGCCCTCGTTTTTAAAAGAACGGCCAGTTTCAGTCATTTATCTGAATCATTGTTGAAATTAATTAAATAAACATTTAGCAAGAGCTAAATCTGCCTATTGCAGGTCTTTCTTTGGGCCTGAAATGTTTTCTACGGTATTAATTAGACATTCATTAACTGAACCAGGCCTTAATCGACTCTCGATGGCATCAGATTTCTCCGATATTAAACAGATTAAAACGGTTCAGCGATAATTTGATTTAATCAAATATGGCGGACCAGACGGACCGAGACTTAGCTTCGATCAACCAGGACCGTGGTTGAAATTATTGCACACGTCTGTCAAACCTTCAAAGGTCAATATCTTCGCTTGCAATAGATTAATTTGAATGGAATTTTCAAATTATTCATTTTACATCATCTACTTTCGAACTATTATAGCAATAATGGCTAGTTCTTTATCTAAATCTTCATCCTTGCCGCCAAGCGAATATTTGCTGCTTCATTCAGTTTGCCATTTCCGTCCATTGTAGACTTGAAAGATTAGAGATCACATTTTCTTTATTTTTCAGAAACTACATAAAACAAATAAAAATGTCGGCTTGCATTTACCCGACATCGGCCAGAAACCCGGTGTTCAAATCATGATTACGTCACCTAGAACCGAGGAAGACGAGGCAGAAGAAATAACATCAATCCGACTTCCCGCAGCTCCACCACGCCGTGAAACATGTTCGGCTAGCTTGTCCAGGAGTGCTCTAGGATCGTCAAAATATAACAGATTATCGGAGGACCACTGTGTAAGATATTTACCATATTGTCATAAAAGGGCTAGTGTGACAGAATACGGATACCAGAAATGGCGTTGAACATCCTGCTGCACCAACAGGGTCGGCGGAAGCAATTCATGATGGGGGGGGGGGCTCCTAGTATAGGTCCTTATAGGCGAGGTTCCAGGAGCCGCAATAACCCGGAGAAAAGAGTACTTGCGGCCAAATTATTGGGGGGGGGGCTACTAAAACCCCCTAGCCCCCCATACTCCGCGGGGCCTGTGCACAAACGAGCATTTGCCAGACAGAGTGCTATGCGGGTGACCAGACATCGGCGTTTCCTCCCACCATGGACATTATGTGTATAAGGTCCATGCTCCTACATATTCCAAATGTCCATGGTGCCTTTATGTTTTTTCGTTTAAAGCATATGGGTGGGTCCCGGGTTTTTTTTAATTCCTGTCCGAATGATGAATAACTATAGGTTGTCGAAAAAGCCGTGTGCACATGTCAGCCAACTGTGTAAATTAAATAAGGTTTAATGTCCTACGGTTCTGCTACGTTTGGGCTAATGAAGACGAGTTATTAGTGTTGACGCAGATGTCAAACCAATCTGTTTTACAGAGAATTACTTACGAATTATCTATGTCACAGATGACTGTCTTAAACACGTGCATTGACTTCACCTGGCGTCAGTCATTGGCTCAACGCCTCGTGCGCTGTTTACATAACACTTAACTGCTTCCGGCAAAATGATGCCTTTTTACTCATTTTAATACCAATTTACACTAAATAGGAAACATTTTTTAACTACAGATACTTCAAACGTCTTTATTTATTTTTCTTATACTTCAAAAAAATGTTTTAGAATTTATTTTGTCGGAGGAAAAAAGTTAATATTTTGCCGAATTAAGACGCATAGATGTCATCTTTATCAGTGATACTAGCGGCCAAGCGAATATTCACTGCGGGATAAGTCAAACATCAAACCACGTTATGGACCGTATAGGGATTGTCCATGATCGGACTTCATGAAATTTGAATGGTGTGTTAACTGACTGATTGATGGTAGTACGTGTTTTAATTTGATTATATTTCATTGACAATTTTAGGTTTTACCGCCACCCGCAGCACTTAGGAAAACTGTCCGCCCAAAATCAACCCCGGGTGCCGATAAGCCAACGTCACAACTAGATCAGAGAATATTTGTTAAAGTAGAACTGTTACAAGCTAAAGATGTGTTCGTGAGTATCAATAATTTAAACGCTTTTAGCTGAAAAGGGGGGATAACTCCTGTAAACCGGAGGCAGACCACCATTAAATTTCACCATGTACATGTAGTTCGTCTATTTATAGCAATTCCCTCCTCGTCTCTTTTCTCCCCCTTTGCGTGTCTATTATTGTTGATTTTTGGGTCTAGAATGGGCGAAGAAGGTTTGAATTAATATTTTCTGCCAGGTTTTGGGAAATATTCATGATTTTGTGGCGGAAGGATAACTGAGTTATCAGGTTGGCTACGGTCATATGTATGGCAACTAGTTCCATATTTTGGGCATGCTTCTTCAAGTTTGTGTATCTCAAAATTTTCATGATCAACCTAATACAAATTTTAGTGCAAAGATATTGTCAAAGAGGTCAGAATTAACATTGAATCAATGGGGAAATTAATAGTGGCCTGCCTCCAACCTCGTGCGTGAAGAATCAAATTAACAACGAATTGAAAAGAAAGGAATGGAGTTTAACGACTTTTGTTAATTTTCTTTGGTCATGTGCAGGCGTAAAAAGTTATGGTTGGGCGTTTCCACATATTCTTTTACGTATAATGTATACCATGTGTACACTGCACAATTCTAATCTGTTTTAAAGAGGTAATACGAAAGCCTTCTTTTAACTCTGTGCAAATTGACTGACCTTTACAGTCACGTACATACACTTGTAGGTCTGTGTATAATACGGCGTCGATATCGCATGCATTGTTTACATGGGCGTACGCATTAGTCAAGAGTGCCTATTTGCCGGCTACTGTTGACTTGAAGTTTAAAGTTATTATGCAATTGTTACTTTCAGGGTGTGAACACGCTAAAGTTTGTGGAACATGAATATTCTAATGTACCATCAGTTTCCTTGGTAACTATAATATGTTTTTTATTGTTCTATGAAACTCAATCTGATTAAAATACAGATCCGTAGGCCTGCTTCCCTTCATATCTGCATACTTTCGGTGACCTCCACAACATAACGAACTAACCAGGTGTGGTGGGGGTCATAGCAGGGGTCATACGAGCGACTTTTGAGTCTACGACATCTGTAATTCCGTTAAACCAATCAGTGTCGGTGTTCAAAGCATCATCCAGAACTCGGGTTATTTAACACCCATTTACCACCGAAACGAAATAAGATCTGTGTCATAATCAGATTGCCTGAAACTTTACTTACCTTGGCTCGAATCTAGGAAGTAGGCCTAACCCAGTTGACTACTGTCGCCGTCGGGAGGGAATCATTATCAGGTGGGCCTGCAATAGCATACTAGTCTCCCATGGCCCATCCTGTAGACTTAAATGGAGTCCATGAAGGCCACATACGTTTTTCTTTAAAGATAAATAGACCTAGCCTAGGCTACTATTAGCCTATTATTATTGGCCCCTATTGTATTCGAGTATTTTCGAGGTAATTAATGCATGGCTCAGCTACAATGACAGTCTCGCTGCACGTTTCCTTGAACTGCAAGGGAAGACAACTCCGATTGGAAGAATGGGGTTAATCCTACTTATTTGCCAATCAACTTTCGTGCTTGAACAAGAAGTAGGCCTTAGCTTACAAATTATGAGAGTTTATGGAGAACCGTTTACTAACCTATAGATTACGTTTATTTACAGGTTAGTAAAGGAGCTGAAGTTGTGATGTTATCAAAAAGACTGTTTTTAAAATACGCAAACGACAAGGTGAAGAAAAGCGTGACGGACAGTATTCGATATTATCCAAGGGAAGTAACTCTCCAGGAAAATCTTCAAATAAAAGTGGACTGGGAGAAATACCGACGTTCTGTGATAGAGGATACGTTAAAAATATGCAAAGAATTAAAATCGGTGTCAGGATTGGTCTAGCTGAAAAAAATTCATCTTTAGGCCTGTAAACACATAATTGAAATCAAATTTGTCTCCCCTTTGTTGCAATAGTTACCTCCCCTCGCACTGCTGTATTACCATGAAAGACAGTGATGGTCGATAAAGAACAACTAACCGGGAGAGCTGTATCAAAAATTCCCAAAACACTACCACTTAAGAGTTAGGCTACAATATCCACATTCTGGAGTGTAATGTAGCAGAATCAGGGGGATCACTGCTAAAGGCTAAAACAAATTTAGGAATTGTAAGTTTTCTAAGTAAGTCGCTAGGACCTATCGTTCCCGTGGAAGTCAGTGTGGGAATGGTTTAGTTGTCTGCATCTGCCGTTTAGGTTTCTGTAATCTTTGAAGTATGGATAAAGCCAGTGCATTGGTAAATCAAATATATATCTTGATATATATATATACTAGTTAAGAGAAATAAGCCTTGCCACCGTGGTAACGAGGTCACGTGACCACCAACTTCGAAACTTAGGCTTACTCGTTACTGTAATAGCCCCCGTGTACAAAATTACCGTCACAGGAATCACTTGCAAACTACAATATTGTGAAAGATTGATCTATGATAGTGGTACCGGTCCATCTATGTTTAAATTCCGTTCTGTCTTCGCAAAGATGTGTGGTATTGAAATTTCATCGATCCATATTATTATGCTTGCTTAGATACACAATAAGCCCGATGCCAATTTGCTGTCCGCAGAAATGTATTGGTATAGGTCAGTTTTAAATCCGATTGAGTCCATGTCGTCATTATCTAGCTACTGATATGTGTCGTTGTATTAAAATTAGGATGCCAAATAACCCATTGCCCAGCCTTGCCATCTCGCCGTGTGATCGTTTGAGACAAATAAGAGCGCAAATGGAGCTACAATAATTGCGTATTGTTAAAATTAGGTGCCAAATATCTCGTCATTCATGACCAGTCTGTCTGTGATCGTTTAAGAACAATAACAGTGGAAATGGAGCGTCAGTAAACTGAAACTCTCGTATTGTTAAAATTAGGATGCCAAAACACTGCGTTGTTTGTAAACTTTTGTTTGCTTTTTTTTTTGTTAAATTTATTGAATGTTTGTTTGATGTGATGTTTTTGTTTGACATTAAAAAGTTCGGTTTATTTTTTAAGATGGTCATTATTTGTTTACTTTTTTCAATCTCAGCGGACACGAGGTTGTTGATTTTAGGCTTTAAAACACACAACAAAACGTTTCAGTCGAAATATACTCCGTCATGTCAAAAGATAATTGGGAGTATTAAAACAATATAGATTTGTCGTTGTGGGCTAAGTTTTTAGTCAGGGACATCGAAATCTCTGGGTGAAAACAATGCTTTTTGGTAAAGATAAAAATCAGATCTACATTGAACACGTCTCCATAGCTGATATAAAGTGTACACTGTTTTTCGTTTTTCCCTGATTCTTTCACCAAAACGGGAGATCATGGGTTCAGTCGTGATTCCCCGCTATCCAGGAAAAATCCCTAAAAGCACACCCTAGAGCGTATGTCCGTCTATTTGCCCAGTTGAACCTTAAACCAGAGATGTACCGAGAAGGAGTCTGCTAAGGTTAAATTTGCATATTTTTTGATGATTACCTGTCCAATGGTTATATCCTCAAATGACATTTAGAAGTAGATGTATAATATGGAATTTTGAAAATAACACAACTTTATGGATTTACTACTTCTAATTGGTTTATTACATGCAACATTTCAATACCCTTACAGATATCTTTACCAACCCAGTCGATACAGTTGTGTTATTTTAAATATGCTGGCTTGACAGCTCCAGAAAAAAATTAATAGCCTTATTTTAAGTACTAGATGTTTAAGTTTTTTAAAATAAGGTATGTTAAGAAGAAATTTGTATCATCAATCATTGGAATATTGTAAAATAGAAGTGCCTACAACTTGTTGACCAGAATAAAGATTGGGTCGTATTATTCAGTTACAACAAGGGTGTTATTGGGCCTTTAATGGTTCGCAGGATCATTTACATTCAGTTTTTAAAAACATATCTCGCGCCAAGCCCACCGGCCCACAGTCCGTAACTGCGTTATACCCCATGTTTTCAATACTCTAGATCAGGGGTGTCAATCAAAGTGGCGATTCGACAGTCGACTTCCGTGTTCAGTAAAGCTATGTCTTCTGTCCTGTATAATATCACAGAAATCTGACCTTCTATCCTTATTATATGCTGGGGGTGGGATGGTCTAGTGGTCTAGAGTGCCGCGCTACGACCTCTAGCTGGCCGGTCACATCTGGCTTGCGGCTGTGGTTTCGAGCCCTTGTGTGAGCGTATGTGACATGGAGATAGGGGCGCCTTCTCAACCACGTTGGTTTCCTCCGGGCAAGCGAATTATTGAAATAAAATTAAACCATACGTTAGTCCCGAAATGACCTAGTTGTGTTGAGTGGACGTTAAACCCCATTTCTCTCTCTCTCTCTCTCTCTCTCTCTGTATATATATGCATACACCATGTCGTAGCAGACAATATATTATATATGGTCTGGTACGACATGGTGTAGGCTATGCATATATACAGATAGAAGGTCAGATTCCTGTGATAATATATAGAGGTTTAAGTTGGCTAATTTGGTCAATTTGAAAGTATTGTACTGCGTTATAATATGTAATAATTATACTAAAATAAATCATTAAAAAAAGATATCTTTATAGTTTTGTATATCTACGACCCACTTGATGTAAACATCAGTTCGTGTGACCCCTGGATCGAAATGAGTTTAACACCCCTACTTTAGATGACCACAGAACACTGAGTATTTCTCCATTTCCTTTAATGTTAATTCTCGTCACTTAGACCGGCTGTAACTTTTCCCAAAATTTTTGTTGGACACAACGCTTTCTACCACAGACGGGGCAACATTTGGCAAACCCTTGTCCAAAAGGACGTGTGGGGTTCATCATGAAAAACTTGAGATACTCAAGCTGGAAGTAGAGACAAATAAACATGCAATTCCCGGCCCTACATCTCGACGAAACCAACCTCATTCTCTACGCAAGTCTCGCTATCGACTACAAGGGAAGACAACTCTGTTTGGGAGATTGGGACTCGGACTAGTAATTATTTGCCCATTGACTTCAATGTTAAATGGGTTTAACATCACAGGCTGTAACTTTTTGCTCAACATTCCGTTGGTTCCAATCTTTTTAGGCACAATGGGGACCACATTTGGCAATCTCCTCATCATAAACTTGTAGGGTTTTTATGGTTTAGATTTTTTGCTACAGGGATTTGAAGTTGCCTGGGGTGAAAATCTCACTTCCAATACATTTGATTGCTCCGCAGAAAGACATTTTACACCCCCATCCCTCCGCTGTAATATCACCAGTATTACCCAAATCTGCTATACAATTGCAAATTTGATCCCTTTTCTCCTATTCTAGACCAAAAAGTCAACCCTAAAATGCAGGAAGATGGGAAAATAAATTAAGGGAAAAATTCTCTATTAATAGCTCGCACTACATTCGTTCATGAAAAATAGGCAAATAATTACTAGTCTTAGTCCTATATACCTCACATGTTCTTGCTGTTTAGCAAAAAATTACTAGTCTTAGTCCATTGAACCAACCACACAACTCTTGTATTCTTCCGTCTGAAAATCATGAATATTCACCAAAATTTGGCAGAAAATGCATTTTCAAACCTTTTTCTTCGATTCTACACCAAAGAGTCAACAAAAATCGCCATGCAAAAAGGGGGAAAATGGAAAGGGAGAGAAAGACTAAAAATAACTGGATGACAGTGTGGAAATATTTGGTGATCTGTGTCCAGATGCTTAATGAAGGGACGTAACCACGTTTTGACGGGAATCATAGATTGCCTCCCTTTATCTATTTGGATTAAAAGGGTGATTCATTCTGCCCGGGGCTTTGTCAACTCGGATTAGTCAGTTCAAATTAATGATGTAATATGAAACTGAATGCCGTCTGCCAGACAATAATATCGATGTTTCTAACATGTATTCGTCATAAATAGAAACAGAAATGAAATGGCGTGCTAACACTCAGAGTTTCATTTTGTTTTTCACTATTTTTTTATATTTCCCCCCACCCCCGCCAACTGGAATCTTTTAACTCGCACAAATGTTTCACACTTTTCTGCACCAACCGTGCGAATAAATACCTACTATTATTATCATAATCACTTATGCCGTGCTGTCTTGTACATGCGTGTCCAGGTGCTATTTACAATATGCTGTTCTGCGCCGACCGGGCTAATGATGACGGGCATGCGCCATACAATGTGCTATGTATGGGGGAAATTTTGCACCACGACCTACTCTTATATTGATGTCAAGGATTCTTTTACGTGTACCCAAATTAATGTTCACGCTGGACCTCGGTTTTTCGTCCCATCCGAACGACTACATATTGTATAACTGGATCCTTGCCAATATTGAATTAATACAAATAAATAAACTTTCTTCTGGTTAGCAAAACAGAAGAACCCCAACAAAACAACGCGACGGTATAGTGAATCGAGGAAAGTTATTTGTATGCTACTGTTTGGTAGCTCTATTATTAATTATTACGTCACTTGTTTCAATGCTCAAGATGTTTTAATAAATTTCTTTATGGTGATGATTAATACTGTTAAAGTGGCGATATGTGATAAAAGATAGCAATCTCGTTCTGGTTTCGAGATTGAAAAGATAGTAGTTCGGAGACTTATCAAAAAGTTTGTGCGTCGCAAAAAATATTGTATTGACGAGACGTATATTAAATCACAAAATTCCATTTCATTCCAAGATCAATTTGATTAAAAAATTATTAATGACAAATTCGCTGCTGTCAACGTAATTTTGTTATTTCAAAAGCAAATCAGGAAATTTAACTGTTCGTCAGTGACGTCCAGAGAAGGGAGGGGGGCAGAGGCCAGACATCCTTGTCATTGGGAAACCAATCAAACAGAAGTACACCACTGCAGTTTAGGGGGGTTAGGATGGCCTAGTGGTCCAGAGTGTCGCGCACATCTAGCTGGCCGGCAACCTTTGGCTTGCGGCTGTGGTTTTGAGCCCTGGTGTAAGCGTATGTGGCATGGAGATAGGGGCGCCTACTCAACCTCGTGGGTTTCCTCTGGGCACTCCGGTTTCCTCCCACTGCTAAAAGACCCCTACGCACAAGCGAATTATTGAAATAAAATTCAACCATATGTTAGTCCCGAAATGACCTAGTTGTGTTGAGTGGACGTTAAACCCCATTTCTCCCTCTCTCTCTCTCCCCCCCTCCCTCTCTCGTCTCTCTCTCTCTCTCTCTCTCCACTACAGTTTACCTGATCGACAGGGAAATCTATTTCTTAATAACAGTGTTTACCTTAGGTTATTGCCATTTTAAAGGAGGGGGAGAGACAGAATGGGGTTTAACATCCACTCCACACAAACTAGGTCATTTAGGGACTAAAATGCACGTGCTACCCCCCCCCCCCCAATTTGATTCCAGACCGTCATCTTTAAGTGTCCCAGACAAATAATCATCATTTTACATGTACATGTATATACTAACTTTATTTGTACGAGTCCATTCTTCTTTTCTTTTCTTTTTTCTTTGTTTTTCTTTTCTTTTTAAAAAAAACCCGTTATTTATACTTGAGTGTGTTTTATACAACAATCAAACTAATACATATTTTTAAATTGTGAAGTATGAGAAGGATCAGGAGTGTGAACGTAACATTCATTAAGGAGGAATTATTCAAGTGCTAAATTTCTTTCTTTGGCCCTTAAATGTTATATAAATTATTAATAAGACATTTATTAACCCGACAAAACCACAATCAACTCTCGATGTCATCTGATGGCTTAGATTTTAAGCACATTAGGACGGTTCGGTAATTTAATGATTTAATTAAAAAATGGAGAATGGAGGTTTAAGTCTAGAATAACCAGCCATAATAAACAATCAGTGCACACATCTTGTGAAAAGTATAACGAACGTTCAGAAAAAAAGTAATTTCAATGAAATTTTTAATATACATTTTTCATTTTTCAATATTCATTTTTCATTTTTCATTTTTCAATATTCATTTTTCAATATTCATTTTTCATTTTTCAATATTCATTTTTCATTTTTCATTTTTCATTATTCATTATTCATTATTCATTATTCATTATTCATTATTCATTATTCATTATTCATTATTCATTATTCATTTTTCATTATCATTATTTTTGAACTACTATAACCAGAACGTCTAGTTCTTTATCTAAATTTTACACAATGCATCTTTAAGAAACTTCTCACAATCCCCCTAAGCACGTTTACTGCATGACGTATGTCCATCGCCATGGGTCCTTTTGGCGCAGAAAAGTTGGACGTCAAGTCCTATATTTCTCCATGATGAACGCACTAGTGTTGCTTTAAAGTTGTCAACTGAACTTTATCAGTGACCTCATCATAATGAAAACTGTGCGATGACTGACGTTGAGTGGCTGTTAGTTCAAACTTCTTGAGTTTAAATTAGACCAACGCTCCTACATAGAACCTTGTTACTCAGAGATTACAATTATCGTGTAATACTGTTAATATATGCATCAGCTGGTTGAAGAAACATATGAATTTGTCTGAGTAATAAAGAAATTTGAACATGTAGATATAAATAATTTATTATATGTTAAAGTATAGATAAAGTACAAGTATTTCTATGTTTACAATAAATAAAATATATGCCCGTTTAAAAAATCAACCAGTTTTATTTTCCTGTGATATGTATCAAGTATTTATTTATGTTACTGATAGATTTATTTATTGTATTATAGGGTCCGTGCATTAATGGGGTTTAACGTCCACTCGGCACATACTGTCATTTCGGGACTAACACATTTGGATCGAAGTCATGCCACCTTCTAATTTATTAAAAGCGCACGAATTAGACACTGGTGCGCTCACCATCATGGTCGCTTTTCTGCAGGCCCGTGCGCATTGCATAATGAGGTCTGTCATTATTGAGTAAAGTGGCGTGATTTCGATTCCACGCTTGTACTTGACAAGGAGTAGGGTCGCCGGTTCAACCTCGTGGGTTTTCTCCGGATCCTCCAGTTTCCGTCCACAACGAAAATCCCTATGCGCAAAAGAATTATTGAATTCAAAATTGAACCATAGTTATTCCCGAAAAAAACAGCTTTCAATTATGAATTACGTCCGGTACATATTTCTTTAAGTGATTTTCAGATTAATTAACGAATCGCCTTTCAAAATACCCTGCTCGTTGTACAGTGCATGGATCTACCATGATTATGCAAATTTAATTATTTTTATTATCTTCAATTTCCCATTAATACAAAAACCTTATTATCTTTTATAAAAATTTATTTATTTAATGAAAATTTAAAACATGTGCTAGAGAAACAATCTGGGAAAAAAAGTCAGAATATTCCAAAATTATCTGAAGTTTATTTTCATGATTCAGCAGACACGTGCATCAATGAGTTCTGTCGCGTGCACTTTATTCTTGTTAGTGAAATTTGATATTTCGTCATCAGCGGACAAAGAAGACTCATTAATTATTTAAACTTTAATCAAATCCCTGTTCTTTGTTCCCAAAGAAAAAGATCATTTCATTGTCCTTTCGCCCGGAGTTTTAAAGTGATGATGCAACGGTTTTCGTGTGTGACGTGACGCCATCTTTGAGACTGGCAATAATCCTTAATAGAGTGTATAATTAAATTGAAAGAAAGAGCTGATGCACTGGGGTCATTAATAATCTAATTAGGCATCTTGTCACTGACATACCCATTCTGTTATTTTCATTCTCAACCACTACCCTCTAGATACAGAGAGGTTTATTTTGCACAGGCAGCGACTTAATGGGAGGGAGTAATGAGCTGGTGTGCTAACCTGGATTTCGCTCATTCCGGCGTGCTATCCCCTTCTCAGTACCAAGGCAAGGAACTGTGTCTCGTTCGAATGGGACGAAAACTTGAGTACCGGATCTAAGGGGGGGGGGGGCAAAATGGGACAAACGTCCCCCCCCCCCGCCACAATAATTCTCGTCCATACTAATATTTTATCCCGGACGGAGCCAACCAGTACCTGGAATGAACATCATAAGAGAAAGATTCTGTTAAAATACTCAAATTCTAAACGTCAATGAAATCGATGCCTAAATTGTCTCAGATGCACTGAAATTAATCCTAATTTTAAAAAAAAAAAAATTCTGTAGGAAAAAACCCCGGGGCACACAAAGGGGCGGAGTATACATACTACATAGTACGATCGAGGGTCAGTACGAACAATTTGAACAAACAACAATGCCCCCCCCCCCTCCCGCACAGTTGGTATATCGCGGTACCCCCACAAGGTTAACCCGGCACTGTTCCTCATAGCACACTCATGGCGTATGTCTTTATTAACCAGGTTGGTGTAGAAAATTAGGACGGTAAACCCCATTTCGTTCATTCATTTGCAAGTACAACATTATGTCAAACTACTCTATATATGCACCACAACAAAGTCCTAAAAAAAAAAAACATAACGAAGTATACCACATTAAAGCAAAACAAACAAAAAACACACATAAATTAAAAAGCCCATAGATGAAATGATATGCGAAAAGGATGACAAAACCGCAATATAATAAAAATCGACGTAAATAGAAGGAAACAAATAATTAATGATTTATTCTTCATGTATACTATAGAATAGGGACCATCCCAAGAAAGGTATTCTACGTCTTAAAGGCGCGCAGACGTCATGAACTTGTATACATTGTGGTCAACATTCTACAAAAAATGAACGATTAAAAAACACATTTAACAATCCGGATATCTTAATTAATAATCAAAAGTTTCCTTTTCAAAAAATGTTTTTGGTTGCATATCCTCAACGTGATGAACAGTACATCTACAAAATCATATAATTATTGTACTATATGCACCTTATACTCAAATTTCAATGGCGGCCGAGTGCACTAAACCTTCGACTAGGGTGAATTGGACTCGAATCCCGGAGAAATTGTGTGATTAATCAAGTCATGTTCATCATTGTCAAGGGTCGCTTGTAGGGGTTGGCAAGTAGGGAGATGCCCAGTCGTTCAGATGAGACGAAAAGCCGATATCTAGCCGTGTACTCGTTGACATGCATACCGCTGTCCTAATTCGACACAGCGCTGTCCGGTTCGGACAGGCCGCTTCTCTAGCCGTATGTTAGTCTTAAAATGACCGACGTGCTGTGTTAAACTCCAGTCCTCTCCATTCTCATATTTATGTTATTTTCATATTTTATAAATTGTTTCAACATCATGAACTTATTTACTACCCCTTCATTTCACCATTTTTAAATTCGTCCATTTACTTGCAAGTTAGGTTATCCACCTTGTGTATATAGATAGGCCCTATTGTGCATCGTGTGGTATCTATCTTAGTCTGGACCCTGAATAACTCGAAAACGCCCCAAAGGCGGACTGATTACCACGCGGCATCGTTTTCTACGCAAAATTTTACTCTAGAAAAGTTGGGTCGGGTTTTGTGCCCATTTGGTGGACACCCCCCGCCCCCACCGCACTGAGCCTCCGGTCTATCTTGTGTATATTGGTGTTGTGTAGATTGGTTGGTATGTATCTTGTGTATTGGTTTGTATCTATCTTGTGTGTATTGATTTCGTGTATTGGTTGGTATCTTCCCTATGTGTATATATTGTATATTGATGGCTGGTATCTATCTTGTGTAGATTGGTGATATTGCGTATGCTATCGGAAGGTATTTTGATTAATTTTATTACGGATGTTTACATATTGAAATAGTGAATGGAGGACGTTTCGGCTGTGGATATTTCGAACCCAAACCGAACCAGCCAGTAAAAACGTCAATAGTCGAAACGCCGGTAGTCGAAACGTCGGTCTGCTGATTTGATATACATTCAAAAATCTTTGAAATCGCAACAGCTGACTGTGGGTTTTCCCCGGAATTTTCCGATTTCTATTTCTAACAATTTATATAAATTCATGACAAAGCACACTGGGTTACATCCGGTTAGTTTAGTTTATATATTACATCACATAATGAAATTACAAACAAAGGTATTTAGCGATTTTAAACCTTCCTTAGACACGACACTGCCCGCTCCCAACCCCCTTTACCCAGTTTTTCAGGGGTGTGCGGAAGGGAGGGGGGTATTGTTTACACCATTCGCCATCGGATGAAATTATTTCGAATGGGATCTAATGTACACCGCTTTTAAAGGCCAAACACACCTAAAAGTATTTTCATCACAAAGGCATAAGCTATGGCCAATATATAAGTTTTCTATTGATTCCACTCCCCCATCTCTTTGTCTCTTTATATATCTTAGAGAAATAAAGTTATAATAATTATACTGCTTATATCCCGCAAGCCACACCATTATTCTCGGTTGTATACTTTGAAGTATAACAACAATACATATTTTGACTCTTTAAGTGTATACGAGTGATCTGGTTTAAACACTTCTTTTACGATGTGAGTATATACAATACTGATACAATGGATTAGAAAAAAAAAAGCCGAGGCTTATATAAATTCTTCTTCATGTATAAATGTATGCATTTCAATACAAATAAAAACATGTACAAACTTTAAATATCTTATAATGTGTGAGATGATGAAAAATGCTATTTAAAAACAATTATACGAAAGTCATTGAAAAATCATTTCCGAAACTGATCTATCCTAGAAAAGATATCGTGGCAAGATCTTGTAACAGGCGCCAAGCGTCTCTGTACTTTATATCGATATCTCTATTACATGTAAATAGATTACCACCCCATTATCTTTAAGTCTCTGGGTGTGAATTGAGCGATATGGGAATCCCTTATAAACTACAATATTTTGAAAGTTGAATCTCTAACAGGAAAACCATTTCAAAAAACCGCTCAATTCCGTACAGTATTTACAAAGTTATGATGACTTGAAAATTGGTTTATAGTCAGATGACGTCACGATAACATCGCTATAATATTTCTATTTCATCAAATCTAATTGATGAGCCTGACAACTTTCATAATATATTCCGACAAATGCAAATCACCGACAGTTACTTTAATGTTGATTTCTCCTGTCATAGTAACAGTATGGTTAACTACGCATTAAATATATACATAATATATAATATATATTCAAGAAATACCTTTGCGGGGTTTATATCTTATTATAGTGCTTACTGTAAGTATATAATATATAGGTGCGTATATGGGAGTTAGGTTAACATTGTGTAAATATTTATTTATCAGAAACTGAATAATCCATATACAACGACGTATTTGTGTGTGGGGTGGGGGCGTTAGGAAATCCCCTCCAACGTTTTGTTGGGTTTTTTTTTCTCACGGTACACACCTAATAACTGACTTAATTAAGGCGGATCATATATAGACCAGACCAGTATATTCATTATAATATTGATATAGTGGCCCTTTGCTGTTTGTGAATTGTCGAAGTATATCGCGGTTTGTGTTGGCGGGCCATGGAAATCGCCATAACTTACTTTGTTGTGGGTGAAGTGACTCTATAATAAAACTAAACAGGGTGGTACATATTTTGGCTATGATATATATATATATTATATATCTATGTATATATACTATACATAGATGGATTGGTCGTACCGGAAAAGGGGGAGTGGTTAACTACCGTTCCGCTTGAGTTGAAGTGTATGCTACACTTACGTACAGGTAATAGTTGAAGAGACCATACGCTGACACAACTTTGTGGAAGCAGACGATAAACACCAGGATACTACTACTGACACAATTTTTGTCAGTGGAAGCGGACGTAACATAAAGCTTTTTCACACAAATGACACAATTTTCGTCCCATCCAACCAAATATACATTGAGCAATGCCCTCAGTCCTACACCACTGACAAGGGGGAACCTCGGCGAAAAACCCCGATGAACGCAGGGATCGAACACGGAACCTCCGAGTTAGTGACCAATGTAATATTTGGTGAGCAAACTTGGCTCCCAATAGCGGAATGAGGTTATTATGTTAGATGCCTCGTCAACAAATCGCTGTTTTATTTTGAGACTAACATGGTAATTTATATGGTTAGGTATACAGTGCGATTTATGAGAATTTTATCCGACCACCGGTGTTTCCAGCAATTCCTCTTCGACTTCTCTTACGTGCTCACCAGACTGTGAACGGATGGACCTGAGTTCTTTCTTGTCAGGTCGGACTGGGCTAATCAAGACGGGCTTACGCTATACAGTTTGCTGTGTGGGACATTTTCCCGGACAGCAGCGCTACGCCTTACTGTTATTTCGAATTCCTACTGCCAAGAGACTGTTTGAAAGCATGTTTATAATATGGTACGAAAACTAGTTTCCCACTTTTAGCTGGTTGAAATTGTTACAAATAATAACAGAGTTGTTATAACTGGACGTGATCAATCTGATTAAAATACAGATCTATATTTCGTTTCGTTATTTTTTACTTTCGATGGCCTACTCTACAGGACGACCTGGCAAGTCATAGTGGAAAGTCGCGTCAGATGTTATAAGAACACCAGTTATATACAATACAATGAATGAATGAATGAAATGGGGTTTAACGTCCTACGCTTAAGCACCGTACCTGGGCTAATTGAAGACGGGCATACGCCACAGTGTGCAATGAGGGATATTTTGCCCGGACAGCGGCGCTACGGCCTACTCTTATATCGAATTCCAACTGCCAAGGGATCTTTTACGTGCACTCCAATTTGTACACGGGACCTCGGTTTTTCGTCCCATCCGAACGACTAGGCAGCTGTCCTTGTCAGACCCTCCTTCTGCATCACTGACAAGGGGAAATCACGCCGGAAAATCGAGATGAACTTTCTCGGCCAATGCAGGGATCGAACACTCAACCTCCAGGCTAGCGAACCAGCGCCTTAACCACTTAGCCACCGTGATCCCCTATATACCATACACACCACCAATATACAGCAGTTATATACAATACATGCAATCAATATACACCATTAGATATACACCACTTATATATAATACCCAACATTATAATACACAATGAAACTTATAGAATCAAAAAGTCTTTACTAATAGTTTCATGTGCGATGCACAATCTTCAGAAGACAATTATATTTTTTTATAATTGTCTTCTGAAGAGTGTGCATCGCACATGAAACTATTATTAAAGACTTTTTGATTATACATGTATATCTTTTCTTGTGTATTCGCTCTTGATTTATTCATCGGGCACTTGGATTTTAATACCCAGCATTAGATATTATACACCAGCAATTGACACCAATTATACACAATAAACGCCATTAATATACCATTATCTATGTGATTTTCAAAGAAGTGTTATCGGGTGTTCCAGTAAAGGCCTAATATACGATAAATGTAAGGAATGGGGTTTAACGTCCTGCTGTGCGACCAAACCTGGACAGCAGCACTACGACCTACTCTCATTTATAATTCCAATGTTTCTTTTATGTGCACGCCAATGTATACATGACACATCGTTTTTTCGTCCCACCCTGCACCACGGTAACAAGTCGGGGGGGGGGGGGGGGGGCACGGCCAACAACGGGACAGAATACGAGATTTCCAGGGTAGAGTCTACGCCCTACTCATTAAGCCACCGTGGTTCCCCATAATATACGATAACTGTTTATGCTCGTAGTATTGTCTCATTAACATCTTTAGATGATTTTGTAATAAGGGTGCGAGGTCGATAAACTATGAATCTCATAATGGTCATCGGGTAATATTACGACAACCGCTCAGATAATTATTAGATTACCATAGGTATTAATTAACACGACAGGTGTAACAACGATTTGACCAGGTAACATGTAGCTTAGGTTATACCTGGCAGGAAACAGAACACCTAAATTTGCCGGTAGCATTACAAATTATCGCCATTAAAAAGGACACGATCTACCCGATATGGGTGAATTGAAATAAAATGAATGGGGGTTTAACGTCCTACCTTTCTGCCCTTTCTGGAGTGTGATGACGGTTGATATGGTTGAACAATCAAATATGTCGAATTAATTATACGAGATGTGTATCAAACTAATTGAATTCTTTCAATGACATTTAAGACAGTTTTATGCCTTCATCGGGAATATTATATAGCAAGCAGTTCAAATGCATAAATTACATTAAATGTAAAAATGAAATGGCTTTAACGCCCTGCGTTAAACGTGTGCTATATGGGGGATATTTTTACCGGTTATCGGCGCCAGACTCTACTCTTATTTTGATATCCGACGGTCAGCGGATCGTTAACGTGTTTAAATGGTTTACACTGCACGTTAAAGATCCTCTGACAGATTTAAGGTATAAATTAACAGTTGTAAGATTGGTTCTTACAGCTGAGTATAATTATCCTGGGGCCTGTTTCACGAAATTTTAACTAAGATAAAATCCGATTTTAGTAATTCGATTGGATAGTATTAGATTGATTTTAGCGCTTAGCCAATCAGATTTAAGTATGTACTAAAATTTGGATTGTATCTTAAGTTAAAATTTCGTGAAACAGGCCCCAGGTCGTTCGAGTGGTGCAAAAATCCGAGATCCGTCCGTATGTACGAAATAAAATGGGGTTTAACGTCTTACAGTTCTACCCCTATGCCTTCCAGTGTGCTATGGGGGAAATGGTGCCCGGACAGCGGCGCCATAGCCTGCTTTTACATGGACGCCAATATGTACAAGGAATCTCGGTTTTTCGTCCCATCCGAACGACTGCACGTTGTCCCATGCCATCATCGTCTCTAAATTACAAATTGAGATTTTTAAAGAGAGAAATCCAACACACCGTTTGACGTCAATTTTTATAATAAAGTGAGATCACATTGTGATTTTATTTCATTGATGCAAGGCATTAAAAATGTTTTTACGTACCTGAGCAGTGTGGGGTTTAGACCCCCCCCCCCCACACAAACCTATGGATCCGCCCCTGCGTTTCTTGTGAGTACAGCTGATACACACACACACAAATCACATAATAAACTAAGCTTCAAACGTCTACAATACAAGCCCCAATCGAAACATTTCCACACATTCTACCAACATCGAAATGTAATCTTAACCCATTACTAATTGATATAACATACAAGATCAACATTATTCAACACTTTGAATTGACCTATATACATTTACTGATGTATATTATCATATTCAAAATTAGATAACAATGATCTAGTTTGTGTCGAGTGGACGTTAAACCCCATTTCTCCCTCTTTTATCTCACCACCCTCCAACATCAGTATATTTCAACGTTTATAGCTATAAAAACGTTCTCGTAGCTAATTCAAAATAACTGCTGATTAAGGGAGAAACGGAATAGGCTTTAACTTCTCGTCTGTCATGAACGAAGAGAAATATGTTGTGGTAATAGTGTGATCAAGAGGGAAAACTGTTGTAATTACTGTGATCAAGAAGGAAAACTATTGTGATAATTGTGATCAAGGGCAGGGCGGAAATTGTTGTGATTATTGACGGATCAGACTGAAACACCGTTTTCGAGGCAAACTTTCCCCCCTAACATACTGAATGGGGTATCGCATGACACTTGTATCGTTGTTTATTACACTGTACAGATTTAACGTCTAGTAGGGCCTACATTATCGGAGGGCCTTACAAGGAAAAACCGAGGACCCGTGATCACTACCACGCTTGTCCTTACAGACTTACAACTCGTGCGCTGTATGATAAAGTCTATCATCGAGTCAACGGCGTGGTTTCGAGTCTCCGGTTGTACCTGAAAACGTTTTCTCCGGGTCCTCCGTTTTCACAAAACTGCTGATGACCCCAACGCGTGAGCGAATTATTGAAAAAAATTATACCATACACTGTATGTTAGTCCCGAAATGACCTAGTTTGTTTTGACAGGATGTTACCCCCTCCCCCGCTCTCTTTCTCTTTTTGGTTTTTATATTCTTGTTGTGATATTCTTCCGTTGTTGTGATATCTTCTTTCTGTTGAATATTCTTCTTTCTGTGGAATATTCTTCTTACTGTTGAATATTCTTCTTCTGGTGGAATATTCTTCTCTGGTGGAAAATTCTTCATCTTTTGGTGCAATTTTCCCCTTCTTTTGATGGAATATTCTCCTTTTATATTCCTTCATGTTTTTGTAATAATATTATTTTAGTACTTGATTTAATATTACAAATAAAAGTAGTGGGGAGAAAATCCGAAGTACATGAGCATACTCGAAATGAAATGGTGTTCTGCTCCGAATGCTAGGGCTTATGAAGAAGGAGGGATCACGGTGGCTAAGTTGATAAGACGCTGGTTCGCTAGCCTGGAGGTCGGGTGTTCGATCCCTGTATTGGCCGAGAAAGTTCATCTCGATTTTACGACGTGATTTCCCCTTGTCAGTGATGCAGAAGGAGGGCCTGACAAGGACAGCTGCCAGTCGTTCGGATGGGGCGAAAAACCGAGGTCCCGTGTACACATTGGAGTGCACGTAAAAGATCCCTTGGCAGCTGGAATTCGATATAAGAGTAGGCCGTAGCTCCGCTGCCCGGGCAAAATTTCCCTCATAGCACACTGTATGGCGTATGCCCGTCTTCAATAAAATTAGCTCAGGTTAAGTGCATAACAGTAGGACGTTAAACCCCATTTCATTCATTCATTCATTAATGAAGAAGGTTATACGGCACAGAGTGTATGGGGGACGTTTTGCATGGACAACGGCACAATCTAATTAAAATATAGATCTATATTTCGTTCCGTTTTTTATACTTGCGGTGGGCCTACACCATAGATCGTAGGCATGGGCGGATTAGGGCCTGGAACGGGCCCGGGCTCCCATGTCGGAGCGGCCCCTTTTCCTGACCGCGGAGCCTGGACGGAGGCCCGGTGGCTATCTCTCTCTGGAAGAACCTCAATTATGCGATTTTGTGGCGTACGGGACAAAATTCATTTTTGGTAATGGGAGGCCATTTCCCACAATTTTAGACCATTCCCGACATCCCAATTCTGTAATTTCATTTCTTAAAATAACGAGTTAATAAAAATGCCAAGGAATGTTTAACACCAGCCTCGGTGTCTCGCACTCATATTCAGCCAGCAGAATATGAGGCCTTAAAATTGAATTTATTTGGGAGTAACGAACCATCGGCAGACGTTTCTGACGTATCCCCACAAACAGGGTGAAGGTGACTTAATAATTAGTAAATTTGCGGGCGACAGTGTCGGGTGAATCCGATGAAATTTTCGGATGAAATTCGGAATCCCCATTGCAGGATTCCGATTTTTTGCCCACACCCAGCACACCCAGTCAGAAAGTCTATTACCCCAGGCCATTCCAAACTCCAGTGATGACTTGCCGGCCCGTTAAAGCCACCGGCCACATACAACATGACCATCATCGCTCCATGGCCGGTCAAATACCCCCACCCCCCATATTATGTTCAGCAGAAAAAGTTTTTTTTTATAGACGAATTGGATAAAAATAAATTTTTTGTCTAACCGGCCCGATCGCCCGATGGGCCAATCTGCCCCCTGATCGTAGTATATAATATGTAATTCTAACAAGTTATAGTGGGAGTTTACGTTCTATGACGTCAGGTACTAAGCAAGCTACATTTGGCCCGATAACGTCAATGATTCGATGAATCAATTAGCGACCGCCATGCTTTTTAAAATCTATCTTTGATGTGTTGGGATTTCTATCGCTGGTAATGTCTACCCAGTTTAGCGTAAAAAAGGTCGAACGCGCGAGTCGATTCTACAGACCATTTGATTGGCGGGCCCCTCATTTCAAGCAGAACACGACTCAAATAACAAGTCTTCCAGATCCATGTGTAGGCCTAGTAAAGACAAGTAAAAAAAAAATTGAACTATAAGAAACGAAACGAAATTGGATCTATGTTTTAATCAGATTGGACAACGGCACTACGGCCTACACCTGTCAAGGGATATTTTACGTGCACACCAATTTGTACACGGGACCTCGGGTTTTCGTGCCATTTGAACGAAGACCCCCCCCAGACCATTTGATTGGCGGGCCCCTCATTTCAAGCAGAACACGACTCAAATAACAAGTCTTCCAGATCCATGTGTAGGCCTAGTAAAGACAAGTAAAAAAAAAATTGAACTATAAGAAACGAAACGAAATTGGATCTATGTTTTAATCAGATTGGACAACGGCACTACGGCCTACACCTGTCAAGGGATATTTTACGTGCACACCAATTTGTACACGGGACCTCGGGTTTTCGTGCCATTTGAACGAAGACCCCCCCCCCCATCATGAATTACTAACAAGGGGAACCACGAAATGAAAATACCGAGGAACTTTTTCGGCCAACACCGTGAGCGAGCCAGCGTTTTGTTCACTGAGCCACAGATATTAAATATCTCATGATCTCACCAATCGGCCCGCCAAGAATTCTATACATTAACAATGTTGGAAGAGGCTACCGGTGATTCCCGAGTGAGATTATACGTGTAATATGATAATTTATAAACAGTAATACATACATGTGGAAAGCATCGACTAATTTTTTTGGGCGACGTTTCCAAGGGTTATTCTCAACAAAGGAAAATAATGATAATTTATGTTAACCCAGTGAAGATTGTAACACAGAACGGCAACAAAGGATAAGCATACATAAATAACAATATTCAAGGAAAACAAGGCACAACTATACCAAATAGTTTAGTTAAGACACTTGTTATTATGCGGTGGGAGGAAACGGAGGGACTCAGAGAAAACCCACAAAGTTTGACGGCCGACCGACCCTACTCCATGTCGCGTACAACCGGGGAATCGAAACCACGCTAGTTGACTCAATGACAGACTTTATTGTACAGCGCGCACACCCTTACCATTCAGTGACCCCCCCCCCCCCCCCCCGCCCCAAGCTTGCGCGAAACTGACAATTAAATACGCAGGTAAACGTAACGACCCATAAAAAGTAAGTTAGTCTTAAAAAACTGGAAGATCGTCGATCTCGTGGCAGTTGGAATGACAATCAGAAGAATAATCTTCTAAGCTCAGGCAAACTTATAATTTCACAGAAGAATTTTGAATGGGCGTCTTCAGGGGCGAACTCCAGAATCTTTTGCAGGAGGGGGTTTGACAATATATGATGTCATTATCGTCTCTAAATTACGTAGGTATAATACTATACATGCACATTGAGCTATTGTATATCATTATTTCGCGCTTTGAATGTCAATCCTATCCCATCATCTAATGAAAAAGGGTAAAGCACACGACCGTTACATTTTTATACGCCCACATTTTTGTGTGGACGTATACTGTCGTCTCCCCTGTCCGTCCGTCCGTCCACAATTGTCTGTGTACAAACTACAGGTCACAATTTTTATCTGATTTTAATGAAACTTGAAATATAGGTTGATCACCATAAGATCTCGGTTCCTTTCGATATCGACAAATTTTAATGTCGGACCGTAATTTCATGGATAATGGCCCCCTGTACGAAAAATTACGTTTTAAGCTTGTGAACACTGTACAGTTCACAATTTTGAACCGATTTTGATGAAACTTGAAATGCATGTTTATAACCCAAAGATATTGGTTCCTTTTGATATTTGCGCATATCGGATCGTAACTTTCTCAATTATGGCCCCTGATTATACGAAAAATCGCCATTTTTAGCTTGTGATCTCTCTGGAGGTCACAAATAATTATGATTTGATTTTTTAAAAAAACCCGTTTGATTATATCAGTAATATCACCGTTACATCGTAATGAAGGGTGGGTTCAAATTTCGTGAAAATCCAATCAAAACTGACAGATAAAATGGCCACCGCTTGTATGGTATAGGGGAAGCGCAGGTAATTTGAGCATACTAACAGAGTACCTGAATATTTATCATCCTACCAGGTCGATAGTCTTTTAAACCACACATAAAACGAAAACCATAAATATCTGTTCATTCCAGAAGTTTTATTCTTCAATATTAACATTAACATATCAAAATGTGGGAAAATGTAAATTCATAAAAATGCTCAAATTAGCATCATGTGTTGTTAAATTGAGCACACCTTGTATGGAATTTGAGCATGGGTGCTCCGGTTGGCCTAGTGGTTTATTCAAAGATGTTTGATGCTTCTACATATGTTTCTGGCAAGCCTAGTGGTGAAATTTCAATGTTTGATGGTTCGACAGATGTTTCCGAAAGAACTAGTGATGAAGACTGCATGATATTTGATGGTTCGACAGATGTGTGTAATGGCGGATCTGGTTGCAATTGATTCACTGGTTTGTGGTGCCACCGTAATGATGCTTTCAGCTGTTTGCGGTGCAGTTGGAATTAAATCAATGGTATTATAATAACGATTGTAGACCAACATGTATAATATCACATGAATCAGTAGGGGGGGGGTAGGCCTATGGCATAGGCCTACATTTTAAATGTTATGTAGGCCTATGTTTGTTGAGTTATCAACACCGCCGCTACCACCATCATCATTACCATCATCATCATCATCATCATCATCATCATCATCGTCGTCGTCAATAATAAAGGTAAAAGGCCTGGATCAATAGACCTACGAATCATCATTATCACTGATGCTATTTTGAGCAGGCATGCAGGACCTGCATTGCAGGTAAAATGAGCACCCTGCTCAAATTAGCAAAAAAATGGGTGCTCACATTACCAACACTGTGTCGGGTCAGTTCTAGGCTTTCCAGTGCAGGAAGTTATGTCATTACAGTTTACAACGCTGGATTCTACAACACCTTAGAAAAGGGGCTTCGAATGAGATCTTAACAAACCTTGTGTTATGTGTAGTAGTTACGTTATAACTTGTTCTGTTAGCGCTCTATTTTACATAAGATGGAACGCATAATGAAAATCTTATTTAAAACACCCACGTGAAAAGCCTTGTTGACGATATTTTGTCCAGCAATCAGAAATAGGAAGTAGGTCACTGTCACGGGTAAAATTTAACAAAATATTTAATATGACGTTCTAAACACGGGGGTGCTCACTTTTCCAACATGCTCATTTTACCTGCGCTTCCCCTATCAAGGTTGTGGACCCTGTAGAGGTCACAATTTTAATCCGATTTTGATGTAACTTAAAATGCATCTTTATAACCCAAAGATCTTGGTTCCATTCGAGATTTGCGCATATCGATTTGTAACTTCATGATTTATAACCCTTGATTGTAGGAAAAATTAAATTCTTTCTAGCTTATTCTCTATCCAACTCGTGTATGTGGGCGTATCCTGCCTGACAGCCGCTGGTTTCTGAAAGTGTTGTTTTACAAATTTGTTTACGTAGCTATATACAGGGTGGGGGTTGGACCCCCAAACCACACTCTGGTCTCTGGATCCGCCCCTGGTTAAATATTTTGATGTAAAATGTGTCTATTCGGATTCGCATTTCAATTCGTCATTAGAAGAACCATCGTACTACAATCCGACTTCTTGCGTTTATTTGTGTGTTGGGGGGGGGGGGGCGTGGGGCGGTGCTGACACACACATTTGCCTAGTTGTTCGGATAGTATGGAAAACAGAGGTTCGTCTGTGTAGGCCTACATATTTTGTGCACGTAAAATAACCATTGCCATGGGCAATTTTAAGAAGGATGAAGACAGACACGTCGCTATCCAGGCAAAAACCCCGGTCTCTCGCCTTGCACATCAAAATGTGTAAGTCTCACTCAAAGTGGCCTTAGTATTCTGTTGACGAGACATTAAACCCCGCCCCATTTCCAAATTGTCGTGATAATGATTCGTTGTATAATACAGATTTGCACCTGCGTTGGTAATAATATGTGTAAAGGACTAAAGTAGGCTACATAGTTACTATAGTTCATTTTGACAAAATGCAGCACTTGCGATGCAATAGCTTACGAATTAATTATCTCGAGTATGCAGCATGCTAACACCGTATCCAATAACCGTTTTCAATATATAATGCTTCTCATATTTCTATCAAGGGATATGTGTTGTAATTTTTGGAGGTCTTGGAGACAATAGTCTGAACCAACAAATAGGAACAGAGCAAGTGATGAATTATAGTTCAGTCCTGGAATTTCTGTGGATTTAAGTCAATTCTGGAGTCGCTCTAAAATCTTAAATAATTAAACTCAATGCTTTTGGCGTGTGCATATCAAGTTACTGTCGGACAACGAAACGCATCAGACGCAGTTTATAGGCTATTCCGTTATGATCTGTGGCGCTATGGTATTTTACTCGTTAACTCTTTGGATATTTTATTTTTTTTTGTTTGACAGCAGATTTGTTGTTGAAAGTCGACAGATGGGAATGAGTCATGCATTCAATGATGCATGCTAGCTTCTTATTCAAGATCCAGTCATAGAGAAACATCCACTCCCCCTTTTTTGCCGTGGGTTCAGCCTTTTATTTATAAATAAACTGAAATAGATTTTATGCCTATTTTTTTGGAATTGAATTTCATAAACGTAGCTCTTTTTCATCTTGCAAAATATGAAATGTAGATTCATCTGCAGTCCATAGAACCCTTAGAATAAATGCTCTCAGTCGTTTAGACAAATAGAAAGGCATATAGTTCAGTTAACGGCCGCTAGAGGGCGACACGGAGCTAATTATGTAGGTGAATCAGGGTTGAAGCTTCAATCTTTTGTCATAATGGCGGGCTACTAAGGCGCACATGTCTTGCTGAAATTATTATCAAGTTCCACATCCAAAAGTAAGTTAACTTATCCATTTCTTAAAGTAGATTTTGAGTAGAGTAAAGAACGGTGACATTAAGAAATCAAATCGTGACTTGATATGGTTAGAATACATCGGTGTTTTGAGTTAAAATTATATTTTTTTGTCTCGACTAGGGGTGAGCCATGGCGAGAATATTTTTCCCTCGAGACAATGGAGAATCGAAGAAAACGTGTTAAAACTATAAATTAATGTGTACATAGGTCTTCAAATTTGTGGTTCGTTTATAGTTTGATCTTCTCGAATTTTTCCAACCTTGATTTTTCCTGGCAAATAATGATTAGTGGATGATTAATACTTTGTTTTTATTGTTGTGTATTCGGAAGCCGTATATTTTCTGGGGGTTTGGATGTCTAGGCATGTTATCACACACGGCAACATTGTTGTACTTTGTTGACATTTGCTTATGTCGCTATTAGAATACCCTCGGTGAACGTTAGCAATGTTTAAATTTGTTTAAATTTAGCAGATAAATCGTAGATGTGCCATGGAAACTCAGTGTGAATCACTGCGACCGACAAACAATGGATCTGCTCTTATTTCTTAAAATAGATTCGACTCTCGGCTGTCGTCAGTTGAAACCAAACAATGGTAGGCTCGCTGTTTTTACATGATCAGGGTTTCTGTAAAGTTCACACTCTTAAGTCAAAGGTGCAAATTGGTTGAGTATTGTGTTTGTGTGATGTCGATAAAGGCATTGAACTTTGAGTGAATGTTTATTTTATAAAAGGAGGGATTTAGGTCATTGACTTAAGTAAATATACTTATTGCATAACTATCATTTTTAGTGACTTTGTTTTTAGTGTTAGGATTGTGAGTTTTTTCTCTCTCCAAGATTTCAAATATCATCAACATTAAATTGTTATTGAACTATGATACAAGGTGGTTTTCCTTTGTTTGGATTTATAATGTCAATATTTTTTGGGGGAAATCTCAAATTTTTCTAATAGATGTATGTATGCCTTTAGCCTTGCCCAAATAGCTGGATGATATAGGTCAATAATTTCATCAAGGTTATTTTTACATAAACAATTTTTATTCAGTCTTATTATGATGAATAATCCATCACCAATCAATTCTTACATTTATAGTAAACTTAGGCCAAATGATAATGTCATTTTATCTTTCATTGAAAATGTGGTCCCATGTTGTCATCACCTTTGCCTGTCTGTAAATCTGTTGTTCCACAAATTCTTGGGGATTTTTCTTGAGGCTAATGTTATCATACAATTGATTCGAAATTTACAGAGTTTATGTACACAAGATAAAGATGGCTGTTGATATTTCTGATAACTGAGTTATGGATTTAATAACTTTCGAAAAATCTTGTAGGGGTAAAAAGTGTTTATGTGATATATAATTCCATTAAATGTCAATGATTTATACTGTATTTTTACTGATTTCATTAATTTGTGATGTAATTATATTTAGCTATTGAACACTTCCTCCTTTCACTGGCGACATCACACATTGTACTTGTTAAAGTTATCATTTAATAGACTTTTAATTTATACAATTTATGTTAATGACATTAATGAGGTGAAGCCTATTAATTTTTGACTATTTTTTATAATTACCTTCATAGCTTTTGCGTCTATATACTATTACATGTAGCTATGCAAAGACCCTAAAATCTTGTGGACCCTGCAGCAGCTTTGGCCATCGCCTGATTATGCACTGTGTTTTCAATAGCTTGAAAGACGGAAGTTATTGGATTACAACGGTAGACGTTTTGTTATTTTAGCTCTAGAAAGATCTATTAAAATTTAATTATTTCTTAATAATTACTTTATGGGTTGTAACCCTTGGTCAGTTTTTGGTATCTTTGTAAATGCAATCAAAAGGATAACAATAAGACAATATTTATGGAAGCTTCTATCGACTTGGATGCTGTAGGCCTTTGTTTGGTTGACCTCTCTCTTAGACTTGTCATAGCAGGAAACTAGAACGTTAAATCCCATGTCATTTCAGTTTACTTTGTTTGTTGCCTGGCAACTGAATTGATGTATGCGGTTGCAAAATTGCAATAGATGACCAATTTAACCATAGGTCTATGTCACACGTAGTTGGATTTGGTCTTTTTCCATTGCTCCCTTAGACCTTTAGTTTCACACACAGCATTCGTTGACATTATTAAGCTCTAGGGATAATCCTAGATAAATTAATTCCTTATGTAATGTTAATCATCATTCATGTCTAACAACCCGTTAATTATTATCATTAATATGTTAAGATTATTTTGCACCAGTACATTAAATGAGGATTAAAATCATTAGTGTTTATTATTAAAGATAGCATTAGATATCATATCTCATTGATTTGTCATTAAAAACTGTCAATCAGTTCATGATTAATAAATCATGTTAGTGTACATCCAGGTTAATTAAATATTGATAGACTTTATGTATGATTTAGATAAAGACCTGACAGTTCTCACTATACTACATGTACTAGTTTAAAAACAGATATATAAAAAGGAATATATTGAAATATGAGTAAAATTACTTCATTCTGCTAATAAATTAAATTTTTTAATTTCATCAGATCTGTGTATCAATCTGTACAAAATCACTATCATCCAACTGTCTAGAGAGTTGATTAGGGACTTATCATGTCTAATTAATTTATGATATTTGAACCCAAAGAAAGATATGCAATAATGGACCTATTTTGCTCTTTCAAAATGTATCTATAAAGCCCCATAACATAAAGCACCAATATACGTGCACCGGTACCCAGAATTTAAAGTACCAGTAAACTAGAGTGACATTTCTTTGGTCATATTAATACCCAAATTATTCTAATGCAAATAAATAAATTGGCAGTAGAAAATTACAATTATCCAAAGTTTAATGTTCCTTAATTATTTTTTCACAGTGTTGCCACCCTTTCTCATCAGTTTTGTCATTCACAATTGCTTGTAGATGCTCTAGACTAGATATGGAGTTAATGTCTAATATATATTCAATTTAGTAGTACATATACTTGCAAGAATGCCTTTTTGTGATAGGACTGTTTTAGTCTAGAAGTCTATATTTGCAGTCTTAAATTTTACTCATGAATATTGTGGCTTTACTACAGATGATGATTCATATGTTATACACTTCCCTGTATTAAACCCTAAATAAAGAATCTTGACATTGTTGTGTTTACATGATATGATTGCACAATTGGCAGACAATATAGCTGTGTAGCTTTCATTGTCACTGTAATTCAGTGGAATGGCATGATTGACAGTTGTTGTGCCGCTGGAAGTTCAAATCTATCAGAGGAAAAGGCAAATTGATTGAAATCTGCAAGTATTAAGATAACCCAAATCATACATGTAGCCTTGCATGTATTTGAAAATGATGGACCAACAAGACAAAGCCTTCATGGACCTGTAGATTGTACACCTGATCTCAAACATAAATATTATATTCTGATAAAGGTCTAAAACAGGGCTGTAGATGATTGAATAGCTAATTGCATGCTTGCTCTGAAATAAAACCCATTGTGCATGAAAATTAATAAAGCTTTCATAAACTAAAGTAAAATCCTGTTTATGAATGTTATTGAAATGCACCATGGACTATAATAATAATATAATGATGCATGACTTGACATTCTATTAACAATCACCTGCTTCCTATTAACGCAGTGTATTAATTGTCATATTATTCACTGCTTTTTATTTCAAATTTATCATTATTTTTTGTTCAATTTCTAACACACATGTACTGGTAGTTTACCAAACTGAAAGCTACAATTTCATGTTAAGTTATATTTTAAAAATTTATTAAAATAGATGGTATCCATACACAGTCCTACCTTGTTATAGAACAATCCTATTTATCCTATAATTCACTATTGCCAGCTGAGAAATTAGCAAAATTATCATTTTCAAATTCAAATGTTAGAATATAGCTTATGCATGGAGTGAATCAGAAAACAAGGGAGGTATTTGTGTTATTATTTCCTGTGTCATTGATTTTTAAGGTTGGGAAATAATGCCCATGGTTGTATAATAGTGAGTTGATCTATTGAGCAAAAACACAGAAAATATGTAGTTTTATCACCTCAAATAACAAATGTCGTATCTTATGCACAGTGCTCAGCTACATGTAGCTTTAAAATGTGCATATAGCAAACTTAACATCTTAAAATAATACTAGTACATGTATATTCTAATATAGCAGGGAAATTCCACGGTAACGTACATATATTTTGAGCTTGTCATATTTTGAATGCTTCCTACATGTATATTATCTAACCATGAATAATTAACTGTTTGGGTTTTATATAGCATTAAAGACATACGTTTTAAGTATAAATTCCTGTAGAGTTCAAAGTTTTTTTTCCTGTAAGAAAGGACACTGATACAAGATGTGTACTGTATGATCATTTCTCACATTTGGATTCTTAAAACCCAGTAAATTAAAAATCATTGTAGTAACGAACGTACATATTTTCTGGTAACGGGACGTATGTAAACTTTCAAGTAATGGGTCTGATAGATAATAATAATTATTAACTCATTTGAATTCATAGAGCAGTTACTTTCCTAAAAACATTACTCCTTGCATAAAATATTCTGACCTAAACATTTTGGTGGCGGGCGTACAATTCTGCACTAAATGTTAGTAAGGATGTGCATACATCTATGGAACCCCAAATGATTCAGAGCATTTGGGCAAATGTTTTCTTTTTACAGTCATAATAGCAAGAACAGGCGATGTTAACTTTAAATATGAGTTTTTGAACAGTTCCATAAATAAATATGAATGAGAGAGATAACATGTAAATATTTGATAACATGAAATACTGTGAAAAGTAACAGACGTATGTCTATGTAAACCCAAGTTATTCTGAGAATTTTTGCAAATCTTTTTTTTTATGGTCATTATAATAAGACTGGTCTATTCTAGCTTTAGATATGGAGTTTTAAACAATTCCAGTCATAAATATGAAAGTGAAAAAATGTAAATATTTAATTCTCATAGCTACATTAGTCTGAATGCGTCAACATTTGAGAATAGTAGGTCATTGGCTAGATTATCTGATCTTTTACATTATCATAAACAGCATCTAAGGGAGGTAAAACACGATGACGCACATGAAATTAATTTAAGGAAGTCATTTCAAATAATCCATTTGATTGCATGCCAGTTCAATATCCAACACTCTTAATTTTTCTTAGTGTAAAATGTCTCTTGCCATATTTTGTGTTTTTTAAAATTGATTCTTACAGTCATTTCGATTCATGTTTGTTTATATTAATGCAAGAATTATGGGATTTATTGTGGAAAGGGGTGCAACTCTTACTTGACTTGGCCAAAGATACTGGATAATCAACCCTATTTAAAACCAAACTCACAGTTACGCATGGGCAATTGACTTAACATCAAATATTGAACGATACTATATTTTTCAATGTTGGTTACTTTCACAAAGATATATTAATTTCGTATTTTAATGTATAAAAATCATGTTTAAAGGAGCTAAATCGCTAACATTTGGGACCTAGAAATTGACCCTAATGGGTCGCAAGGCATATAATAATATAATCTGATTGTATATAAACTGATTTACATTAAATTGTTTCCGTTTTGGGTCTAATTTCATATCAGATATTTCCAGCGAAATACGGCATTAGTCTCAACCGAAAAGGATTCTTTAGTGTCTGGTTATTCCAGTCTACCGCGCATGCCCTCAGATACGATATGGCCTCGTCGTTTAACAGGACTTGTGGAATATGTCTAGCCTCGTTCGTTCTGGTCACTTGTTATAAGTGACGCTGAAACACACTATGGTACACGATTCGTGTACCAACTGTAAAATATCAGAGGCCTACCATTTCCAGGTAAGATCACAACACCAATGTTGATTTAAATTGACCAATAATTCGTGTTTTCGATGTCGACGATTTTGGACGATTTTGAGTTACGGACTTAGGTCCTTTAAATACATTGTCAGATAACTAATGCCAAATCGTTCATTATGATTCAGAATTAACAAACACAAAGTAAGAAAATACATTAATATTATAAATTCGACATTTACACAGTAAACCTCGGCACAAGACCAAATAAATACAAAATCGGAAGAGTTTCCGCCTTCAAAATATAGATTATATCTCGTCATAAAACACTATTTTTGTCCATCTAATTGTATACTTTGGCGTGTAATTGCACAGCAATCAAACCCTAGGGGTCCATTCACTTAAATTGAAATGATGTTTATTTCTAGCAATGTCTGAGAAGTTTGTCTTGTCCGCAGGTTGGTCTTATTGCTTTCGTTTTGTGTGTAATGTGGTCATTAAATTAACAAGTATTTAATCGGCAACTCATTTACATTCTGATTGTATATTTAGAATTGTTTGTATAAATGTAAAATTGTAAACAAAACCAGTTATGACATGTGTTTTATCAAATATATATATGTACATGTGAGATAAATTTAGAACAAAAAAAAAAACAAAACATGTTGATTTATTTTTAGAACATTTCTTTTGCTGATTGTAATTATAAAATGAGATAGAGTATTAGAGCTTTGAGGACCAGATAGTGTGGTTTGTTTTAAAAGAAAAAAAAAACCAGTTGATGATATTTAATTGTTGACAAGTCACACATTACCTAATAGATAATGTACAGGCTATTTTTAGATCTTATTTTTTTTTAGTGTGTATTCGTTATAATTATATAAAGAAAATGAACCATGAGTGAGTACTTTCTCTTGAAAGTTGGTCATTCAAATCAGAGACTGAGGAAAGATCTGAAATGATTTATTCTAGGTTAGCTCTTTTGCTAGTTATTCTAGTAACAGATTCTTGTCAGCTTTGCCCTCTTATCCTTTACTTGCTGATCCTATACACAACTAATATGAAAACAAGGCTTTTCCCCCATTTTGGTTCTACGGCTATTTTTATTCCTTATTGTCTGTTTTCCACCATGATTCTTCTTTGTTTACCAAAAGGAATCATTTCTTGCTACATCCGACACAAATTTATGATAATCCAACACAATTTTCGTGTAGAATTTAGCGATACAAAAACAAGATTCAAATTCCGGTCTGCGCAGAAATGAGTTTCATAATGGCGGATTATTTCAATCAAATCTTGTTTGTGTTTTTAGTTCACTATATTCTACATGAAAATTGTTAGATTAAAAATAGATGAAAAAGGATTAAAAAAAATAGCCTAAAGATCAGAGATGGTGGAAAAGACTTATTTTTATATTCTAAGATCAGTCACTTCAGATAAACACCACAGCCAATAAGAATCTGTGTTACTAAAGAAACTAAGACTTCTGTCATTCAATTGTGAAATATTGTGATGACATAAATACAATGCAAAATACATTGCTCTCTGAATATAGGGTTATCCTTTGTCTTCATTTCATAGGGTTATCCATTAAAAGCAATCTTTACAGTCTGCATTCTTTGATTTAAAGATAAAATTTTCAATATATATTGAAATGTACCAGGTTATACATGTATAAAATTAGTCATGTTTAATTATTAAGATGGTTGGTTAGGCATTGGTTCCAGATGAATGAACACTATAGTATACTCCCTCCCTAAATATTCCCACACAACACTCCCTATGAAAATAGAAATGATTAAAGTTACATTATTCAAGATAAAGATAAGAACTAGCCATTCTTGCTATAATAGTTCGAAAGCAGGTGATGTAAAATGAATAATTTGAAAATTTCATTCAAATTACTCTATTGTAAGCGAAGATATTGGCATTTGAAGATTTGTCTGACGTGTGCAATAATTTCAACCACGGTCCTGGTTGATCAAAGCTAAGACTGGAAGCGTCTGGGGCCGCCATATTTGATTTATCACTTAAACGTTTTAATCTGTTTAAAATCGGAGCAATGTGATGCCATCCAAAGTTGATTGAGGCCTGGATCAGTACATTAATGTCTAATTAATACTTTAGAAAACATTTCATGCCCAAATAAAGACCTGCACTAGGCTGATTTGGCTCTTGAATAATGCATGTTTAACAGAATGATGAAGTTACATGTATAAGGCAATTGGTAACTCTGGATTTTTCAGAATTGTATTGAATCTAGTTTGTGGAGTTGAATCTTATTTTTATTTCCCAGAACTTACACTAGTTTACTTCTATTCTAAGGGCAGACTTGTAACTTAAAGTTATCCGGGTAAAATTTGCTTTTTTATGTTGCGCACTTAACTTTAGACATGAAATTTACCATTATTTTTTAGTATGGTATCAAAAATACCGAAGTGTTGTGATAGTGGTACCATATTTTATTACTTAGTACATGGACCAAATAAATAATCAAAAAATTATACATATATACATGTATTCTGCCTCCATGTACTGAATTAGTACATTGACTACCATCTCACTGTTAATACTGTCTAATGATGATTCATGCACCACTCTGTTAAAACTAGTGATGACTCCATTTACACCAAACCAAGTCTGAAGACAGAGTTTTCTCAGTAAGATATTTTCAGTGTATGGGATACTATCTGACTTGGTGATGATTTGAAATTTGGATCATTGGCTTGGTGAAGCTCACTTTACATATAGATTTGATCCTAGGAAAAGGTCAATGTGTTACATGAAACCAGCATTCAGGTAGATGAAGATACTGTTCATCAATATCTGCAACTGTGTGAATGTAAGTTGCCAAAAATAAATCACAAAAATGACACAAACAAAACTTTTGAAAAGAAATTTGAGGAATCATAAAGGTATCTTTTCAATGATTAACTTCAACTTCATGACCCGGTTTTGTCTCCATATTTTGCGATGTATCATTTTTGCTTTGATGTCTTTTACTGGACCCTAATAATCTCCCCTGCTGGTTTTGTGCACTTCGTTGAACCCAGTGAATAATAGTGTAAGGGTTTTTGTTAGTTTAACTTGAAGTACCTGTAAATCGGGTAGTAATTACCTGGTCACGATCCAATGAATTTTTAATGCAGTTAAATTTTATGGTATTTTAATTGTAACTCCTTGTGCATAGTTTAACCAGCTCAGGTGTTCAAAATTGTTAAAGAGACAATAGTGCATTGAATTTCTTAGCAAAAAAAAACAACCTTTAGATGCTAGCGCAATATATTATTGTGATTCCCTTATAGCAATACACATATTGAATCTGGAGATGCTGAATTGATTTCTCACAATTCGTTTTTATACGTCCACATTGAAATGTACTCGTATATATTGTCGTCGCCCACCCGTCCGGCTGTCCCGACGTCCACAAACCATTTGTATCGTACACTCTTAAATTGTTTTCGTCCTTATTTTGATGTAAAATTATCAATTATTCGTTTATCCTGTTACCTGGGTAAATATTGACATGGTTATGAATCGTGATATGAATGGCATCACATATCGTATCATGACTGCAGTGGTAATACCCAGCACTAGTGATTTGATTATATAGTTACATCCACGTGTGCTTATTTCTCAACTATATGTGCTAAAACTCTTCTAGTAGGATGTAAGGATGTGTTCTGTCAAATAGTGTAGACTTCAGACTTGTTCAATTTGGGTTATATGCAAAATAGAAGATGATGCCGTTTGTTAGAACCTTTGTTAAATGATGCCGCCTAATCATGCTTACCATTAAATTTGCAAGTCATGCAAGCTTCACATTTTTGAATTCGTCTAATGAACAGTGAACACTTTTTAATAATAATTGCTGCTCACTGCGTTAGGGGAGTGTGGTACATGTAAGTAACATACATGTAGTGCACATATTTATGTGAAGTAGTGTTTTTGTCAAGTGGCACAAACATGTAGTTCATGTTATATTTTCCCGTTAATCAATAGCCTACATATGCTTATATAGATAGAAGGGAGCGATGTATCGGCCCCAGTTAAAATTACACTCTTCTCCTTATCCATATTTCTACCTTTTGTGTAATAAAATTTGTCTGATTAAAGATACATCATGTAAGTGCTAAATCTACCTACTCACATGACAAGATTATAATCAACTCTCCAGAGCATCAGATGGATGAGATTTGAACACCAGCGAGATTGAAAATCATTTTTTTAGAAAAAATGGATAATCAAAGCTTAGTCTGTGTTGTCAAGTACCGTTACATCGATCTAGGCTACGTTTTCAAACAGTCATAAACCTCACCCAGAATAAAGTAATTGGACTGAAATTTTCATTATTCATTTTTCATAACCAATCTGTTAACTATTATTATTGCAAGAATGTCCAGCTCTTTATCTAAAGGGGGGTTGGACGGCTAAATGGTTAGCGTGCGCGCGCTGTATCATAAAGCCTGTCATTGAGTCAACCAGCGTCTTTTCGAATCCCCAGTTGTACATGGCAAGGAGTAGGGTCGCCTGTCCAACCTCGTGGGTTTTCTCCGGGCTCTCTGGTTCCTCCCACTGCTAAAGACTCCTACGTGCAAGGGAATTATTGAAATAAAATTAAACCATATGTCAGTCCTGAATAATCTAGTTTGTGTTTAGTTAACGTTAAAACCCATCTCTCTTTATCTAAATCTTACATAATGCATCTTTAACTGAACACATACTAACCTATTTGTAAAGACGTATCAAATTTATGTGTAACACAATTAATCCTTAATTTAAAAAACTGCATTCTGTAATAGGAGTCATGGTGACAACACATTGATACATGTATATATCAAAGGGAATTCAAACTATTCTTTAACTTAAAGGCCCTATAACACTCTTGTTGAAACTGAAAAATATGTCCCAATCATTATTCTAGTCAACAAATTGTACTATATTACAATTTTCCAATTAATTGATGATACAAATTTCATCTTAGCACACCTAATTTAAAAATTGTAAATTCAACTACATGGTTTGAAAAGCTTTACGTTAACACTTTCAAATTTAACTTAGATTTAAAAAAAATTCAAACACTCTGCACAAGTAAAATAGGATGTTATGGATAATTTACACAACAGGCAGGACACTTAAACATCTAGTAGTTAAAATAAGCCAGCAAGAGTGTTATTGTCCCTTTAAGGATTTGAATAGAAGGTTGTGATATCACTAGGTGAGTTGTTGCTGTGGCACAAGGCTGACTAGAACCTTCATGATATTAATAAGTACATTCTCAACTCTTTGATAGGCTCATAACAAATGTTATTACATGTGTATATGTATCTGTGACTAGATTTACTGGAAGGTTGCATGCTAACATACATTAATTTCGATGTAATCAATTGCTTGACACATTTAATATTGAAACCCTTGAGGTAACATGGTTCTATTTTTACCACATAATTTAAATTATTCAATTGACATGAACAGCTACTGTCATGGTGCACCTGTAGCCGGCAAAATGTCAACTCAAGTTGTACGAGTGCAATGTACACCTGCTTACTAACTACATGTATATATACATGTAACATACATGACCAGTTGGTCACACTGCCTTTAGTTACATGTAAACAGTTAGCATATAAAATGGCCAGTTTGTCACACCATTCATTTCCCTATTTACTCTAATGCATGATCATTCTCATCACTTTAACCCACACTGTTATCCTTTTGAATCAAAATCATGAATATTTGTCAAAACCTGACAGAAATGATAAATTCAAGTCTTTTTCTTTGATTTTACAACAGAATGTCGACCAATGTCCCCATTTGAAAGGGAAATGAGATTACATTTATTGATAACAAGATGTAGGAATTGATTGATGTGTTGTGTCTGTATAATTTACATATATTATGTCCTTTTAGTGGCGGGGATCACGGTGGCTAAGTGGATAAGGCGCTGGTTCGCTAGCCTGGAGGTTGAGTGTTCGATCCCTGCATTGGCCGAGAAAGTTCATCTCGATTTTCCGGCGTGATTTCCCCTTGTCAGTGATGCAGAAGGAGGGCCTGACAAGGACAGCTGCCTAGTCGTTCGGATGGGACGAAAAACCGAGGTCCCGTGTACAAATTGGAGTGCACGTAAAAGATCCCTTGGCAGTTGGAATTCGATATAAGAGTAGGCCGTAGCGCCGCTGCCCGGGCAAAATTTCCCTCATAGCACACTGTGGCGTATGCCCGTCTTCAATTAGCCCAGGTACGGTGCTTAAGCGTAGGACGTTAAACCCCATTTCATTTCATTTCATTTCCTTTTAGTGGCAGTATTCTGGGTGAGGACGTTAAACCCCATTTCATTTCATTTCATTTCCTTTTAGTGGCAGTATTCTGGGTGAGGAGTTTATTTTTCCACTGTATAATTCTTTGCCAAGGTAATTTAAAGAGATTTTTGTCGTACTGCTATCTTGAATGGGGATTGACAAGTATTTTAAGAACGTTTAATATCTCAAACCTATATAATACACCCTCCTTGGAACATAAAGGGGATCACGGTGGCTAAGTGGATAAGGCGCTGGTTCGCTAGCCTGGAGGTTGAGTGTTCGATCCCTGCATTGGCCGAGAAAGTTCATCTCGATTTTCCGGCGTGATTTCCCCTTGTCAGTGATGCAGAAGGAGGGCCTGACAAGGACAGCTGCCTAGTCGTTCGGATGGGACGAAAAACCGAGGTCCCGTGTACAAATTGGAGTGCACGTAAAAGATCCCTTGGCAGTTGGAATTCGATATAAGAGTAGGCCGTAGCGCCGCTGCCCGGGCAAAATTTCCCTCATAGCACACTGTTGGCGTATGCCCGTCTTCAATTGGCCCAGGTTAGGTGCTTAAGCGTAGGACGTTAAACCCCATTTCATTCATTCATTTGGAACATAAAAATAGACGAAAATGGGTCTTGAAACACATTTAAAATGGAATAGTAGTATAAAGTGATTTACATTTAATTCTACATACATGTAGGTTGTTTTATTATTATTCTGTCGTTTGTGAATCAGCCATGTTAAAATCTGTTAGACTTATCCTTTCTTGAGTAAAATTGCCCTGAATAGTTATATTATTGGCTGTGATTTCTTGTCAATTTATTACTGAATGATGTTGTCAGCACATAAATCTTTTTTAGAATCTAGAAGTTGATGCTCAAATACATGTCTGATATCTTTGATATTTTGTGGTCATTCACATCTATAGCCAGAATTATATGAATAATTTATATTATACTCTACAGTCGAGTTGACAAGTTTTAACTGGAGTAATACAGGTTTTCACATTAAGTCTTTCTTGTCGGACTAATGTGTTCAGACAGTAGACTGTTTAGTTTGGCTACAAGCCAATCTATATCTCAGGTAGAGAGGTCGAGGTCGTTACTGATATGACCTAGACCTTGTGTATAAGCAGCATGTTGAAGAAGGGAATAGATTGATTGTTAGCTGTCAATCATAGTGTTTACATTCCTACCTGCTAGTTAAACAAACTACAGTACTTTATTATGGATGGTCAGTCTGTTTACAATAATCTCTCGGTCATATTGATCCATTCATACATGTGTGTTCCTTGTTCGGATAACCTATAATATACATACTTATGGAAGAACAAATACTAATTTATTTGATTGAGGTTTTGAAGAGTAGTCTCTCAAGGTTTTCAAGCAGGTTGAGTAACAAATATGTAGGGCAATTATATATAGGCAAGCAAAATAACAGATCAGAAACCAAGCAGGATAACAAGATTCAAGATTGTGGCTGAGGTGGGGGAACGGTCTTATCGATACAATTGCCTGCACATTAAATATCCACCGATTTAGCTGGTAACATCCTATAGCCCCAAAGGGCTAATAAAGCTTGTTGGTGCAGTGGAACAGTATGATAGTATTTCGTGATGAACCTTTATACATACACATGTACAACGACTACTGATAGTTGTAACTGTCAAACATTTCTCTTGCATAACATGTACAATGTACTACATGTACCTACAGAAAATACTGATCTGAATTTGCAGAAGAAAAGAAAATCTGGTTAGTTGTATAATTAGTCTTTTAAGTTGCGGGGGTTGGGATGGCCTAGTGGTCTAGAGTGTTGCTCTTGGACCTCTAGCTGGCCGGCCACCTCTGGCTTGCGGCTGTGGTTTCGAGTCCTGGTGTGAGCGTATGTGGCATGGAGATAGGGGCGCCTTCTCAACCTTATGGGTTTCCTCCGGGCACTCCGGTTTCCTCCCACAGTTGTGATGAGTGGACGTTAAACCCCATTTCTCTCTTTTAAGTTGCATTTAGGGATCGGATTGTATAATTGTTGAGCCTTGTCTCAAATAACGTAGGATTAACCAAATATCTGAAAATTGTAAAACTTTTCAGCAGGCCATTATACCATCAGGTATCTATATATTTGTACAAACAGTTAGATTTATGGCGAAAATTTGTTACATATTTCTCTAGTCAAATGACATAATGCTGGCAATTGTCAGGAGCCTTGTTCATGAAGACTTAAAGTAAAATATTTTAACAATGCTGAAATTTCACTGGCTGAGCACAAAAAGTGTAGGAGAAATTTTAGTTCTTAGCTAACGAAAATTCTGCATTCTTAAAATATTTGATTTTAAATTTTCTTAAAAGTCCCTAATGACAAACCAATTTATTTTATACCAATAGAACAAGGACAAACATAAGTCATAAGAGAAAAATTACAGAGTGAATGGATTGTGTAGTACAGTACCATGAGAAAATATATTTGAATTGATTAAAATTGATGTTTAAAAAAAGAACCATATTCGGGGCGGTAGCTAACCATATTACAAACAGATTGCTATTTGCTTTTATGTAGTGGGGATGATTGGTTACTTGTCAGATTTATGTCAAGTGACATGGTTTCGATCCGAGGCTTAAACAGGAAAGGAGTAGGGTCGTCGGCTCAAGCATATGACTTTTCCAGTTTCCTCCCAAGCGAACAAGTGAATTTTAAAAATAAATTAGTGCCATATGTTAGTCCCAAAATGACATTTTGTGGCGAGTGGACATTAACTCGACCTCTCTCTCTGTCTATCTTTCTCTCTCGCTAATTGTATAAATGTGCATGTACATATGTGTTAAGAGAGCCTGCAGCAATGTCTTTATTTATAAATATTTTCATCGCCAGATAAAAATCTAAGCAAAGCATTCCAAGATTTCAATACTTTCACCAGATGTCGAGTCTTTAAATTCATTTATATCTTGAAACTTTCCAACAACAGTTTTATTTTACCTTGTAGCATGTTAAATTTCATGAGGGGGTAATTTACAACTTCCAACATGTGCATGGTATTTGCATCATGCAGTGAACAGCTGCGTGTGAGATCTTCACATAGATAGGTCGGACAGTTCGAGGAGAAATATAGTTTCATTATTTCACTCACGAGATGTCGGGAAGAAAGTGCAAAGACTGTGTTTAGAGTTGTGATTTATGGAAGACAAAGAAATTAGGACCTCTCTAATTCGGGTCAAAATAAATGTTAAATTGGGTTTATATGATTTGTAATGAATTCGTAATGAGTCAAGTCTGGTTTAAATTCATTTATATCCAGATGTCTTGAGAAAAAAACTGACTCTACATTCAGGCCAGACAAAGAAACTAAAACATAAGAACCAACTCCTCTTCATTATGTTTAAAAAATGGATGATCTGGTTGAATTGATGTTCTACTTCTTTTAGTAATGAGACAAGCTACGTCAGTTTACATTTTCAATTTAATTTATTTATTTTAAGGCTCTATGTTTATGAATATTTGAATATTTTATCTTGTTAATATGGCTATTTGTTTACTAGTTAAAATACACTGGTATTTTTTGAGCCAAGGGAGTAAGGGAGGGTTGTGTTCACACAAAACCAGCTTAATTGTGAAAGGTCATAGGTTATAATTAATTACACACATGTACTTGAAACAGCAAAAAGCAATTAAATGTGCATGCCCTAATTTAGACGAAGCCAATAAAAAGAGTTACTGGAAGAACTGCTAGTTTTTTTTAAAAACCCATCCAGACTAAGTGGCTGAACAACATTGCTTTCACGGAGTTAATATTTGACAACATTTTATAGGAATAAAAGAAAAACCCCGGTTTCACTAAAAATTTGCAGGCTTGAGTTAAACTAAAGTATTGCCCTTTATTATAAAAACTTTTGTTATTTTGAATTTTAATAGTCTGAAATACTTTGTAAAACCAGGACCACATAATATTGTATTTGTATTTAACCGACATTAAAAAAATGTTTTATATTAATAAAAATCCCTAAAAATGGAAGTACAAATGAATATAGGCTATTTAATTATGAGGTGTAGATTGTGGGTGGCTGTGGTGTGGTCTGTAGGTTCAATGATCTGTGTGTAAGCAAGGAATAGGGTCCATATGTTAGTTGTGGCATGACAGTTACTAGACAAAAAGTTTTAATCAAGGTTTACATTAAAGTTTGTAAGACATAAGATATTGACCTGTGAATTTAAAGTCCTGGAATTTAGTCATTTAATTTATAAAATGTGAACATTGAACCCAAAGATTACAGCTTGTTGGTAGTTGTTATGGTTACCAAGCGTACATGTTATTTATCTTTGAAGTATTTTAGGAGTGTTTATATTGATGACCCCCTACCAGGTCTCAACAAAAAGGGGTTAAAGATAATGGCGATCTATGCAGTGAGACTAGTGAACTGTTTAATAAGGGGCAGATGTACTGCTTTTCACTCCAATAAAAGGATTTCTCATCTCTATCAATCTCTTACCTCGCAAAATCCACAATCATTTCTCACTGATATTTTGCATAGAGAAAAAAAATAGCTCTTAAGCAATATGGCGAAAACATGCAAATTCACAGATTCTAATAGTCTTAAAGAACATTTCTGTGCATCAACAGTTGTCAAAAATATTTCTTTATTGAATAGGTTATTTGAATACAGAACTAAGTATACATGTACAATTTGTGATATACTTTGTACATACACTTTAACATCATGGGCCTAAGGCTTAAAACTGCTGCGATGACTTGGGAGAAGAGACAATGCCTTTACATGTATTTGGTACATGTAGTTGTCACATCAAATGCAGATGTTACTAATTTTAAGTTGTTAACTGAATGTTATTCCATTTTTAGTAACAATTGACTTTTTAGAAGTTTTGAATGTTTAAGATAAATACATTTTCCTTTATCTGTTTATATAAGTTGATACTGTGTAATATTAAATTGGTACATGTAGTATTTAAAGATACATTATACAAGATTAAGATATAGAGCTGGCCTTCCTTTCTAATTAGTTTCAAAAAGTAATGGAAAATTAATATTAAAAATTTCAGTCAAATTAGATATTTTGTCACAGGCTTGAATAGTAAGTGAAGGACCACTGCACTACACTCAAAACAAAATATAAACCACAAAAATCAAATTGAGTGAATGGACCGGAGCCATCACAAATTACTTGTAATTTATCAAAGAGGAAGTTGTGAATAGTTTCAATTCATGAATACAGTTTCATTTGTTTTAGGCTCATTGATATATTGAAGAAAGCTCAGTGTGTCAATTTCATTGATTAGTTCAGTTGAAATGACTCACAAAGTTCTACTCAGTCACCCTGTTTCTGATTGGATTTCTGTTAACTAGGTCTACTCAGATACAATACCTTTTGTCATTGGTTGGACTTGGACGAGGTTTACTCAGATGTAACCTCTCTTCTTTACATGTACATGTATATATGTTTGATCCAAGTTCAGATTGACGGTTTCTTGTTCTTGATACATAGATTTTATTTATAAGTCTTCCTGGTTGTCAAGCTTTCTGTGTGTGCATTTGGAATTTAACTATCCCTCATCTCCAATAAGACTAGAAGTGAGACAATTGACTTGTAAATATTTTTATTTATTTGATGTTTATTCTCTTGAGTGTAGAACATAATATAACTATCTAGTCGACAATTCTGAAAATAAGTCTCTTAATCTCAGACTGTTGTCATAGAAATTTTGTTCGGTGTCCATCAATTCTGTTGTGATATTTCCCTGTACAAGGAAGGTGCCTGTCAAGGATGTCCCTTACAACCAGCAGGATTTGTCACTCATACAGTTGTTCAATGTTATACTTCATATTTTAAGCTGAAACTTTCAAGAAAAGCCCTTTTGTGTTTTTTTTGTGTTGGACATTTTGTTTAATAAGATCAACTTTAATGAACAAGCCCTTGTGAAAGTTGATGCCTCTCTGTAAATAATTAAAAAGAGTTTGTTTACATAGATACATGCTGTTCCTATAATATAATCCAGGTATTCAGTATTTTATTTTTTGCTTATATCATATTTTCTTCTATTTTCAGGTGCAATTTATAGAAGTGGTATCCAATAAGAATTCAATATGGCATCTCCCACTCCATCGCAGAGTGACACCTTGACGACAGCATCTAACTCGTCAGATAGTGAGATGGAGTCAACCAGTATGAATACACGATGTAACCTATGTACCGAAACGTTTACGATACCAAAAGTCTTAAGCTGTTTTCACACGTTCTGTCAGCCATGTTTAGAGAAATCTCAAGAATGCACAGATAAAATAACGTGTCCAGATTGTCAACATGACACCATATTAGGTGCTGACGGATTAATGGGCCTGAAGCCAGATTACGCAGTGAGCAACATATTGGAGTCGAATGCTTTAGAAAGTAGTGCCTTAAACTGTACAGGTTGTAAAAGTAAAGAAACTAACGCTGTAGCTCGGTGTTTTGATTGCGCCAATTTTCTCTGTGCTAATTGTGTTATGGCTCATCAGTTTATGCACTGTTTTGAAGGGCACCGTGTCCTAAGTTTGGGCGACCTTCAAATGAACAAAGATGAACCTAAGGCTGACAAACAGGTCAACTGTCCCCGTCATCGTAATGATGTTCTCAAATTTTTCTGTAAAACCTGTTCACAGCCCATCTGCAAGGAATGCACTGTCTTCGAACATGGACGAGGCCACGAATGTCAATTTTTAATGGATGTCGCTCATCGACAGGTTGACACAATGCGCCATCTGGAGTCAGACGCCAGATCTAAGATCAACGAGTTACGATTATCTGCTAAAGGTATCGAGCACATCTCTTCCACGTTACAATCACAGTATACTAAAGCGCAAGATGACATCAACGACACATATAACTTCTACCGAGCCATGCTCGAAGAGAGAAAGCAAGAAGCCTTGAAAGAATTGGACCAAGCCTTCAACACCAAACAAGTTGGCATTAGCACTCTTGCTCAGAAAATCACGGAATCTGTTGAAAAGCTCTACTTAGGCAGCGAATTTGTGGATAGGTTGATCAAACATGCTTCAATGACTGAAGCTCTTTTATTGAAGAACTTTATTGAACAACGTTTTCAGAACATGTTCAATTATTTACCAGATCTGAATAAAGAGAATTATTTCGAACTCGAATTTGTCTCCAACTTCCAAGCCATCCAGACAGGCGTCAGGAACACGTTTGGTTACATTCGTCAAGGTAACGAAATCACCAATGGACCAAAGCCCCAACCGATCGCCCGCCCAAACGGCTATGTTTCTACTTCCAATTTAACCAACGGTCACATTTTTGACCCATCTTGCCTGGCCAAAGATTTTGGAACCTCCAGTCTGATATTTCCCCCTAACGACACAAACCAATACGAGAAGTGGTCAAGCGGACTGGATATTTTACAGAACGGAATTGATGTGTTTTCACCACCACCAGATCCAATGGGTGACTTAACGTCCAAGTTAATAAGCTCGAGTCTCTACCCACCAAAATCACAAATCAGACGTCAAAAGATGATCTATCATTGTCGATTTGGAGAATTTGGAGTCCTTGAAGGTCAGTTTACAGAGCCTAGTGGCGTTGCAGTAAATGCTCAAAATGACATAATCGTTGCAGACACAAATAATCACCGAATTCAGATCTTCGACAAAGAAGGAAGATTTAAGTTCCAGTTCGGTGAATGCGGCAAGAGGGACGGACAGTTACTCTATCCGAACCGAGTATCTGTGGTAAAGGCATCAGGCGATATAATCGTCACAGAGAGAAGTCCGACACACCAAATACAGATTTACAACCAATATGGTCAGTTCGTCCGTAAATTTGGCGCCAATGTTCTACAACATCCACGTGGGGTAACCGTTGACAACAAGGGTAGAATCATCATCGTGGAATGTAAGGTTATGAGGGTAATTATCTTCGACCAGTATGGCAATGTCCTCAATAAATTTGGCTGCTCAAAACACCTCCAGTTTCCCAACAGTGTTGTAGTCAATGACAAAGAAGAAATATTTATCAGCGACAACCGAGCCCATTGTGTGAAAGTCTTCAATTATCAAGGCCTATATCTACGACAGATCGGAGGAGAGGGTATTACTAATTATCCAATTGGAGTAGGCATCAACAGCGCTGGAGAAGTTTTAGTCGCAGATAATCACAACAACTTCAATCTGACCAACTTTACACAGGATGGTCAATTGATTAATGCCCTTGAGAGTAAAGTCAAGCATGCTCAGTGCTTTGATGTGGCGTTGATGGACGACGGATCAGTGGTACTGGCAAGTAAAGATTACAAACTCTACATCTACAAGTATATGTAAAATACTGAAATAATTCCGCCAGTTGAAGATAAATGGCTAAGCTCCGAAATGCAATTATAATATTTCAGATTTCTATTAAGTTAAGGTTATCAAGTGTTGAGCTTCTATCATAATAAACTAGTTGCTTAGATTATCCAGTTTTATTTTACAATAACCATGTTATATTATTTAATTATTGTTAACCAATGGAAAGCCTCCTATTTACTAGTCATTCTGTAGACAAGAGTCGTCTCCCCCATGATTGGAGTTAACTCCCTTTTACTTAATGGTCACAATGGTTTCTGAGAACGTTAAGTAGTTAGTTACCATTACTATATTGATTGGTCAGTATTAGTTGATCAGCACTTGTTATGGTAACCATAGATACCAAAATCGAAATACATATTTTGGTTTAATTCACAAAACCCCCATCAAAATCATCAATTTCTGTAACTATTTATGTCACTTATGGTTGAGTTTTCTTATATATATATATATATAAATGTATGTGGTCTCTTTTTTCCTCCTGTTTAATTTTTGTGATATGGCCGTATTAATGTGGCTTCAAGCATAACGTCTTTCTGTTGAATTATCCCCCCTACCCCTTTTAGTTAACATAGTAATCTCTTTATTTATCTTTTAGTTTTGTTAATCACGTCTACATGTCATTCATTCCGTAATGACTATTCAGACTGGTGAAGCAAGACTAAATTGTCATTTTGCATGAATTATAATTATTATTAAAACATTGTTATGATTTTTAATTAATTATTTATTAATTAATGATTAATCCTTTCCGGTCAGGTGTATTGTTGTATAATTATTTTATTAATTCTTGTCAACATTGTAAATTTATTTTGCTTCAAATGTTTTCTCTTGACTTGATTCATCCATAGATACATGTACTTTGTACTTCAAAACTTTTTTTTCGTTTTGTAAAACAAACAAAAAAGAACTACATGTATTCATTTAATAACACCATCAATACTAATCTAAATCATTTAAAAAATAATTTTCAGTTCATGATAATTTCCAAATTTTGAGGTGAAGAAAATGTTGATTTGAAACATGATCAGAATATAAAAATGAAACCGATTGCCTATGGATCAATCAACCCACCGTAACTTATGCTCTTTTGTTAAATATCATATTATTATTATTATTTTTATATTCTGGGATGGATAAGTTGGAGAGGAGTACCTACCTCAGTGAGTTGCAATATAGTCGAACGATTTTCATTTTATTCTCTACGCTTGTCTCTCCCAATCAGCTCCAAAAATAGATATCCAGTAATATTTATCAAACAAAATTCATTTACGATCTAGCTCGAAGTAATTTACAATCTAGTAAATAAGGGTCGCAGCTGGAAGTAATTTGCTGATTTATAAACAATATGGTCGCAAGCGTGGACAATAAATGATGGATCCCTTAATTGTATTTAAGATAGATAATTATGTGTGTTTTTTTGTTGAATTTTGGTTAAATCCTAACTATTTTCCAGTCCTATTAAATTTGGTTGATAAATGAATTTCAACTACATTTTCAAAGGAATTATTTTTTTGATATAATAGTCTATTAGGTTTGATGTAAATAGCCTTGTTTTTTTCTTTCTTTATTTGTACATGATTTGGATACTAACAGATTGTCGACAAAATGATTTTGATACATTAAATGTACATCTACCATAAAAAAAATTATAATTTAGTGCTAAAAGGGAGATATGATAGTAATAGCGTGGACCCAGTCTGTATCTCGTTACTTCAGAACCACAGAGACGTGTTTTTTTTATACATGTATAATATATATTTCATATCCAAATAGTTGAATTTGAAAATTTTGATAAAGAAAACTTGAATTCACGTGTTTTTTTATATCATGAGATGTTGATAGTGTGGAGTAATAGCTCCACCTGTTGTGTGTTTGTCAGCCATGTTTAAAAGGTCGTCGTGACGAGCGTACGAACGAAACGTTATTGTTTTCTAAAGGGGAACAACTGTATCAGTATTTACTCATTTCATAAATAGTCTAGATTATTGAGTCACTAGTAGTCATTTCCATCCGAGATACTGCTGGTATATTTTTTTTTTCTTGTTTTATAAACAAATTTGTTATTGGACGTTTTCTCAGCCATTGAGTGCAATTATCCAATCAGAATGCTTCTATTTAAATGTTAAATGTCTCGTTGATTATTTAGTCGTAGAAAAAGGTTGTCAAAATATAGAGAAGCATTTATTATTGTTGAAAACATACAGATAAAAAAAAAAAAAAAAAAAAATCTGTGTCGAGTGAAAAATATATGCATGTAGTACTAGTTAAATGTTGGTAGCTTTGATCAAATTACAAGATGTTATTAGAGCTGCGTTTGTAAGCGTTATTGTTATTCAATAATTACTTTAATACTAAATAGATAATACATATCAGTTTGTTTTTAAATATAAAATCTTTATAAATATTTATATATCACTCTTTGCCTTCAATGTCTTGTTCTAATCTAAATGTATATAGATTATTAAAACATGGGTAGGAAACCGAGCAATAGACATGTTGATATAAACCTTTGTTACAATATACTCATTTAAATAGGTAAACCTAGATTCAAAATAATACTTAAGATATCTTAAGGATTAAATGTCAATCTTCAGTTTGTACTTTATACCCTGAGTTCTTGAAACACAAGATTTTCTATTATCTGAAGATTTCAAACAATTTGATAACATTTTACAGGTAACCCTTAATTTAGAATTAGGATATTTTATGGGTTCTTTAACTTTGAATAAAATTTGATAACCTGATCAAGATAATTAAAATCATTTTAGTCAAATAAACTGCATTTAAATTTAGAAATTTTTTCAGGTCCTTCTCTGATACCACATACCTTTCATGAAAATAATAAAAAACTTGCTCATTTATTTGTTACAAGAGAATTTATCAAAGCTTATTAAATCTACTGTAATATTCTGAAATTTAGTTGATATTGAATAGAATTTTTATCCTGTTATTTATGAAGAACTGAAGGTTGTGCTCTATAGTTAAATGTTACAAAAGATAAAATCAAGTGGCAGTTCAGTCTTCCGTAGTTACGCTTTTCTCCCACACCTAGCGATGTTGTCGTTGTCTGTACCTGTGTACCTTCGTTCGTTGTAAATGTGCGGTAAATATATTTGCACTTTGTTAAAAAGAAAAAATTGTAGATATAATATACTTGTTGGATGTTTTCTTTCTGCAAAAATTTCCAGAATTTGTATTTTTGAAATGTATTCTATTGACATGCTAACCCTTAACTGACGAAAAAAAATAATTAAAAAAAGAAGATTAAACGGCATCGGTGCTTTTTTATACGTGTTGTCATAGTAAACGGAAATATATTTTTGTCTCCCTATGAGCAAGTTATGCAAATCATAATATTAAGATAAAAATATGCATTATCTTCACGTTTTCTCAATGATATAGTTTGTACTTGCAGTTACGATTGTTAAATTTGTTTTTTTTTTCTTTTTTTTGTTTTTCATATTTTTTCATACCAAGAATCTTTATATGAACAGCCTTGCTTTAAATCTTGTTGTGACCAAATCTTCATGAAAATTAGTAATCTGAGATTTTTTTGATTAATGGATTCAAAATTAGATGGAGATTTTTCTATGAGAAATCCGCTTAAAAGATGGGTTACATGAGGTTTGATCGAGAACTAATTTTCATGAAGATTTATAGTATTGTTATAAACCATTTTATAGACTATTTTTGCATGTTTGCTATTAATCACAACATTTCATACAAAAAAAATTAACAAAAATAAGATTATCATCAAAAAAATATTTTTTTTTAGAATTATCATTGACAAAATGGTGCTTTATCTCTTAAACTAAAGAAATGGAACTGATGTGTTTCTCTGTGAGTGTTAATCTGCATGCATGTGTCGTGTTTGAAAAAATATAACCCACAACTTCGCAAATGCTTCCCTTTTTCTATGACGAGGATTCAGAATAACGTTGGGATTTCGTGACATCTTGACGGCATAAAAGTGACGCTACAACGAAAAATATTTTTCATGAATGCAAACTAACTTAATATTCATAAAAAAAAAAATCTTCACAAATTTTGTAACTTTTTTTTGTTTATTTTTTTTTTTATATACATGTGTTGAAATTACCTGAACAGTTCTTGCCGAACACCTGCAATTTGTAAAAAAAAAAAGTTTTTTGCCAAAATAGTTAATTATTTTAATATGTTAACCCAACTTCAATGTACCATTATTATTATATAATTATTGCTTCCAAATAATTTTTCTTTTGTCTGATATCTTTTCATTATTCAGTCTTTTGTTATTTTCATTAAAGGTCTTTGTTAATTTACTTAATATATTTAAATCCTAATAATCTTGTTGACATTGTATTTTGCTTAAAAAATTTAAACATAAATTAATTAATATCATTTTAAACGCCATGTTGTTAATAAACATTATATCACATTCCGAAGAGCACAAATAGAGAATTAAACTAATTTATTTGCTTAGTACTTGGGACATTTAATTATGACTTAAAATACATTTTAATAGTAATATCAACATTATTATCACTGCCTAAAACTCAAATTTATCAAATCAACTGGTATTATGCAACCGGTTATGTTTTAAATATGAAAGGGGCATGGCTTATAAGTTTTGAAAATGCGTTTTAATTAATACCTTTTTAAAGATTAAAATTAAATGTTACAATCCGTTTAAAATCTCTGGAAGAATGATCAAACATTTAATGTCAACTTTAGAAATCATTTTTACTTGCACCTTTAAAATTCAACCTTTTGAGCTACAGAAATTTTTATTACCAAAAAAAACAAGAAATATTTATTAAATACTAATTTTCAAAATCTTCTATATCCAATAGCTATTGCGTCCATGACAATGAATACTTAATAAGATACATATCACATCCATAACAAAACGTCATCAATCTTAAAATCAAATTCAGTAGAAAATTAAGGTGATTTTTTTTGTTAAAACGTATTATTTCTTTATTTTTTTTGTTTTATAAAATAATTTAAAAAAAACTAAATGTCAAAATCTAAAGCAATAAGACTAATTATTTGTTTCAAAATTAAGCATCTTTTAAAAAAAAATAAAAACAAAAAGGATTTATTAACCAATTAACGGCCTTAAAGCATTATGAATATTCATATATTTTATTATGCAAATGAATTCCTAGCTATATGTCATTAACATAGTATTCACCTTTTTCACAATTCGTACATCATTAAACTGTCGTCATATAACCAATTAACTTTGAAACAGTTTTCCTTGCATTGTGGAATGGAATTGTATTACGTGGTTGCCTTGGAACTAAGCTTAAGTTCGGTGTTTTAGAGTTTTGTCACTAGAAAACTTGAGAGAAAAGCTTATTGGCAATGAATTCGTCAAATATGATTTTTTCAGCGTTCAAAGTTTCCTGTCCGACTAAGAATGTCCGAAAATTGTTTCATTGCTTAATTAGGTTAGTTGTTAATATTATTAAAAAGTTGATTTTGTGTTTTATTTTTGAAGTGCCAAGCCTGGTACGATTTAAGCCCACCATGGAAGAGATAACAAAGCTTTAGATATTCAGATATATTAATATTATTGTACTATGTATTGTTTGTAACTCCTAATATACCAACTAAGGTTTATAAATTGACAACTAACTTCTATAAATTGAAAGTAGACTAAAAATAGACTTTACAATTCAAATTCATGTTGGATAAGTAATGTGTTAGACAGATTAATTGGGATTTGGAGAGATTGAAACTTTTATGAAAAACAATCAGTATTTGGTTTTGCAAGTAAACTAACTATAATAAAATGACTTATTCTTATGTTTAAAAAAAAAAAGAAAAAAGAATTTATGAACATGGAGATTTTGAATTGGCTCATCAGTCAAAGACTTTATTTTTTAAGAAAAAATGATAATTTTGAGAACTTTTGAACAATTTGTTTTTTGTAAAATCTTTTGCAGAGAATTATTATGAATGTTATAAGTGTCTGGTTTATGCTGCAATGTTATCGGGGCCTTTTCTTTTTTATACGAAATAGAAGAAAATCAAAAAATTACCAAACCTGCCAAACAATATTGTTTTCCGTGTGTATTGCTTCGATTATTATTATTACTATATGGAATATTATTATATTATTACTATTATTATTAGATGTTCATTATTACGATGTGTGTAGTTAAATGGCTGTATGTTCTCATTGTTATTATTCTTCAATTTTCTAACATCTATCAATCGACCATGTTTTGCTCCTGCGTACGTCCGTGCCGTTATTTTTAGCTTCATTCCAGACGTGTTTTGTAAGTGTGACGATTGAAATTGACGGAAGGTGTTGCGCGCACCATGTTGCACTCGCAGCTTTTTGTGTTGTGTGATTAAATCGGATGAACTAACGAGTGCACATGAATTGAATGTTGTCAAGGTGTCAAATCTTTTATATTTAAAATGAATGAAACTGTATTTTTCATGTACTTGGTAAAAGTAATCTGAATGTGGTTATTAATTTTATTTTCTTTGCATTAAAAAAAGCAGACAATTACAAATTATCTTCTGACTATAAGCTTGCCCGATACTGGAAAAAGAAATTGATCATATTGGTCAATCCTTGTCATGTGACAAAAACAATGATATAGTGGAAAGAGTTTAGGCATCCATGTTGAATAAATTATGCAATTTTTTTTTACATTTGTCTGTGCTCATAGAAATTTTAATAGACGTTTTGAGGTGAAATTTTGATAGATACTGGTTGTTAAAACTTCCTGAATATTTTTATTATTATATTTTGACACATAAATCAGATCTGATATGTAATAGATTAATTGTGGTAAAAGAATGCATAAAGGGGAGTAACTCTAGTAGTCAACAGCCAGTGGTAGCTTATTATATTTTGTGCGTGTTCTCTCATACGATGTTATATTGTGTTAAATTCTGAAAAATGTTAAGTTTTAAAGTGTACCTTAGTTTTGCCTATTCTAGTTATGTTGTTTATATAGATTAGTTGATTTTATTATGTATATATGTTATTATCCAGTCATTCATTTCCTTTGGGGTTTTTTTTTCAAATAAAATACAAAATACTTCTATTCCTTATCTTATATTTCATTATTATTAATATGATCTTAATGGGTGAAAATGTCTATATTATACTTATTATTAATATTATTATTATTATTATAATCCTGAGTTTAATTTATCTGATGCAGTATTGTGATGTTATTATTACTATCATGTAGTCATATGACATGGGACAACCAATCAGATTAATCAAACAGAAACAGGTGCCCTTTTGTCATAGAGGGTTATCAGTAACGGGTTTTATCAGGATGAATGATAATGATGTAATTTTTCACTTGAACAGATCAGATACTGGAGTTTTGATCAAAACTTTAAAAAGTCCAGCCACAGGAAGGAAATAATTTGAATTATTAAAATACTCTGTGATGTCCCATGATCATTATGATCTCATGTCCCTGCATGCTTCAACTCCACTTTTGGGGAAAAATTATGAATTTTAGTGTCATGACTTCAAATTTTTCTACCAATGTAAACCACTCTGTTGAATGTAAACTTGAATCATGATAAAATTGTGAATATTTGCTGCTAAATTCCTTCTTAGAAATACACAAGCTCAAATAATAAGTTGGAAGATTGAATCTTATCGTGCAATAAATTGATTAGGGTATAAAAAAAAACAAAATTTTATAATGTAATCAAAACAGTCTTGTTCAGAAAGTGGAGTTGGATCCAGCGCCCATTAAATCCATTCAATGTTTTAAGTTTAGCTGTCACATGACTTTTAGGTTTCTAGTGGAGTGGCAATAAATTTTAAAATTGAAACAAAAAAATAAAGACAACGTAGGGGAAAAAACAAGGGTGAATAATTAATCAAATGTTATGTGAATTTAATAATTAGATCTGAAAATATCTTAATCTTATTCCTTGTTTACGTTGTAATTTGATTTTTTTGAGGGTTCAACTTTTTTTTCAAAACCTTCACTTTTGTTTTTTGTTGTTTTTAAAACCATTCATCATCACACCTTGCAATTCAGTTTAAGAAAAAAGGCACTTATCGAAAAAAAAAAAGGCTGGTTATACAGTGAAAAAATAAAAAAAATGTTGAATTGTAAAATATGTTTATTTTAGTAGACTATTTGAAATGTTCAATGCCAGCTTGAAATTAATTTATGTCTTGAAAAACTTCACTATAACTAGAATCATTACCTCATGTCATGATAAAATACTAAACCACCAGCAGTCAGGTTAATCCTGTCTACCAGTGTGCCTTGATACTATAAATAACCATGAGTAATATATTATAGAAATAAATGGTATTACTATATTGGCTGTAAGTAAAATGAATTGTTGCTAGGGAATTATTTTATTTATTTTCATCATGGAATCTCTATTTATCATCCTAACATTTTTATCTTGCCATTCTTTTTCTCTTATGATGAAATTATCTCCTAGAAATGAAGTTCTTTCATTTTGGCCAGTCAAACAATTGAAACTTCCAAGTTCCATAAGGAAATATCAGTGGCTTGACTGATTGATTCTGTTAATAAATATTCGAAAAAGGGGTACAGCGTGGCTACGCAAACAAACGACATATTGAATTCAGATCATATCAAAAAACGTTAAATGCCTTAAATATTTAAAAAAAAAAAAAACAAACTAAAAATTGATCAGGTTTTTTTAAAAACAGTTTCAGGGATTTTATACGAGCCAGTAAATAAAATTAAAAAATGTGATCAAAAAGACCTGACTACCAGAGACTTCATTTCTATCATCCAGGCCATTCCACTAGTAGATGTTTTGTTAATTTATTTATTAAACATACTCTGCATAATAATCTATTATTATTATTATTATTATTATATCATACTCTCACGGCTTATGTTAAAACAAGGGTTTTATCAGAACTCTATTTATCAGTTTTAGTTCAGTTATTATAATAGGTGTGTTTGATTGACGGGATCGAAATCTACATAAGTCTACATAAAGCAGTACAGTACAAGACTGCATTTTGTCCTATAAGTGCAGATTGTTCCAAGCACTGCTCAATGGGATATTTTATTGACTGATGTCTTAAATCTGGAGTACTCCTAGCCTTAAACAGACTCATGTTTTCTAGATATAAGCCAATTTCCATTACTACTAGTCTCGATATCTAATATCAACCATTGCTTCGGATCGTAGATCCATTGATTTGACAAATGCCGATTTGATTTTCCTTTAATCATGCACACCCTTGATTAACTAAGTCATTATTATTATTAATGAAATAGCTACCCCCTCGTATTTCCATACTGTTATTTTGGACCAGTCTGTTTTAGTTTCAATTGTATCGAAACATTCCAAATTAGGCATCAAATTGTTAGGTTACCAGGTTATCTAAATTAGTTGCCATGGAGAGATGTTAGTAAGCAATTTCTAGTGTTTTACTAGAAATATCACTTCCCTTTAATTGTTAAAATTTGAATTAATTATTATTCCCTTAAACGATGAAATAAATTATTAATTGATTGCACGCGTCGGAAAACTAGGGATGATAAAAAATCCCCAGGACAAACACAACTAAGAATTGTGGGATTGTTGTCTCTCAGTGTGTTGGTTGTCGTGGTGATGTATGAACGCTTTGCCAACATTATCGCACATTTTAAAGTTTGTTCAATTTAATTAATTTAGTTTATTTAGTGTTATTGATCAATTCTTTTTGACTGCTGTCTTTTAATGTCGGCTGCCTGGCAGGCCATTTATTTGGTTACTACTATTACTACTACTATTATTATTATTATTAGAATTATTATTATTATTATTATACGTTTCAATGTGTAGGATAGATTGATATTAATTATTATATTTGTTGCAAATTTTTTGATATGGTTTGTTTTCCAGTTAATGCTGAATTATATTTACCAAAATTATAATTTATTTCGTATGTATATCAAGAGTGCTTTAAGTATGTGCATTTAGACTTCGGAATACACAAGCAAACATATAAATGAGCTTTAAATTTGTTATACAACTATATACAAATGTTTGTCGAATTCTGAGAGTGAATTTTGTTTTTTTATACTGAATTCAGATTTGGTGAACTAAATTATAATTTTGGTCTATCATGTTGATTAACCCTTTAAATTGCGAGTATTGTTTGTTTTCCCACCCAACCTTCCTTTATTTTATCATTGGGAAAATAATGAACAGCTTAGCTGTCGATTAAGTCTTATCCTTAATAAAAGCTAAAATCTCTTCAACTTGATTAAAAATATTAACTGATACTCAGTTGACCAAGGGGTTTAAAGTCAGCATTAAATGAAGTTAATGTTTTGTCACATTCTTCACCCATTTTAAAGGGTTAATCAACACATTTTGTTTGCTTATGTTTGATTGGTCAATTTGAAATGACTTGATCTCTGTGAGCCAATCATTGGACAGGAGTAGGTCTTCATATTTATATAGTATCATCGGTATTTTGTGTCCAATGAAGAATTAAGGATAATTTTTACCCTAATACACCAGGATTTTTGTTATTATGAGTGTAACTGAATGGTATTCAATAAAGTATTTTGTTTGCTTATGTTCTCAAGTTCCGAGTTCATTTTTTCATTTCCACAGAAATAAGAAAAACCAGACTGGAAAATGCTGAGAAACTTTCACTTATTTGTAGGAGAGAAATGGAGTTGACATTCACTCTGCACAAACTAGGTCATTTTGCGACTAACATGACTCAATTAAGGGTTATTTTAGCAGGGGGAGGACCTTACTCCTTCTCATGTACAAGTGTGGAATCGAAACCACACAACTGTACTCAATTACATCAATGATACTTGTTAACATCCTGCTGTTCTGCTCTTACTGCGTTAATAAAGACAGGCCTACGCCATTCAGTGTGCTATGATGGAAATTTTGCGCAGACTGCGGCGCTATGACTTGCTTTTATTTCTAATGCCAACTGTCAGGGGTTCTTTTAGGCACATGTCAGGATCGCGTTTCCAATACACCACTGATAAGGCGTAGTCATGCCAGGGAATCTTGATGAGCTTTCTAGTCAATCATAGCATCTACTGGTTAGTCATCCAATGTCTTACGCACTGAGCCGCTGTGAAATGATGGTAAATTTGCAAGCACAATTTCTCCCAGCAACTCTATGATAAAGAGAAATATGTGTGGTATGTGCTGATTTGTGGTCACATTGCCGTAGCCCCCATCTAATATGCAGTTCAGATCTATCAAATTTATTTAAAATATTGAAACAAAGAAGCTTGTTAAATTTCAGTAATTTCCGTTTATTACGCCTAGAGTAATGGCCCCTGTTTAACTTTTGTTGAACCTTGTGATGATCACCAACAAGAAATTACCTGCCATTTATAAATGTATCTGCTTATCACCATAAACACAAAGCTAATACCCCGTTCAGACGCTTATAACTTATCCGGCGATTTTTATCCGCCGATATTTATCCAGAAATTTTTGCGTTCATATGTGTTTTAAGATACTGGCACTATACCGGATTAACATTCCTAGCCATGTTCCTGACCTCATCGGTCAAGCGTCATAGGTAAACGCGCATGAGCACTGATAGCCGTCATTTGTCTAAAATTGTTATTTACTACGCACTGCGCATGTCCAGAGGGAAAATATCCGGATATTTTAATCCTACCCGTTCAGACGCCGAAAGTTAAACCAGATAAAAAAAGAGCTGAATTCAATTCACCTACGGAGGTGGATATTTTAAACTAGCTAAAAATCTCCACATATGCGTTCAGACGACGAAAATTGCTGAATTAACTATCGCCGGATATCGTTAAACTAGTTTAACTTGCGCGTCTGAACGGGCTATAAGTTACTATAAGTCACAAAGAAAAGATAATACCCTTTAAAAATGATTTATTATTTATATAATTTATGTATATAAATTTACATATGTTGTATATAAAGACTGAGAGTAGATTTTGAATGATTTCAAAACGCTTGTAAACTACAATATAATTAAAGTTCAATCCCTAAAAGGAATTTCAGTTCAAAAATGGTTCAGTATTGAAAATTGTACAAGTTGAAATGAGTTTTGAAATGGGTTGTTCGTTAATAACAAAACATCATAAAGTGATGCACAACAATTAACTAGAATGATACAAACAGATGCAACACAATCCATTACAATGTGGCAAATTGTTCAAAGCCTGAAATATCACATCTTCAGAAGCAGATGATTGGCTCTTTTTTCATAGTAAAATTACGTTCTATCACTTATCTTATAGAACCATTATCACTTTTTTTGAATAATATAATAAACGAATCATTAATTCTTTAAACACTGACATAATTACAGAAGTTTTTTTTAATAAACATTTGTTTTTCAAATGAGATGAAATGGTGTTTAATGTTCTACTTTTCTTCATTTACTTGGCTAGTGAAGACATGCATTTGTTCTGAAAAACCAATATACAAGCTTTGTACTAGTTGTAAATTGAAAGTTAATAGGCCTATATCGCAGCAATTACTTGGCAGAGTTGTTTCAAATTTTACATGCAATCCTACAGTGTAATCAAAATCATGTTCAATTAAAACAAATCATATCAGATCAAAAATAATTACCAGTATATATATGTATTCATACAGGCATTAATATGCAAGAGCTAAATCTGCCTATTGCAGGTCTATCTTTAAGCCTGGGCCCTGTTTCACAAAAACTTAAATCTCCTTAAAATCATTGTAAACTAAAATTTCATCCTAACTTACAATAGAAGCGTTTCACAAAACGATTTTAAGCATTGTAGCTAAAATCCACTAAAATAATATTGTAAGTTACAATTGTATCCTAACTTAAAATAGTGGCGTTTCACAAAACTATTTTAAGGACAATTTTAACTAAAATCGATTGTAACTTAGGATAGCTGTCACCCTCTCCTAACTTAAAATCACGACATTAACACACATTGATTAGAGCTACATTGTTTGATCTATTGCGACATACAGATATAATTGGCACATAATTTTAATATACAAACATTCACAAAAACAATTTTCATTCAATTTCTTTTCATAGCATGGGATATACAGCTACTGTCCATCCGTTTATTTTATTGTAAGGTAATCTAAGCATTTGGATGGCGCCCCATATTAGAACTCCAAGAAAAAAAACCCACCCAAAACTCTAGTAGACCTCACACTAAAAGAACATTTATATCCAATGTCATGGAAAGAAGAGCACTCTTGTCTATAAAGAAAATATCTTCGTGTTTAGTATAGCAAATTTCTTTGTATTAGAAGGCCTTAAGGCCTATAATACTAGACATGCCATATGTAGTATTTACTCATGTTTTTGGGGTTATGATGATTTGTAGAAAGATAAATCAATAATCTAGAATGCGTTAATTCAAAAATGTAATAGGCCTTTTTGAAATAAAATTTTAATATCATAAATTTATTATTATTTCTTAATGAAGTTACGTTAATAAAACAACATCAATTAAAAAAAAAATAGGCGCCAAAGCTATTTTATCTTGGGGGAAAAAAATCATTTAATTAAGAAAGATAGATAGACTCTTCTGCCTTTTCAAAGTATCATTGAAAGTGTCTATGAGAATGACATTTCAAATCTAGGCATCGGAACATTGGCTTTTTGGCGTATTTATTTAATTTCAATATTAATATACTTTTAAACTACGACAAAATATTGCAGCCTAGATTAGTCTTTTGAGTGACGAATATCATAATTTATTTGTGAAAATTCGCAATAGTTTCTCTTTTCCAAATTACCATAAAACTGCGAAATTCAAGCGCTTTTAATAGTTTATCGATACACACTATTTCCACTGAAGCCTGCGAGGAAATCAAATGCCAAGTTCAAGGTCAACCCACCAATACATTTCGAAACTAATAATACGCAATGAACTCATTTATTTCATCTCTCTACGACTTTCTGACCATGTGCAAACATTTCTACAACGTATGAAACTCTCCCTATTGATAATGTAACCGTTAATTCAGTCTGTCAACAGTTTTCAGTTTCGAAGCGTATTTGCTTTCACCGTTAGTGCCCAAAGCGGAAATCTGCACTGCGCGGGCGCGAGCGATTTTAACTAAAATCTATTAAAATTGCATTTTAAGTTACAATCGATCTTCGTGAAACGCATAAAATTTAAAATCTCATTTTGATTTTAGTTAAAATCGATTTTAAGGATTTTAGTTTAAGTTTTCGTGAAACAGGGCCCTGAAATGTTATATAAATTATTAATCAAGACCATAATGATATCTCGATGCAAATAATAAGCTTACTGGTTGATGTTGTTTATCATCGTAACAACTGTAGTAATGAAAATTTAGGCTAGGCTGTAATTGTTCTCTGATATCTAGGTTCTACAGTGTAGTAATTTGATTGAAATTTTCAGCATATTCCCTTTTCAATACCTATTTTTTTTTCAGCATATTCTCTTTTCAATACCTATTTTTTTTCTCAGCATATTCTCTTTTCAATATCTATTTTTTTCCTATCATAGCGAGATCTGTCCACTCTTTATCTAATCTTATCTAATGCCGCTTTAAAAATATTATAATTCTTTATAGAGATTATATAATTGTGTAGAGAAATGATGTAGTGGAAATCCCATCACATTAAAGTAGTCTCCCTTGATGCCTGTAACCAGTGTTCCACCTATGGCTTGTATTCCATAACCTCCTGCTTTATCCCTGAAGTATAACATATTAATAGTAACTACAGGAGGACCACACAACACATAAAACAATTACAGAAATGAAATGGGGTTTAATGTCCGGCTGAGATAATGAAGATGGGCATTGACCATAGCATGAGGGAAATTTTTCCCTGACAGCAGCACTACTGCCTACTCTTATTTCGAATTCCAGCTGCTAATGGATTTTTTACGTGTACGTTAATTTGTACACAAGACCGTTGTTGGGTGTGAAATCGGAAAGACTAGACAGCTGTCCTTGTCACTGACATTGAGGAACCACGCTGGAAATTCCAGATGAACTTTCTCGGAGCAGACCTGTGTTCTCCAGGCTTGTGAGAGAGCATCTTTCTCACTTAGCTATTTTGGCTCGGACTGGCTCCAATAGAACAGGAAGTCTGGTGATAATAAATGAGTTTGGACTGATTGTATATATAAAATAGACCAGGACAATAAATGTTTTTACATAAAATACTTACATTGGTTCCCCAGTCTCTATGTAACTATTGATAATCTCCTCTGACATGTCTGTCATAATGACTTCAGTGGCCTCGTGAAATATATTTACCCTAAAACCATCACAAACACAGCCAGATTTTATAACTAAAACGAAAATATAAAAAGCTAAATCGCTATTCTTTGGCACCTAGAAATGGACACAATTGGATCGTAGTGCATATATGTAATATGAACTGAATTACATTCGATTGATTCTGTTTTTACCGTAGTTATGTTCGTTAAAATATGCAAAGAATCCAAATGTAGATGCCGTCTTTGGCATCTGCAATCTCGAACCAGAAAAATTTTGGAGAAAGAAATTTCTCTGGTGACACTGGGTAGCCATTTTCCCGGAAGGGACGAATCACACGACTGTCGCGTGACATGTATTTATTTTAAGTGTCTGAATGACCGAATCACGTGTAGAAAAATAGATCTTTACGAAAACTTAAATTTTCACATTTAGGATCCACTTTTGTTATGTCAGCGAGTTGACTTCGACTCAAGAATCATTCACAACAAACAAAACGACGATCCGACATCTTGTTTTCAAGAAAAAGACCCAAAAAAGATTGTCCAATCAGAGGTCAGCATGGGCGGGGCTTACACGTTAAAAAATCAGAAGATAATGGACGGTCTTTGGCCCCAGAGGCCTCCGGCCCCACGGCTGACTCTGGGAACGAGATTGTGGCATCTGGTTATTCCAGTTTATACCGGTAGAGTTTTCCTGTGGTGCCTTAAAGCATTCTGGCACGTGATTTGTATATAAATTTTTTAAAATATTGGATATCAGAAGCCACGCAAGATAACAACATTGCTTGATTTAAATTGACTAATAATTCGTGGTTGCAATGTCGAAGACTGTGGAAGATATTGAGTTAAAGACTTGCTTCCTTTCATAGACTAACATACTAAATTTGTGGTTTATTTTTCTGTTCAAACCTGACAAAAAGGTTGTTTACACATTCTCAAAGAATGATAAAAACTTTTATTTTCTGAAAATCTAGGGTTAATAAAATACACAAATAAGTGTCCACCTGGAGAGATTTTCTGGGAAATGTATTTATTGAATGATACAGTATAATAACAGACAGCTTTAGGGATAACAGTAGTTTCAGTACTTCAAGTGTAAGCCTAAATTTTAAAATAAGTTATTACACTATCCTAAGCATGCAGGTTTTGTCTTATGAGGTTTGGAGGCATAATAGTGGAAACTTACGGTTTGAGGTTAAAGGTGAAACAAGAACAACACCTGTATGTACAGTATGACTTCTTCCACTAAATCTATCAAAAAACAAGAATGTATATTATATAGATAAAACAAAAATAATATGGAATGGGTTGACACTGTATGATAATTTTAACCAGTGTGATAGAAGTACAGAGCTGGGGCCATTACATTGCCAATAGCATTACTTTATGTAAGTAACCATTAAAACTACTTTCTCATTTTTAGCAATGTAATTAATTACCATTACCCATTTAAACATTGAAGGTAATTAATTACCATTACCCATTACTTTATGACCATATAAACAAAACCTTTTTTTTATAAACATTAAAAAAAACATATTGTTCTGCCATGAAGCACCTATGGAATCTTACTGTCCTGTTTATTCTTTTTAAAACCGATTAAAAATTCTTTTAAGATTTCTTTAAAGTTAGAAATGTTGAAATGAAATAAAAAGTAATTAAAATGTAGTTAACCATTACATTATTTTTGGAGTTTAATTAATTATGTCTTCATTACTGATTACCGGTACTTTGAAATCTTCGATTACTCATTACATTCAATTACCCATTACCATTACTCCAGCCAGAGCATCATGCGTGGTCTAATCACACAAGTTTTCTTCTTTTTCTTATTGTGAACAGTTTGTTTGTTACCAGAATCAACATTTGATGCCCACAACTTGCAACTGTAATCCACCAGGCAGAGTCGAACTTGTTACTACTAATTTGAGAGAGAGAGAGAGAGAGAGAGAGAGAGAGGGTCTAACCTCCATTCGACACAAACTAGGTCATTTCGGGACTAAGATATGGTTTTAATTTTATTTCAATAATTCGCTTGCGCGTTGGGGTCTTTAGCAGTGGGGGGAAACTGGAGGACCCAGAGAAAACCCACAAGGTTGGACAGGCGACCCAACACCTTGCCACAGACAACAGGGGATTAGAAACCACGCCAGTTGACTCAATGACAGGCTTTTTGATTAAAGTGTGCGCACACACTAACCATTCAGTCATCCACCCCCCCCCCCCCTACCAATTTGTACACAAGTCCCTGTTTTGTTTCATTAATTTTTTCAAACAAATTCTCACCCTCTTAACATTCTTTTAGCATCCTCTTTATCTTTCGGCTTTTCATAAATATTTGTATCCATGGCTACCACTGTATCAGCCCCAATAATAAGATCAGGTACCCTCTTCAAAATAAAAAGAAATATTCTTCCTTATAGCATAGACTGTAGACTTAACACTAAAGTTTTAAACATGGTCAACACTGACAGAAAGAGGTAAGTGGAAAGCATTTTAGGTCTCCTTTATTCTTTTCTCAATTTCTGTGATTTAAGCATTTTCATTTGTTAAGCAGATACCTATTTTCTGGATCGACATTACAGACTGTCCACTTGTTTTTTGACCAGAGGACTATAGGCCTACCTTTACAGAGGTATAATCTAACTGGATATTTACCATATGACTAGCATGACAGTCAAGATGACTAGAATGATTGGTGGACAGATTCTTAATAGATATATTTTTCAATCATATTATGATGTTTCAATATTAATGCTTAATAAAAAAAAAAGATTTTACCTCATTGTTTTTTAAACGTTTTGCAACTTCCAAAGTTTTTAATCGAGCTGTTTCTTTCACATATTCACTTGGATGTGAAAACTGAGATTTGTCTAAATTCTCCTCAAATGTTGATGGTATCACTTCAAATTTTAATCCCTAGATTGAAGAAATTTAATAAATACAACAACTTGCTGCTGGTACCCAATATATAATGAATGAATGAATGAAATGGGGTTTAACGTCCTACTGTTATGCACTTAACCTGACCTAATTGAAGACGGGCATACGCCATACAGTGTGCTATGAAGGAAATTTAGCCCGGGCAGCGGCGCTATGGCCTACTCTTATATCAAATTCCAACTGCCAAGGGATCTTTTATGTGCACTCCAATGTGTACACGGGACCTCCGGTTTTCATTCCATCCGAACGACTAGGCAGCTGTCCTTGTCAGGCCCTCCTTCTGCATCACTGACAAGGGGAAATCACGTCGGAAAATCGAGATGAACTTTCTCGGCCAATGCAGGGATCGAACACCCGACCTCCAGGCTAGCGAACCAGCGCAGTACCCAATATATAGGCCCTATAGATCACTAAATTTAGTGGGAAAGATAAATTTTATGGTCGATTGTACAATTCCTACCAAGTTTATAAATAGTTTAATACCAGTAATAAATAATTTACATTCACACATTGAAAATTACATGGCTCAGGTCCATGGTGATCACTCGATCATGGCAATAAATTGATAATAACAATATAATGTAATTCTTAAATACAATGACAACTAACAATGTTTCCTAAAATTTGTTTCCTTCTCGGAGATCCTGATGCCAAAACAATTCTTTGTGCATTTAGCACGTGTAAAATTGGTTGCAACATTTTAAATATTGGAATCTCATTCAACTGTATGTTATTATTATCATTTGTTGCACAATGACTCCACGTGTTTATGTCAAATCAAAACATTGACATCACATGACAGGTGCTGTTTCCGTTACCGCTGCAAACACCGTTAGGTCACGTGACCACAACAAAAAGCACAACTTTTTAGTAGAATGAGTATATTTAAGCACTTTGATACTATTTACAGATTATAGTTGAGTCTGTTAAACGGAAGGACCATCAAGTAATGTATACAAAGAGAAGCACAGGGAATGGAAAGAGGATTTTGCGTTCATCAATGAACGATATTTAACGAGATTTCGCGAGACTATGGGATAACGGTGACTTTCACTTTCCAAGATGGTTGGCTTTTGAAGGTCTTCAAAGTATTTCTCGGAAGAATATATACGATTATATTGGGAGTTAGGTCGTTGAAAACGGTACAATAAGGCAGAATCGCCAGATTTATCATATTTCGTTGCGTTAATGCAATATCAACGAAAATCATGCGTTTTCATGCTTTGTGACTGTATTTTTTCCTGGAGTCGACATGTCAATTTTGTCAGATTCATCATTTCTCACGTCACGTAGGCCTATTCAAGACCCTTTTGAGTCGAATTCAGTTCAGAGCAGCCTGTAATCCGATCGGGCCAAATATCTCTGATTGATAATTTTGACAGACATCACCAATGCCTTGTGGACGACTCCACCAACAGGTGTGGACGACTTTGCTTGTTGTGGACGATTTGACTGGCACCCGCCGTAGGATAATCTGAATCAGAATCTGATTAAACACAGATCCTCCTGATTAAAACACAGATTCATTTCGTTTTTCATAGTTCGAAATTTCGTTTTACTTGTCTTTAGCCTAACTAGGATCTGGAAGAGTTGTTAACATTGACATGTTTTGGATAATGTGAGAGATTAGCCAATGAAACGGCCTGTTATGGTCAGCTTTAGGCGTGAGGTGAATGGAACTGAGGGTAATTCACTGTAGAAACATCAATTTTGATTGTTTATTCAATTGTATTTCATAGGGTCAAAAGCCACTTGTATGACCTCTGGCGCAACCCATTGTTACAACCGGTCTGATCTCAATGTAGTGATGAGGCCATCAAAAGTATTTAAAATGAAACTACTCATCCAAAAACAACCCATCCCAATATCAGACAGCTCATCACAAGTTAAAAGCGACTCATCCCAAGCTAGTTTAAAGACAACTCATCCCAAGTTAAAAGACAACTCAAAACAAGATAAAAGACAATTCATCCCAACTTTAAAAAAGCACTCATCCCAAAATAATTTTGTTTGGTTTAATACTGGGACCAAGTTACGTTCAAATAAGTAAATTAAATCAGCCTGAACATAATATCAATATCATGCCTGATGTATTGGACGTTAAATTTGTAATAAACAACCTATCCTATTAGAGCTACCATCACAAATTTATCAGATATTATGCGATCTTAAACCTTTCTAAATTTAACACCAAATACTGACTATTCTGGTTTGCACACATTTAATATTTGATTGTTACTAAATATAAAATGGACTCAAGGTGACTGTCCATCTAGAAATTAGTCCCCACAATTACATAAATTTGTATTAAAATATAATTCTATATTTGTGATAGTTATATCATGGACCTTTCTATCCTTATTCCAAATTATTTGATTATATCTTTTAGATACGGTACTAAGACAGATTTCCCAGTGAGTCATGAGCCGATTTGATCAACTTTACAGACGTCTGTTGCTCACCAAATTCTTCACCAAAGGATGGGGAAAACCAGAAAATTTAAAAAGGTATAAGAAACGAGATCAATTGAAACTCAATTATTATTTTTTTTCTTGAAATGTTCATTGATATAAACTTATAGATTTGAAGTTGCACGATAGGTAAAACACAAAACTTTCAGGGAATACAATTAGCCTACGGAACTAAACAGAAGTAACATTTCAAGAATGATTTTCTTGCCTGTAATTTATTTAATGTGGCCAATTACTACAATTATGCAAATTTAAAAAAAAAACAATTTCAGTAAGCTTATAGTTTGTCCAAGCTGGAAAAAAATGATGGCATATTTTTTATATATTTTCCATGAATCAGTAAGTAGTTAGTTGCAATACAAGTAGTTGAAATACAAGATAATTATTATCAATAAACTTACATGACGAAGACATTTATTAATGAAGATATGCATATCATTGATTCCGATCCATCGGGATAAATGCCAAATGGAGATTTGACTATTGAAATACTCAAAGGATCTATAACTATAAGCCACAGCCTTGCTATTAAATATCAGTGAACAGCCAACAGCCTCAAATTCTACTCTTATACGTATTTTATTATAGATTGAAAATCATAATACAGGCTAAAATTGAAAAGGTGTTTTTACATTTTAATTTTCAGGATATTCGAGTTTCGTAAAATCATTTCTAATCGTGAAACATGTAAGCACTTGGTAGAGAAAGACTATCCAGTCCATATAGAAAAAGATGTGACTTACAGTGATTGTCGTATTATGGAAGGTTATTTGATATCTCCATTTTGTCGTTATTTACCTGGTATCGCACCTGTAGAAGTAGAAAAGGCCAGGTGAGAAGATTTTTATAACCAGATATTTTCCTATTTTCGTTGTTTTGGAGCCAGTGTTGACTTGAGCGTCTTGTGAAATACAGCAAAATTTTTAAATCCTATTATATTTCTATAGACTTTTGTAGTACATGAATCTGTAGGTGCACCTTACAGAACCTGTACATATGTGACCCCACACATCGAATCGGGTATTAAGTCGCACTGCCTTTTTTAGAGCTATAGCATTGAATAGGTGATGTACATGATCCATGTCATATTTTCACCACCTTGAGATTTTTACGGAATTGACGATATCTTTTTACGGAATTGAAGGTGCTGATCTAAGGAACAAGCAAATATGCTTAACTCAAAACCCTTAATACCCAATTCAATGTGCAGGGTCACATATTTTGTAGCTACGGGTAACTTAAATCCAACAAGGCAAATTCACAATGACACAAAAAACAAACATAAATAAGTGTCAGTCATGACTGAAAGACTTATTGTAAGTGTTAGGCATGACTGAGATATTTTTATATATGTGTTAGTCATGACTGAGAGACTTGACTCAGGGACTTATTACATGTATTAGTCATGACTGAGAGACTTGACTCCAGGGACTTTTATAACATGTGTTAGTCATGACTTAAAGACTTTTATTATAAGTGTCAGTCATGACTGAGGGGAATTGTAATGACTGAGATACTTATTGTAAGTGTTGATCATGTCATGACTAAGAAACTTTTATAATATGTCATGATTGAGCGACTTATAAGTTTCAGTCATGTCTTAGAGATTTTATTATCAAACTAGCTTGACTTATTATAAGTGTTAGACTTTAGTCATGACTGTGAGACTTTTTATCAAACCAGCTTACTTTTATTGTAAGTACATGTATTAGTCAAAGAAGACAGCTTCATGGGCTGGTTACTAACTTTTACTAGATTTAGAAATTATCCTCATTTCATATTCAGTTTAAATATAATCTTGTAAAATATATTATAGGTTTCAGGTAGAAATGTACATGTATTGTGATTTATGTTATAGTTTTCAGGTTTTAAATTGTACTGAAATTTATGTTATAATTTTCAGTTTAGACTGTATTGTGATTTATGTTATAGTTTTCAGGTTAAATTGTATTGTGATTTATATTATAGTTTTCAGGTTAGACTGTATTGTGATTTATGTTATAGTTTTCAGGTTAAATTGTATTGTGATTTATGTTATAGTTTTCAGGTTAGACTGTATTGTGAATTATATTATAGTTTTCAGGTTAGACTGTATTTGTGAATTATATTATAGTTTTCAGGTTAGACTGTATTGTGATTTATGTTATAGTTTTCAGGTTAGACTGTATTGTGAATTATATTATAGTTTTCAGGTTAGACTGTATTGTGAATTATATTATAGTTTTCAGGTTAGACTCTGTTGTGAATTATATTATAGTTTTCACGATTAGACTGTATTGTGAAATATATTATAGTTTTCAGGTTAGATTGTATTGTGAATTATATTATAGTTTTCAGGTTATCTTACCACGGGAATGGAAACATCCAAGATTAAAACCTGTTTGTTTACATCTAGCTGGCACAGGTGATCATGTAAGTATCTTTATTAATCAGAGTTAATGGTCTAATGGTTGTATGAGTGTGCAGAAGGTGTTATAGGGTTTCCTGTGCAATCTCATGGGATTTCTCTGGGTCCTCTGGTTTCCTCCCACAGCTGAAGACACCTTAGCGAAAGCAAATTATTGAAACCAAATTTGTTCCGAAATGATCTAGTTTGTGTCGAGTGGATCTTATACCCCTTGTTTTCTCTCTCCCCCCTTTTATTAATAGAATATCTGAAACCACACAGACCCTCTCGGACATACTGTTTTATCCAATTTGATCAAATAAATCTTTCTGAATATAGAAGTGAGTAATATAATTTTAAACAAACCAAAAGGTTCATGGGACTGAAGGGGCTATATTTTTTTTGATCAAGACCCTGAAGAACTAACAATTGATTTTATTTCAGCTTAGTAAAACTCACATATTTTCTTTTCTTCCAGTTTTTCTGGAGAAGAAGAGCCTTGATGGCTCGACCGCTGTTAAAAGAAGCAGGAATAGCTTCCATTATACTGGAAAATCCTTACTGTATCCTTGTTAACCAAATCTCTCTGATTTATGTGATAGTACCAAGCAATGGGGAAAACCAGCATTTATTACTGAACATCATGTGGCTTGTCAGGTGAACATCTGAGAATGTGAGCACAGTTTCATTTTGACCAAAATGTATTATCCGTTTTACATAGCTTTGTAAAAAATGGAACATCGTTTATGCAATTGAATCATTTTTTTCATATAAGAGATTCATCTTTTACAATATTGTATTTTGCAAGGGATTCCTGTATTGTTCAAAATAGATTTTGTCAGTCATATTCTGTTAGGCTGGACACCTGCTATACACCTACCATAGTCAAATAACCTAATACTTTTTAGTGTCAGGTACTGTGTTGATGTGTAACATATTTATTCTTCCTTCATAAAAGTCTCAGATGGAAGCAGAAAACCTAAGAGTCAAACGTAAGTGTTTGGATGACGCTGTTTCCGAATCCAGATTGGAATTTATTCTGTTTCTGTCTTAAAGATTTTTTAAATCTGATTAGTGTATGTGGAATCTCCAGATTCAAAATGGTGGTCATTCTCAAGTCTGTCTTGTTATGAACACAGCAATTTAAGGATGAAATAAATGAAGTCCCTTTTTTGCTGCTCAATGCGGGCTAACGAAAATGAACATATGCCATGCAGTGTGCTATGAGGGCAATCTTGCCTGGACAGCAGCGTCACTATAGCTTACTTTTTTTTCTAATTGTCCCCCACCTTTCGAAGAAAGCAGGGGACTATTAAAATGGGTTCGTCCATCCGTCGGTCGGTCGGTCTGTCTGTCACACTTTTTGGGACCCAATAACTCTCCTTCTAATTGAGCTAGAATGTTCAAACTTGGTGTAGGTGTTTATTAGGTCAATGCCTAGATGGAGTTCGGAGATGAACATTTTCTGCTTATCCATCTGTCTGTCTGTCAGTCTGTCTGTCACACTTTTTGGTACACAATAACTCTCCTTCTAATTGAGCTAGAATGTTCAAAGTTAGTGTTGGTGTTTATTAGGTCAATGCGTATACCCAAGACAACATATTATAAATACTATGTCTACTAAGTGATGACATGAGGTGACTTATTACTTAAACGTCACAAATGGTGTGCTTTCAATGTAAATTGGGATCGTCTGCTAAAAAGACAATGCGATTCGTCACCAGCAAGTTGTACAAAACAATTTCAAATGATTGATATGATGAAACGTCTTTAAACAACCTTTTTTTTAATATAAGCTTGTTTATAGTCCATACTTTAATTCTTAAAGAATTCCAACACAATCAATGATACAATGAATATAGGCACCGTAATAATGAAAAAAATCAAATTGAAAAAAAAATTATTATAAATTAAGTATGTAGCATGCAGAAATGACTTAACATTTAATGACAGAAAGAAAAGATGAACTTTGCACAACTTGCAGCAAGAGGGAAAAAAGATCAATTGATATAACCAAACTCTAGATCTATAGGCATAGGTCATACAGGCTATAATTGTTCCATCAAAAATAATTTATGCTAAGACTAAGTATAGATAATCCATTTGATTGCTAAATACTTTTGAAATAGATAATTTGTGATGAATTATTGTCAGTCATCTATTTATTTTGGTATTTCGACAGGGGACATCAGCCTCACTGTTGGCTTGTTCGACCTGTCAAGGACTGGTTTACGTGCACGCCAATGTGTACACATACCTCTGTCCTTCACCACTGACTAGGGTGTAATCATGCTGAAAGTCCTGAGGAACTTCCTCAGGCAACTACAGGATTGTTATCCCAAACTTAATTCTTTGAATAACTGCGAGCCTTGAGACAAAATAGACCTCTACATTGTATTTACACATCATCATTATTAATTTTATGCTCTATTTTCTTTTTTACAATTCAGGCGATCTAGTCTACATAATGTGAGTGATTTGTTTGTGATGGGTGGGGCATTAGTTCTAGAATCATTGGCTTTATTTAATTGGTGTGAAAGACAGGGATGGGGACCTTTTGGAATAACAGGAGTCTCGATGGGAGGCCATGTAAGTTTTACTAATTCATATTTCACTCTCGTAAAAGCATCTTAAATCAGCTAGAACTGGTACCAGATGTTTAGAAACAGTAACTATGCCCTATCTCATCCATGACATGGATCATTACTTCAAGTAAAATGGTGTGATTGTGGAATTGGGAAGCAAAAAATCTTAATATTTATATATAATATAAAGATATTTTCTAATGTGAAAATTAGAAAATTTTTAAGCTTCTGTATAAAGATATTTCCTAATTTGATGATATGCTGTATAAATTTGTGGTGGCTGTGTGACTAAGCCAGGGAATGGCTCAACACAAACTATGTAATTTTGGATCTAACAAATCGTTCTATTTTTTTTCAATAATTGACTTGCCCGTAGGTACTTTAGCGGGTGGAGGAAATCATAGCACCCGGAGAAAACCTGTAAGGTTGGACGGGCGACAGTATCCTTGGCACGTACAAGTGAGGAATTGAAACCACACCACTTGACAGACCTTATGATAGCACACATTAGCCATTTGCCATCCATTCTCACTCAATAGGAAATATTTTTAAACTGGAGTCAGCACAGGAAAGATTAATACACATAATATGTAACTATAATAGTTACCTCACATTTTTCAACCAGTCCACACCCGACACATTTTCACTTAAATTTGTGATAACAAGAAGATAACCATATCTGGGATTGACGGTTCATGTAATTCCCTTCTTTTAATATTAAATATTTTGATTGAGTGTTATTATATTTATTGTAGATGGCATCATTAGCAGCAACTAACTGGGATAAACCAATTAGTTTAGTACCATGTTTGTCATGGAGTACAGCTTCTTGTGCCTTTACTCAGGTTTGTATATAAGCTGTTATACAAAATGATTGAAAACAAATAATTTTGAATAAAAAGCAGATAATCATTTGAGGAATTTTGAATTCTTTGCAAATAGAGCATGGGTAAAGTTGGGATCTCCATAATGAATGGTAGGACGTTAAACCTCATTTATTTAGGCTAGCCATGATCATTATTACTGAAGTCGATACGATAAAAAACCAATGTCTCAAATATCTATTTTTAAGTTTAAATTATTAAAAAAAGTATTCTATGTGATGGCATCGTGAGTTGATTATGATCTATCTAATGAATAATTTAGATAACATTTAAGGCCTAAAGAAAGACCTGCTATAGGCAGATTTAGCTCTTGAATAATATATGTTTAATATGAATTGAAAATGTTAGCATTGTCACCTATAAAATGTTGGTTTCAAATTGATTATAGACTAGGACAAAAAAGGTGTAAAAATTTAAAAGTATGAATCCTGATACAAGTTATTATATCAAATTGCTTTCAGACATTTTCATAGCAAGATATCAATGGTGTTATAGATATCTTGTTAAAAATATTGGCCGTACTCGATTGAACGTTCCGGAATTTAATTTTCTCAATCCCAAAAATAGTGACTATCGAGTGAAAAGGGGTATTTGGGCTACAACGCATACGTTGACTGATTAAGTAAATATCTCGACCAATCATCATCATCCTACTCACACCACCTCCGTAGTCGGGACTGGCAGAATTGTAACAGGACTGAATTGCGCCTCACTCAATTGCAATTCTGTCAATTCAAAACGTTCTTGACTGAATCGAGCATCCTCCTTAGCTTTGTGGTCTAAGGGGAGATAATATGAGTGTAGGGTCCATTGCACAGAGTTACTTCCCTTTAATTATGATGTTTTTGTTTATAGGGTGTATTAAGTGGAGCTATACCATGGGAAGTATTACAAACACAGTATTTTGAAGATAGTGTATATGAAGAGGAAATCAGAAACATGATATATTCACCAGAAGCAGTAAGATTTTATTCATTTAACCCTTTGAAGCTCCTGAAAGATAGAATTTTTTTGGCAGTTGGTACCCATGATTGTTAACCCTTTAGAATGTTTGAAACCAACTGTAACTAGTATTGCTTAAACTACCCAAGTCAGGTGATAAGTTAGTATAAAGTCCTATATGTACCCTGAGAGGTATTAACATATCTCAAACAGTTTGAGATGATCTAAGGAACACTAGTTGCAGGCTGTCCAGATATATTCCTGGGGCCTGTTTCACGAAATTGTAACTTAAGATTAAATCCAAATTTTAGTACATACTTAAATCTGATTGGCTAAGCGCTAAAATCAATCTAATACTATCCAATCGAATTACTAAAATCGGATTTTATCTTAGTTAAAATTTCGTGAAACAGGCCCCAGTTTGAGATATTTCATGTTCCTAAGTATTTGTCAGCATGGTTTCCCCCTTGTATTGTCAGTGGTTCATCAGTCGGGTTGGTGTAGGACAATAAACCCTATTTCATTTCTGTAAGTTTATCCATATTTTCCAGCATGATTCCCCCTTGTCAGTGATGCAGGACAAATGATAGCTGTCCAGTTGTTTGGATGGAACAAAAAAACGAGGTCCCATGTACACATTGGCATGTACATAAAAGTCACTTGACAGTTGGAATTTGATATAAAAGTAGGCCGTAGTGCTGCTGTTCTGGCAAAATTTCCCTCATAGCACTCTATATGGCGTATGCCCATCTTCATTTCCCCAGTGCGGAGCAGAACAGTAGGACATTAAAAAAAATTTCATTTCTCTAATTGCTAAAAACTCAAGACTGCTCTTAACTGAAATTTAAACTTTCATATCTTTGGGTTTCCTTTTGTTTTCAATTTGACTTTAAATTTTGCTGTATCACCATTTGGTGTCCTTTTCAAACTAGAAATTTAATTGAAATTTTTTTTTTGCAGCTGTACAAAGGGGCCTATCCCTACGGACAACAGTTTGTGAAAGATTATCCAGCCAGTATGCAAAATTTAGATCAAGTCCTAGAACATTATCGTGAAAGGGGACAAGAAATCATACTGAATGGTAGCGCAAATGCTAATGGTAATCATAGTAATGAATCGACTCAACAAGGTCAAAGCTCAACACCCACCAAGGATGCTGAAAAAATATCAAATGTGACCAAAAGTGAACAAACAAATGTGAAATTATCCGATCCAAAGACATTACAATATGCAACATCTAAATCACGATTATCAGTACCAAACTGGGCAGCAAATGGCCTTAAATTGTCAGGAAAAAAAATATCCAAGAAATCATTGACTCAGGAGTCTGTTGAGTTTATGCGAGGCGTAATGGATGAGTGTACCCATCTGGGTAACTTCTCCATTCCTATGGATCCTAGTTTAATTATTATCGTAGCAGCAAAACAAGATGCCTATATTCCACGTAACGGTGTACTTAGTTTAGATAAACTGTGGCCGGGTGCAGAAATAAGATATATAGATTCAGGACATGTGGCAGCCTTCTTGTTAAATATGGATGTGTTTAGGTGAGTACCTAGAGTGTGATTATTAGGTATCAGGAATTTAATGTTTAAACAATCTGATTAAAACACAGATCCTATTTCGTTTTGTTTTATAGTTCATCATTTCGTTTTACTTGTCTTTACTTACTACACTAGGATGTGGAAGAGTTGTTATCATTGACATGTTCTGAATGCTGTGAGGTATTGGCCAATGAAACGGTCTGTTATGGTGAGCTTTAGCCCACTTTAGGCATGTTCTGCACGGAACTGTGGGTAATCCACCAGTAACATCAATGCTGATTGGTTAATCAAATGTCTTACGTCATAAGGTCGAAAGCTGCTTGTATGACCTCTGACATGACCTTACACAACAACCGATCAGATCTTCATGTAGTGTAGGCCATTGAAAGTATAAAAACAAAACAAAATATAGATCTGTATTTCAATCAGATTGATGTTTAAACAAACCAAGGAAAAATGGTTTTAGTTGTACCTGTTAAAATATATGACAGACTATATGTGACTTTATAATCAACTATAGAACCTGACATATTTAACTTTGTGTCTTAACACGTGTATTAAAGATGCATTATGTAACCTACATGTATATTAATAAATCAAAGATATAGTGTGTGTATGTTCGCCCACCCATACATATTATGGTATCGTATTAACCAGCATAACCCAGTGACTGTTTTAGGCCATCAAATTTGAGACCTGGGAGAATCACTCTCTGTCCCCTTGCTCCTTTCTCTTGTAGTATTAAATTAACCAGCATGATCCAATGAATGTTTTAGGACATCCAATTTGGGCCCCAGGGCAAATTTGGGCGGCATGCAAGGACGGGTATCCTGATGAACTAGAGAGTTGAATATGGGCTTGTCATATTGATAAATGTAAATGTCTAAATAATAGATTTTATAACATTAAAAGGCATGTTAAAGACAATCAATAGGCAGATTTAGTTTTTACATAATGCATCTTAAATATTACACTAATCACCTGGATTCTTCTTGCTGATATAAACGCATTTGGTTCAAGCAAATTAATAAAAGGAAAAATTACATGCCAGTTTGAAAATGATGTTTTGTCTGGATAGTATCTTTATAAGAAAACCAACCTTTACTCTGTGTCATTAATAAAATACCCTGGAAAAATGTATATTTCTTAAAAACATGTAGGGTAACTAACAGTAACGAGAATATCTTCTTACTGAGAATTAATGTAATGTTTTTGTGGGTTTTTTTTCAGAAAAGCAATCATCGATTCATTTGACCGTCAAACGAAGAAATATTACAGTTGACAGGAGTTGAAGACTGTGTATGTGTGTTAAAGAGATTAATGATTAATGGTTGTTTTTTACATGTTAAATGTTAATAAATTATAACTGAGACTTATGAAAGACAATTACTGATTTATATTGGCAACAGTCCAAAAGTATTCTCTCAATGTTTTTGGCAAATCATTTATTTTAATTACATGTCTAAATGCATGAATATTCAGTGAAATTATTTTAAAATGCAATTGATGAATTGATATTAACTTTAAACTTTTACTATTCATTAACAACAATTTGACTTAGTTGAAGATACATTGTAAGGCTTTACTTATGTTTTTAAATTCTAGCCAGGTCCCTTTATAATGGATTGCTCAGACGACTTAGCTACTGTGGACATATGTTCTGTTGTTTGGGAAAGGATGGTTATTATCTACATCAGATGTAATATTAATACATTATAATATACTATTTGATTTAATATTATTTGTTCAATGTCGGTGTAGTTTGTGTCTTGTCCACAGGTTTGTCTTGTTGTGTAGTGTGGTTCACCTGTATTTATTAATAGAGAACTTAAAACGCCTTAAAGCATCTATTCATTGACTAGATTTTGTTTTACTGAATAAATGAATAAAGTATTATTATGAATAACTGGTTATTTTTTAAAAAATGGCATTAAAGAGGCAATAAGATAATTTATATATTATTTCCCAAAGGATGATTTTATACGAATATTTTATTTGTTATGTTTGTCGATTTATTAATAAAAATGAATGATATATCTTTAATTTGGTTGTTTGGCTTATATTTTTCATTTCAATGACTGGCCGTCTTAACAACCCATAGATCTGTATGCCAGAATTTCAAGGAATCCATTATGACAAAAAAAACTTGAATACAGGACAACAATTTTTATCACACTTATAAAGCAAGCAGATATTTTAAGAATAAGTTTGGTTCTGTTATGTTTATTGAAGCTAATACCTCACAGGGTCAATGCTTATACATGGTAAAAACAACCCAGTGAGGTGCAATGCAGTGTACCTGCATATCATGTTCTGTCCCATAACATTCATCAAGCCCATATGCTTATATGATGGACACATCAATACTTGACCAACAGTTGCATTAGAACCAGTGCACTCTAGGCTCTGTAACTTCAAAAGAAGAGAGAGAGAAATTGGGTTTAACATCCACTCAACACAAACTAGGTCATTTTGGGACTAACATATGGTTTAATTTTATTTAAATAATTTGCTTGCGTGTAGGGGTTTTTAGCAGTGGGAGGAAACCGAAGGACCCAGAGAAAACCCACAAGGTTGGACAGGCGACCCTACTCCTTGTCACGTACAACCAAGATTCGAAACCACACCAGTTGACCCAATTACAGGCTTTATGATACAGCGCACAGGTGCTAACCATTCGGCCATCCAATCCACCACTTCAAAAGAAAATATTAATAAATAGCCATAGTCTGTCAATACAACCAAGTCATATCACAGTTTAACATGAACCATTTGAATGATCTGATCAAATTTTTAAAATGTTAATTGGTGTGCAGTGCTGTACATATTTTGGTTAACATTAGTCTTAAATTTTGTACTGGTTCTAATTTTTTCCAATCACTGAATCAGTTAATTTTCTATAGGTTTCCAAACAGACAAGCAACACATTTTATTGTAGGAATAGTGTTTAAAAATTTAATTCTTAAAATACATACATACATGATAAAAATATTATTGCCAGTCAATTTGATTGATATGAGATTTTATATAATAAAAGAAAGTTTTTTATTTCAGTTAATAAAAACAAAACTTTTATGGAAAATATGATCAACTGATAATATGCTTCTTTCAAATCCAGTAATTTATTTGATGTTGGCAATAGAAGTATTTGATGTGGACAATTACTGTATTGGTATTACGATTACTGGATTGGAATATTATTACAAATTAAATATAATTGTTCATAACAACTATTTGTTATAATCTGAAGTGGACTTTTATCTCAATTTCCAGTGGGCCTTTATCATATTATTTTCGTTGATTTTATCACATGGCATAACATTAGACATAATATGACAATAATATGCAAATATATAATGAAAATTGAACATATAATTTTAAAGATAAATAAGTTTATAGGTCCTGATGTATGCATACTTAAATACAACAAAACATATAATATAAACATATATATATATATAACACTACAACATTACTAATATAGTGTATTAATTCAATAAACTTTTCTTAATATGTTAAATATTATCCATTTGTAGAAGTATTACTGGAAAACGTGAACCCTGTCTAGTAGCATTTAGTACATACAATATATTTCTAGCAACATTACAAGTAAGTGCAACCTACTGCTAGTCACTAGTAGCATTACATGTAAAAACAAGTCATTTCATGTGGCATTTCTAGTAACAGCAACGTACTGCTAGTTAACAAACATATGCTACTTCCTGTGTCATTACTAGTAAGTGTAATCAGTAGCATTGCAAGTATATGCCAGCCGTGACATTACTAGTAGTAAGTGCAATCTAGAAGTAAATATGCCTCTTGCTGCGACATTACTAGGTGAAGTTCAACCTATTGCTAACAGCATTACAAGTAATCATATGCAACTTTATGTGGCATTACTAGTAAGTGCAACCTACTGCTTGTAGCATTACAAGTAACTATATGCCACCTCATGTGGCATTTTTAGTAAGTGCATCCTACTGCTAGTAGCATTACAAGTAAACATATAACACATCATGTGGCATTTTTAGTAAGTGCATCCTACTGCTAGTAGCATTACAAGTAAACATATCTATTTTTAGTAGTATATAGGTTTTTTAATAGTAAACATACAACATGTATTACAAGACCAGACTGACCTCCAGTTTATACAAATACTACTTATTTCGACATAAATCAGATCTTCGATTAATTTTACACAATCATTGACACTAATAGTAAGTGCAGGAGGACCGCACTACACGCAAAACAAAGATAAACCTGCGGACAAGACAGAAAATGGACATTGCAAACAATAAACAATTATCAAATCAACTTATTCATGCGACCTGCTGATTTAAGCCAGTCCCAGTAATAGAAAAATTACCAATTTTGACCAAATCTCACCACATGGTATGATAAAAAAACAAAACAAACTGAAGTATTAGTAAGATCAAAGATCTATGTCAGTATTCTTTACAATCTCGTAAAACATGAACAATGAGAGAACACCAAAATATCACAGTTACCGGTAATTAACATTAAAAAAAAAAATTTGATATACCTGTACCACAAAAAAATATATTCAAGCAAAAAATATACAGTTACATTCCTCTGACAATGATTAGGATTTGACAACTCTATCACACATTTGTACATGGAGTCTATAAAAGCTAGATGTAGCTTATAATAATTAGGCCAATACATGCTTATAATTAGGCCAATACATGCTTATAATTAGGCCAATACATGCTTATAATTAGGTCATTACAGGCATATAATTGATGTGTTCCCACTTAGCCGGCAGGTTGTTAATCCTTTGATTGATCTTAAATCTATAGTCTGTTTAAAAGTAGTCACTTAAAAACTGTTCACTTGTGTTCAGTGTTAATGAGCTCTTAATTCCTCTTATAATAAAATTGATTAACCAACTATATTAATATAAATAGATGGTCGATCTGTGTCGAAATTATATTTATAGTTGAAAAAAAGACAGCATGCCATCCTAATATTTACAAGTTCATCAACTTAATAAAACAAGAACAATCCTATGTCGAAATCACCATTTCACAGATATTATTTGGTAGTACGAAAAGGCCTCGAGTTAAGAAATATCGACAACTTGATACAAGAATTGATCATTACTTGAAAACACAGTTATTACATGGCTCTTTAAGTGTAAATCGGTATGGAACAAATATTTCCTATTTAGTGGGGCTGTAGAATGATTGTTATTTAATTATAATTTATATAATGTTTTTTTAATAAAAGTTAAAATTGTAAAGTTAAATGCGTAAATTGTAATGCATTTTTATATGTGTAAATCATTTAATGTTATTTAATAAATATTAAATTTGTTAAAATCAATATATTTTTATAAGTGTAAATTATTAAATGCCATTTAATTAAAGTTAAATTTGTTAAAAAAAATATATTTGTATATGAGTAAGCTATTTAATGTTATTTAATAAAAGTTAAATTTGTTAAAAGCAATACAGTTTTAGTCTTAAAAAAGATATGGACTATAGTTTATAACACCATTGTTCTAGGATTAACTCTGGATTAGCGGCAAAATTGGACATCAAAGCCTGCCGGCTAGGTGGGAACACCCCATATAATTAGGTCGATACGAGTACATAATTAGTTTATAACACTATATAATTAGGTTAATATCCATATATAATTATTAGGTCAATACATGTGTATATATAGGTCAATACATGTATAAGAATAGTTCCTGTTTTCCACAGTAGTCAGAATAGCGTATATTTACAGTGGATGGATTTTGTTGAAATATATCAAAATGAGTTAGTAGGTTCTTAATCACAGTTAATTGATCATTTAACTAATATTTGAAAAAAGTGCTGCCATGTTTAATTACTGGGTTGCTGTCTTGGTTAGTTACAGGTTTAAATTATGAAAAACTTGCAGATAAACACAGCAATAATTAAACAAGAAGACTAGCAGCAATATAAGACAATGTTGTATCAGAACATCACATTGATAGAGAACAATATTAGGAATGCAGTATTGAATATATTGCATGGAACAATTATTGGGTCTGGTAGGAGAATTGGATACATTCAGGCACTGGATTACATGTTATTTAGTCTAGTATTAGACCTTTTTGAGAATTGGGTGTAGTATTGTACTAAACCTTTTTGAGAATTGGGTGTAGTATTGTACTAAACTTTGCAGAGAATTGGGTCTAATACTATACTACACGTTGCAGAGAATTGGGTGTAGTATTGTACTAAACTTTGAAGAGAATTGGGTCTAATACTATACTATACGTTGCGGAGAATTGGGTATAGTATTGTACTAAACGGTGTAGAGAATTGGGTTTAATACTATACTACAGGTTGCAGAGACTAGGGTCTAGTACTATACTACATGTTGCGGAGAAATGGGAGTAGTATTGTACTAAACCTTGCAGAGAATTAGGTTTAATACTATACTACATGTTGCAGAGAATTGGGTTTAATACTATACTACAGGTTGCAGAGACTAGGGTCTAGTACTATACTACATGTTGCGGAGAAATGGGAGTAGTATTGTACTAAACCTTGCAGAGAATTAGGTTTAATACTATACTACATGTTTTAGAGAATTGGGTTTAATACTATACTACATGTTGCGGAGAATTGGGTCTAGTACTATACTACACGTTGCAGAGAATAGGGTCTAGTATTGTACTAAACCTTGTAGAGAAATGGGTGTAGTACTGTACTACATGTTGCAGAGAATAGGGTCTAGTATTGTACTAAACCTTGTAGAGAAATGGGTGTAGTACTGTACTACATGTTGCAGAGAATAGGGTCTAGTATTGTACTAAACCTTGTAGAGAAATGGGTGTAGTACTGTACTAAACCTTGTAGAGAAATAGGTGTAGTATTGTACTAAACCTCATTATATTTAATAATCAGATCTATTTTGTAACTTAACAATCATAAAATCATGAAAACTAAATTTAAATTAATGATAAAACAATGAAATTCAATAATAACATATCTTATAATAATAGTATCTTAAATCTCTGACCATCTCAGAATTTTATTCTTGCTAATCATATGGAATGGACAATAGGACAGATATGATAATTTTGATTTCTATGGTTATGTATGCATTGTAAGGTGAGATAAGCTCACTGGCTATTCTTCTTTGATTCGGAACTGTTGGAGCCAAAGGGTTGCGGATTCTGTGACCTGTTCATTTTTCAGGCAATGTATTTCTGTTTTTCTGGCACAAACATCAGAGAATGAGACCATATATCATAGAAATATAATTATAAAATAAAATGGCTCCCAGTTTACTTCAGAATACTATAATACTTAAGACCGCGTGCAATAACATATTTGGAAAACTAATTTAGTTAATGATTGATTCGTTCTGAAAATTCGGGTGACAACTTTTTGGGGGGCAAATAGCCTCAGCCCTCCAACTGAGATTGCCCCCCTACGCCTATGGTCAGGGGTTGTTTTTACGTACATGTCAATGTGTACATGTTTGGAAGTCCATTATTAATTACTTCTCTGAGAACAGGAAACGAGAAAGTGCAACAATAATAATCACAACTTACATTGTACATTAACAATATAGACTAAATTATGGTATTACTTTTCTAATATTAAAACAAAAAAACATTAAAAATTAAAAATCAACAGTGATGCAGAAGCTATCAGAAAACATTCCACATTTACATATCAGCATTTATATCACAATTTAGCATTTTCTATTATGAATGAAGTGAGCAGTGACAACTGACAAGCACAGAGGGGGGGGGGGGGAGGGAGAGAGAGAGGTGTTACATTAAATTAGGTATTTTTGGTGTTATATAATTCATCTGTTTTGTGTTTTGATACATTTCTGAGCACTAAACAGATAAAATGGTCACCTATAGAGTGTCCACAGGGGACGGACAAACGGGGGAGACGACAATATACGTTCACATGAAAATGTGGGCGTATAAAAACAATTTTATGAGAGGGCGGATTATGAAACTTAATGAAAGGTGATGAATGATTAACTGATCAATGCTCATGACGGAATAAAATAATTGAGTCAAATATCTCTTTTGACTGATCAATTTTGACTAAATCTAGGACATTAAAGGGCCCAGGAATAACTTGTGCTTAAAAGAGATTTTGTTTTTGTTTAGTTTGAAAGATATTTCTAGCTATGTAATAATTCGCTGCTGCTTTGATACCATGTTTTAAACATCTCTCCTTCGCTAAAACCATATCTTCCACCTAAAATACAAATATTACATTGCAAAAACTGCTTATTTCAAAGAAAGTCAAAACATAATTATTTCTTTATCTATTACTTAATAGGTTCTCAAATCGCTACTATACAATAATAGCAATCATTCTAGCACTTAAAAAATATTTAGGTAAAAATTGGAAATAATTTCATCTCGCCAAAAGTATTTGGAATTGGTATAATTTCTTTTCACTGGATAATTGGTATCTTTCACAATGAAAGAGAGAGTTGACTCAATTGTCAAGGTCCATGGTTTGATTTTTATTTCAATAGTTTACTTGTGCATAGGGGTCTTTAGCAGTGGTGGGAGGAAACTGGAGGAAGCAAAAAAAAAACCTTGAGTTTTGACATCAGATCTTAGTCATTTGTCACTTACAATCGCGGAATCAAAACGAAGCCCCTTGACTTAATGACAGACTTTATGATGCAATGTGCATATGTTAACAATTAGGTGATCCAACCCCCCCCCCCCCTCTTGTTCCTTTGACCACCTGAGATAAGTGAATAGCAATAGCATTCTGCATATAAGGCAATTTACTAGTTCGTGCTGGCACAACAGCTGTGATCAGGAAGTTTGAGGCATTCTAAGGAGCCCTAGTGTGACAGGTTTGAGGCGTTCTAAGGAGCCCTAATTAGGATGGTTAGGAGAGGTCTAAGGGTTCTAGTTAGGGTGGTTAGTACCTGTATTGGGATATTTAACAAGCCCTAGTTAAGGTGGGCAGAGAATGTCTAAGAAACTCAATTAAATTTACTCCCACTGCCATAGACCTCTAGTGAATTTTTGAAATAAAACTGTGCCATGAGTTCGTTAGTAATAGCCAATACATGACCAACACAAGAACTGTGTTATACACTTTACTGAAATTACTCAATATGACTAGCACTAGAGCCCTGCTGTACATTAAAAAACTTAAAGACAAGATGAATTAATAAATATGACTTCTATACCTGATGAGAATCGGCCATTACAACTCCCATGTTCATCAGTTTATTTCGTGTTTTCTTCATATCCTCCATTGTTACACCTTTACTAGCATCTTCTATAAATGTTGTACGGAAACCATGTTGTGTTGCATGTGTTGCTGTAAAACCTGTAAACATCATAGACTTTAATTTCAATTCTTAAAGATGCATTACATGTATCTAAAACTTGAACAAATGTTCTTGCTATATAATAGTTACAAAATAGATAAGGAGAGGGAAATTGACCTCATTCTGAGGCAAGTAGTCTTTATTGTCATTGGTACCTACTGTTGTTAAAAGGACAATATTGGTGCCAGTCATTATCATATATGTGACAGAGCGGGTTAAACACATTCCAAATATACTTTTAACGCAGAGAGCATTGCTACGATAGCTGAATATTTACACGCTGACCGAATCGGCAGTGACATAACGACAGTGAAAACACGAGCGAGTGGTCTATATAAGTGACTGAAGCGGCGAGCGATAACAGACAGACGGCTAAATTTCTGCTCACTCATAATTCCTTCGAAGACCAGCATTTGTTATATGGGACTGCAAAAGAATATCTGACAATTCAATAAAGTAAAGGGCCTTAAATTTACTAATTAGCCCCACACCTATGACCTAAGGTCACAAATATTGATCTTGTTTATCCAGATCTTAAGGCTTTCTTCACATGAATCTGGTAAGCCCAATTCTTCAGCACAAAAAATGAGCCCGGTCCCAATAATAAAAAGGTTCGGACAGAAAAATAACTGGACCCCTAAACTTGGAGTCGACACAACTTTAGAGAATTATATCACGGCAAAATGCATGGTAGAAAAGAAATCACCGAAAAGGCCCTAACCACCCTCATCCCCACAGATGCCCAGCCAGGCCACTTTTACCTAAGTACTTCTAAAAATTCACAAACGCCTAGCTCCTGGCAAAATACCAGGTAGACCCATAATCAGCGGTAATGGTGCACCCACAGAATTCATTAGTATTGATGAACACATAAAAGAACTTGTGCTCCATTATCCGAGCTATGATAAAGCTACAACTTGATGTTACTTTCCTATACACTAACATACAGGGCATATTACATGTTGCTCAGGCTATTAGAAACATAAACCACAGTAGAGAATTTCACCCACCTACTTGCTTAAACTCTTAGAATTCGTTCTACAGAATAATAATGAAATTTTACACTGGTTATAATTGTTTGAATAGAAATAGTCTACCTTACCCGCTCTCTTTGTAAAAAACAATACAGAGGAGAAAGCAAGCATGCCTTTTCAAAAAGAATAAAGGAACACTATGCAGCCAGATATTAGACACAACAGGACAAAGCAGGTCACAATACACTTCAATTTAAAAGAACATTCCAGTAGAAATGATATGATTAAAATTAATATTCTGATACCATCAGAAAAGCCAATGAATTCAAATGGATTCACCCTTTAAGAACATTCGCATCGGATGGCATTAATGCTAAGATATAGTCCCGAAGGGTCTCCCACTTTATTGTTTACTCACACTTTCCTGCAGCTGGTCAGTCCTAGAAGATCCACATCTGACAAGTGTAAACCTGGCTTGAATAATCTTGTTAGGTTCTTCTAAACCCACCCTGGGATTCAAATCTGGGACATTCTAAGGCAAAAATTAGTCAAATGACAATAAATTAAAATTCAATCTTTATACTCACCAACACAGATATCATAAGCCAGGCCACAAATATAAACATCGGTCACATGATGCTGTACTAAAATATTAACCAACTCTGTTTGTGATAATTTACCATTATCCCAGAATGCAGAGTAACTATCTATATCGGGGTTCGTTCCTTTATTTACCATAATACCTTTATTTACAACCTGTTAAAAGACACTGATGTTAAAATACACTCCTGTTAAAATACACAGCCATGTTTAAATACACAACCATGCAGTCATGTTCAATTTAATCATCATCAATAAAGGTATCAAGTTTGTTCTTATTTAAAGGTAAATTGTCCTTTAGAATGTGGAAATCATAGCGGGTTAGTCCATGCAGCGCTGGCTCACTAGCAAGCAGGTCAAGATGAAAAAATGAGATACCATGTATCAAAACAATCCTTTGTAAGTGAAATAACAGTATTATTAGTTACCCTAACCAGAAAATGTATTCTAATTATTTGGGGAGTTATGATGGCTCTATGGGTGAACTGGCTCGCTAGTCTGGAGGGGTAGTAGCTCCAGGTGTCGGCCAAGGAAGTTCCTCAGGATTTTTCGGCATGGTTTCATCTTGTAAATGTTAGTGGTGCAGGACGGTGGGTCTGACAAATATAGCTGTCTAGTCATTCAGATGTGATGAAAAACATCCTGTACACATTGGCGTTGGAATTCGGTATTGGAGTAGGCTTTCAAAATATTTAGCTTTTTTTAACTTAAGAATATGGTACCTAAGTACTACATTACACAAACCTTCAGATCTGGATGGAGTTTAGAGCCTTCTGTATCTTAAACATCCTGTACACATTGGCATTAATTCGATATTAGAGTAGGCTTTCAAAATATTTGTCTTTTTTTAACTTAAGACTATAGACGGTATCTAAGTATTACATTACACCAACCTTCAGATCTGGATGGAGTTTTGAGCCTTCTGTATCTTGAACGCAATGTCTGGGCCATAAAACTTGTTCAGTTTTTGGTGGACCCTCAAATTCTACTGCATCCATTACATCTACTTCGGATTTCTGTAACAAAAAACCTTTTAATAGGCCTACTCTTTTTGTGAAACAGATTTTTAAAATAATAAAAAAGGGTCGCCAGTCGATGGTAATAATCAAAACGAGACGACACTAATTGGTTAGATATTTACTCACAATGGCGGCATATACAATAACGAGAGGATAACTCCCGATACTCCTCAAGGGAGACAACTACATATTAATATGCCTACTGGCGTGACTCCTTTTTTTTTCTTTTTTTTTGGAGGTATTTGTGCATATCTATACACAAATGTAAGTTTGAAAACAATTATTGTGATTAAACTGATTAAAGTTACTATACACGGGCAGTAAATGAATAATAAATGTCAATTACAAAGTAATGTCCATCATTAAGTGATTAGAGAACAAAGTCATCGAAGTACTTCGGAGGGCAACGATCTCGTTGTGATCTTGTTCTGTCGGAGGAACTATGTGTAGAGGCTTCAGACACAGTCGAATCATGGGTCTCCAGAAGTTGTTGTTTATAGTCTATCGCTAACTCTGGATCTGTTAGTAATGTGGGTAAATGAGCTGGTTCGGGAGCCGGAGGTGATAAAACTGGTGGATCGGTATCATCGCTGTCATCGTGATATTGCCTTGGGTACTGAGTGGTAGAAGGGTATTCAAAGTGATTGGGAACAAGGTAGCATTCAGACCGTTTCACCTTGTAGGCTGCAGAACGTAATTGGGAACCGGTGAACTTGCGGACGTGACACCATTGATCATCAATTGATACAACCAAATACCGGTCCCTGCCTTGGTGTTTATGTCCATCTGGTTTTAAATACACTAGATCACCTTCATTTAGCTGAGCTGATAAAGAACTGCCGAGGCCATTCTTGGATTTTTCGCTGTAGGGATGGTTACGTAAACGCATGTCATGTTGCTGTAGGATGAGTTGACGATCAGACAATGGTAGTTGAGACATAATTTCGAAGGCGGATAGTCCTCTGTTCCGTATGCGTAAGTTAAGACGGGCTGTTGCAAGAGCTAAGCATAGTGGGGTTAGTGGTCCACCATGTGGATCTTGGCGTAAAAGTTCGTCTTCAAGTTCAGCGATGGCCTTTTCCGCTACTGGGTTTTTGTTAGGATTCTTGATTCGACCAATGTCAAGTGATATACCAAGTTTCTGAAGGGTTTTATCATGTAGCAACGAGACAAATCCTGGCGCAGCATCAACACGTATAACGGCCGGAGGTCCATCGAGTGACCCGAGTTGTAAAGTTAGAAGAGCTAATCCATTGCGAAGAGCATCATTTTGCTCGGTTTGCAAAATACACGAGGATGTGTAAGACGTGGTGGTTTCTCTAACGAGGAGGATTATCTGTTTGTTACGTCGAAGGATATCTGCGGCAAAAGAAACCCCAACTAGTTCTGGTGGAGCAGATGAGGTTTGACTGGTAACTGAAGGCGGAAAATGCTTAAGGGAAGCACACGTATGACAAGTTTCGGAGACGGTAGATAAGGCTTTGTCCATATCTAGTGCATAAAAACTTCGTTTGGTGACTTGTTTCAATTGATGCTGCGTTGGGTGGTCGAGTTTAATATGCAATGCTGTCAATAGGCCATCTAGGACACCTCGGGGAACGACAATTAGTTCTCGCGTTGGAGCTAGTGGTTCGTGGTATGAGACAACAAGAAGACCATCTCTGGCTATTGATACACTATTGAGGTATCTTTTGACATCTTTTAAATTTGTGAGTTTTTTTGAAGGGCGGGTGCCTTGTTTCAGATGTGCATGGACACGACGAAGGTCAGGACATTCTGATTGGGTTTGAATCCAAGCGGCACGACTGGTAAATGGCATTCGTAATGTTCCAGAAGAAATGTCTTGAACGGACACTGGTCGAACGACAGCATCTTCAGTTCGTGTTATAAAAGAACAAATCTGGCAGTTAGGTTCCTCGCAATCTGGAGCGTTCCTACTGGAGAAATCTGATGGTAGGTTGGCCGTTCCAGCTAGATGCCTGACATTAACTTGATACCGACTAACTGTTGACAGGAAGGATGTAACTCGTGGACTTGAAGAGAATTCGCCTCTGCATAGTCTATCAATAGCCTGGACGCATGGTTTACTATCTGTAAGGACACATGCTTGTAGTTTGGACTGAATGATATATGGGCTGAAATGTCGCACCGAGGCTGCGATGCACAGCGCTTCAACTTCGCATGGGAGCCATGGAACTTGGTGCACTCGTAGCTTGGCACTAAAGAATCCAGCCAAGAAGGTCTTACTGGCACGGGTGACGTATAAGGTTGCCCCAATACCTCTTTTGGAAACTGATGCGTCTGTGACTATCCATAGTTGGTCTGTAGGTTGTGTTAAAAGAATGTCTGGTATTGTATCGAGGTGAGTTTTAGCAGCAGAAAATTGTGAAATGAGATCATCCGTCCATATGACAGTGTCTTTAGACTCTTTCCCGGCAATGGATGTTTCAAGTGGGTCGATAAACTGAGAACAATGTGGTAAAACGCGACTAAGGACTTTGTATGCTCCAATAAATGACCGTAGTCCTTTGACTGTTTGAGGAGGGTTACATAATGACAGCGTTGAGATGCGATGTGAATGAGCACTGATATAGCCTTGGTGCCACTTCCAACCGAGTATAATTGTTGATTTGGGACAAATAATTGTCTTGCTTGCGGATAATTGTAGGCTGCATCGTTGAAGTGCGGCCAAAACTACAGAGAAGTTGTGAAGGAGTTCTGTTGGGGTTTTGCCACCAATGTAAAGGTCGTCGGCTAGTTTAGCCACTATGCCTTGCTGTAATGAATGGCCAAGTACCCGACACATGAGTTCTTCCAAAGCTGTTTCAGAACCGGGCATGCCCATTGGTGATCGAGTGTATACACGGATTCCACGAAAGGGTGTAGCGACACCGCAGTATTTCATCGATGACCGTGCAAGAGGTATTTGGAAGAAAGCACTTGTGAGATCAGTGACGATAAGATATTGCCAACATGCTATCGTGCGTAGAATAGAGTCCACATCCGGCATTAAAGATGGCTGAGGTTTGCTGTATCTGCCAATATCTGCGAATGCTGTCACCAATCGGTAGGCACCAGATGGTTTCTTAATGAGAAAAGATGGGTTGAGGTATTCGACGTTAATACCAATGTCCTCCGGTCGACGGAAAACTCCAACAGATTCCAGTTCATCAAAGCATTGTTGTAAATCTTGTAGTTTGTCCCTTGAATATTGAGGAACGCGTCCTTTGCGCTGAGGGGGCTGGACAGGGCCCATGTTGACAGTAGCTTCGAATGGTCCGGCGGCTCCGTTGTAGCCACGGATGGTTGGGTCAAAAACGGAATCGTGTGTTTGTAGGACGTCAGCGAATTGGCGTTTCATATTAGGTGCTAAGATGGAGTTAGGATCCAGTTGAACATTTGCTGAGTAGTGTGTTGTGCTCTTGTCGGGAGTTTTTGATAGGCGGGCAGGTATAGGGGGGTTATTCTGTGACTCGTTGGGTGTGATACGCGTTGTGAACCTGGCTTGACAGAGGTGTTCGTTGCGTCTAATGGTAATAGGTTCTGCATGCGTGTTGGGGAGTCTGATGAGACCTGCAACAGTTTCTGTGATAGTTGGTTGTAACCAGACTTGAGATGGTTTCGTATCATGGAAGCTATGACAGTCATGTCGAGCTTCGATGGCTATAGTATCATCTGGATCAAATTCAGGAGGTGTTCGTAGCTCCAGGTAGTCTCCTGGCCATATTACTTGGGTAACCGGTGGTGAGCGTAGAAGATATGCCTGTGTACGACGTATGGTAGGGCTAGTACTCTCGGGCACTGTTCTTGGTCCATAAGTGATGGTATCTGTGTCGCCGATCATGATTTGGAATTTTGAGGGGCGGATAGAGATGTCATTGACTGACATAAATGGAGTACCAGCTAGGATGTCTACATCAAGATTCTCTACAACTTAGGCGTCAAGACGAAGGTTGTGGTGATTACGCAACAACGTGATATGAGTTTCCCCAATGACCGTGAGTGGTGTTATTCCATCGGCTTGAAGGGCCCTTTGAGAGCTCTTGTCAATTTTTGCTCCGATGTGGTGAGCTGTAGACGCCTTTATCATGTTGGTTTCAGCTCCAGAGTCTAATATTAGTTGGAGTGGATGGTAGCTGTAGAATGCTTTAATAGTGGGTGATTGCTTTGTGCTGACACGACACGCATGAATGCGATGTTGGCTATTTGATTCATTATTCACTTGGGGTTCAGGGGTAGAATCATCTAAATCATCCAAGTAGTCTTCTTCAAAAGAGTTTGTCGGGCTTTAGTCATGAACCTTTTATCGCCGGGAGGTAAGTATGGGCACGTACTCAGATAATGGTTGTACGTCGGTCGACCAGCTTGTTTGCAAATTGGGCATGTACGAGAAGTAGTAGGTGGTTTCTGACGTGTAGACGGGGAATACCTTCTCTCGTAACTAGCAGAAGGGCGCTGGTTGAGTCCAGAACGTAAAACTTTGGCTTCATGGTTGGAATAACTTTCGTCGAGTAAGGAATCCATGGCAAGTGAGATTTTGGGTTTTAAGGACGCGAGAGTTCTAGACCGTAAGTCTGTGCCATATCTTTGTTTAACAAGTGACGGTAAATCTTGGTGGATGAGACGTAACCAGGTAAGGACTATTAAGTTTTCCAAGGTAGGTGTTATTTCCTCGTCAGTACGGGGAGCCTCTCCGTGGTGTGTAATGGTGCCATCACTGTGTAAGAGGTTGTCTAAAGACATTAGTCGTTGGTATAGATCTTCTGGGCGTTCATCGGTTTGAAGAAAGATGTTGTTAAAATCCAGAAAATGAGAACCAGTGGATTGAAAACCGTAATGTAAACGAATAGCTTGCCAGATTGATGACAGAGAAGTGCAATTCTTGACAATAGTATTGCGTGAGATGACTGGACAGAAATTAGCTATTTGTCCAAGCATTAATTCTAAATGTGTGACTTTCTGCTGGGCTGTAAATCGTCTATCCTCTGGCACTGTACGGCCGTCGTCAGTGAAACTTCTCAAGGGGTTGGCGTTGGATTTTTTGCCCCAATTAACTCCGTCGATCAGGAAGGGTGGAAAATGTTGGTCGAGGGAAAGAATATACTGAAAATTTTGGCGCCATGCTTCGAAAGACGTGATGGTTTCGTGTTTCGTGAGAGCCCATTGTTTTGGTGCTCTAGAACTTGCCATTATTATACTGTGCAACCACGTGACTTGACTAACGGTAAGTGTCTCGACAGCTATAGGATAAACTGAGTCGTTAAAAGGTTATTACCTGGTATCGACTTGGCTATTTGAAGAACAGATGAGTTTGTTCGTAGGTTTCGGTTCGAAATCCAGGCCAGCCACCACGCCAGTCGATGGTAATAATCAAAACGAGACGACACTAATTGGTTAGATATTTACTCACAATGGCGGCATATACAACAACGAGAGGATAACTCCCGATACTCCTCAAGGGAGACAACTACATATTATTATGCCTACTGGCGGGTAAATTTTTTACCTTGAAAAAGCCAGAAAGTTGGAAACGTACACCATATGCACTACACAGAAGTGACAGAGCTCATGATGATGTACTGTGGTTTGAAAGCATGGTGAGAACTATGCTGATTCATGTCAAAACTGATACCAAGGCAATGGTGCTGTGATTCATTTTTAAATTTCTTTTGTTTTATATTCTGTATTTTATATTTTACCCAGTTCAATTTTACTTAAAATCTGATATTTTTTTTTCGTCATGTTCTTAATTGTGTACTGTTAACAGCCAATGAAAATGCAACTGTTCCAATCACACCTGGACGGTTTATAAATGCTCAGCAGTCTTGTGCATAACAAGAACATCAACCATACTGAATATATATCATGTCTTCATTAGCCCAGTTGGCGCAGAATAGTAGGATGTTAAACCCCATTTCATTTCATTTCATATTTAATAGAAAATTAGAATCCTAAAGATGAAAAGACATTGAGATTGGTGGCGCTTTAACACCAATTGATCATATCCTTGTCTAAATGTTACTTCTGCTCGATTCAAAGCTTTTAAATGGTTTGTTTTTACAAATTCTAAAATGTAAAGTCATATCAGGTGTTCTAGATAATAATAATAATAATAATAATAATCGTGTCATTTTACATGGGTAGCAAATTAGGCCTGAGGCCTGTTTCCAATTTGGCCCTTGGCACAGTTCGTTAAAGTAAGAATGTATGGCTACATGCACAACACCTATCACTACTTTACATGATTGTACATGTATGGATAAACAGAGTGATATTTTTGATTTGGAATTCAGAAGCGGACACAATTTGAGGGATTTGTCGTCCAAAGTTGAATATATTTAGTACATGTATGATAAACAGGGTGAAATTTTTGACTTAGGATTCAGAAGTGGACACTATTGGGGGAATTTGTTAAATATATTTAGTACCTCTTTATTTAAAGGTGTGAAAGGACGTAAGAATCTGTTATCATGAAAAGATATGTGGTTCTCTGGATGCCAATCTAATGAATATATCACTACATCAAAAGGCACTGTGTCTAGTAAGTTGTTGATAGGGGAGATAACTGAGGCACCATCTTGTTGAGCAGGACAACATTTTAACGCCAGACTTCCCGTAATAAAATCATTCTGTACATCCACAATGATTAGAGCTGTCACTGGTTTTAATATCTGTAAGTAAAATGCAAACAATTAATTATATATGATAAAAGGATATCGTACAGAAATAAGATAGTAAGCTGGCACTGCCAGGCAGGATACGCCCACATTTTCGATAGATGGATAGAGGACATAAGCAATACCGAAAGTGATTTTTCATACAATCAAACGCCATAATTCATTAAGTTACAATTTGATATGCGCAAATATCGAAAAGAATCAAGACCTTTAGGTTATAAACATGCTTTTTAAGTTTCATCAAAATCGAATTAAAATTGTGACCTCTACAGGGCCCACAACTTTAATATGCCATATTTTTAAACTATTCGCGTACAAACAGCGGCCATTTTGTCTGGCAATTATGGTCTGATTTTCAAGAAATTCGAACTCAACCTTCCATAGGGTGTAATGGTGATAGAGTCAAATGTTTTTTTAAATTGGATATTAATCGTGACCTCCAGAGGGACCATAGGGGATTTTTCGGAACAAACAGGGCCATAATTCAGGAAGTTACGATCCGATATGCGCAAATATCGAAAGGAACCAAGATCTTTGGGTTATAACCATGCATTTCAAGTTTCATCAAAATTGAATTAAAATTGTGACCTCTACAGGGTCCACAACCTTGATATACCATTTTTTAACAGTATTCGCGTACTAACGGCGGCCATTTTGTATGGCTATTCTGGTCCGATTTACCAGAAATTCGAACTCAACATTCCTTAGGGTGTAACGGTGATATAATCAAACGATTTATTAAGTCGGATAATAATTGTGACCTCCAGAGGGACCACAAGCTAAACAAAGGTGATTTTGCGTATAATCAGGGGCCATAATTCAGGAAGTTACAATTCGATATTCGCAAATATCGAAAGGAACCAAGATCTTTGGGTTATAACCATGCATTTCAAGTTTCATGAAAATCGAATTAAAATTGTGATCTCTACAGGGTCCACAACCTTGATATACTATTTTTAAAAAGTATTCGCGTACAAACGGCGACCATTTTTTATGGCAATTTTGGTCCGATTTTCCCGAAATTCGAACTGGACCTTCCTTAGGATGTAACGGTGATATAATCGAACTTTTTTTCAAATTGGATAATAATTGTCACCTCCACAGGGACCACAAGCTAAAATAGGTGATTTTTCGGACAATCAGGGGCCATAATTCAGGAAATTACGTTCTGATAGGCGCAAATATCGAAAGGAACCAAGATCTTTGGGTTATAAACATGCACGTCAAGTTTCATTAAAATCGGCTCAAAATTGTGACCTCTATAGGGTCCACAAGCTAAAAACGTGATTTTTCGTACAATCAGGGGCCATAATCCATGAAGTTACGATCCGAAACATGCCAATATGGAAAGCAGCCGAGATCTTTTGGGGATAAAGCTATATTTCAAGTTTCGTTAAAATCGGACAAGAATTGTGACCTGTAGAGGGTCCACAAACAATTGTGGACGGACGGACGGACAGGGGCGACGACATAATACGTCCACATGAAAATGTGGGCGTATAAAAATGGGGTTCAATGTCCTACTTTTCTAATTCGGCTGGGCTAATGAAAATGGGCATACACCATGCAGTTACACGAGACAGCCAGTAGAAAGGATCCTATCTTCCATAGCAACAGATTACAATAGCAACTGAGTTAGGCTTGTACGGTACTCAGTGATACAAGATCAACCAATGGTATAAAAATAGACAAAATTCGGAATCTGCAAAAAGTACCATCTTTACTTTATGATTTTAATGTTCATTAAGAAATAAAAGCCAAGCATGGTTTTATGAGACTATTGATTTGTCCACTGGACTTATGTTTTCTTTTCAGTGTAAAAAATTAAATTTGAATAACAAAATGATACGTACCTGTTTTAACCAATATCTCCACACATCAGCAAATTCTCTGAGATTTATCTTTTCATCCTATAACAAACATACATTTAAACAATATTACATTTTTTATTTACTCCTCCTAATCTAATAGTGTTCCATTACCAGGAAACAAATGTAACCCACCAGTAGCAGTTTAATTGGTGGCTTTCAAGTTTTCAGGAGCAACAACTCTATGCATAAAACAGTTGGCAAGTCTGACTTTTGATAGGGTTCAACCAAATAATGACCAGAACAATTCCATTAAAGCTACAATTTCAAGTTTTTAAGTTATATAGTTTCAAAATTTATTAAAATAAAGCTTTAAAATAGATGGTATCCATAAACAGTCCTACTTTGTTAAAGAATAATCCTATTAATCCTATAATTCACTATTGCCAGCTGAGAAATTGGCCAAAATATCATTTTCAACTTCAAATTCCAACGTTTGAAGGAAGCTGATCATGGAAGCAATAGAAAAACAAGGTTGATAATTGTATTATTATTTCCTGTGTCAATGATTTTTAAGGGTGGGAAATAATGCCAATAGTTGTATAATAGTGAGTTGATAACCTTTTGAGCAAAAACATAAAAATAATTGTGTTTTGACTTTCTTAGAAAATATGAAATTCTCGCTTTAACTAGTTTAAGTTTGCAAAAAATAAACTCTCAAAGAGCAGTAACTTCGAGAGGAAAAAAGTACCTTTTGTGAATATAAATTTAGACATGATTCCTCCTAAGCCTAAGGACAAGCCAAACAATCCAAGCAATTTTAAAACATTCCCAAATTTCTGATACGTAGAGTGTTGACAAGGTTTCAATGACAGGGGGAGTAACTCTATAATATCTAAATTGGGAAAGGGTTTCTCCTTACACTAGACATACAAGAGAACAATACACTCCCATGTAGATTTAGATCTTATTCACACCCTGTGATACAACCCGGTTAATGTTGTAAAAACACTTTTGCAAATAGAACATACAATTTATATTTGATTTCACTCATTGCTGTGGTACTGTAAATCATGATTTTGTGTTGTAGGCCTATATGGCTATTAAAAAGTTAAAAAAAAAGAAAACAAACCTTATCTGTATCAAATATCTTTAATAAAGCCTCCACTAATTCAGTGGATATCTCCTCGGATTTGGTGGTATTGTGACCTTTTTTAAAAACATCTTTAATTAAAGCTAAGAACTCTTCAGAGTCCAAAACTCCATCACTAAAAAAAACCAAACAAACAAACATTATAATCCTGCATTGTAATAGTAATACAGTTTCAATCTTGTTTGAAATCTATGGTGTATCATAAATAATGACTTTGTCTGAGAAGGATAAACGATTAGGCTGCACAAGCCTTTTTACTAGTTTTTACCATCCTGCCTTTCATGAAAAGTAGAATATAAAAGATGATAGGACAGCAAATAAAAAGAGAAGGATGCATCATGGGCATAAAACAAACAACATGAAATTATATAAAAGATACAACTTACAAATTCAAAAAGCATGAAAAAGTGAAGCAACGAAAAAATTACCTATATATCTATTTATTATTTATATATTTAGACATAGATGGTACTGGTATTATTCTTTGACAGTAATATATTTGAAAAGTTGCTTCTTGAAAAAATTAATGTTAGTGGTCAGGCTTATAGAGTCTGGTAGAGAATTCCATAGATTTGAGCCTTTAAGATGGATACTGTTTTTTTGGGGTTAAATTTTAATGTTTTGTAGCAGAGTAATTAGTTTGTTATTAATGTTCCTGTATGATCATAGATCGAACAGAGGACATAGCTAAGACAAAGGAGGAGACTACTAATAAGTTGATTCATTGTCATGTTTTATATCCGAAGAAGTAGGGAGAAAATTTCCTTTTGAAGGGTTTCATTCCACTTTTGTTAAACCAGACTTGTAATCTGTCGGTATCAAGCTGGAATTATGTTTGGACAACTTCAACGATTGAGCCAGAGGTGTAGACAGTTGTATCATCTGCAAAGCGGTCAGTTTTTAGAAGAGAGATTTAATGGCAAGTCATTTTATTTTTGTGTAAACAATATCTTATTTCAGAGATTTATGAAAAGGGATCAGGGAGCAGGCAAGGCCTATGTCACCCCTCTCTTCAATTCATTAATGAAAACATTGAACAAAAGAGGGCCTCATATTGATCCTTGAGGTACACCAAAGAGCAGATAGTACACTATTAACAAAAGTACACTACTTTGTTTCTTTAGAGGACAATATTGGTGTCAATCATTACCATTATGGGATAGAACTAATTAAACACATTCAAAATATAATTTTAACACAGAGATCATTGTTTCAATAGCTGAGTAATACAGGTTTCCTGAATAGGAAGTGACGGAAGCCAAAGGAAAACATGAGTCATTTCTCTATATAACTGTCAATAAAATATCTGCATTTTGTGTTTGTCAATAAAATATCTGCATTTTGTGTTTGTCAATAAAATATCTTGATTGATCAGATCAAATGCTTTTCAATGTGGTATCCATGTCACATATTATTACCAGTGAACACTGGATTATATCCTATCCTGTTGTTATCAGTATGTTATCCATGTTACATGTTATTATTACCAATGCTATTGTATATCATATTCTGTTATCAATGTGTTATCCATGTTACATCTCATTAACGATGCTGTTGTATAACATAACAATCTATATATCTTGTTGTTATTGTGTTATCTTATCTTATTGCAAATAAAGCGTATAAATCTGAGGTATGGCTTGAAATTAAGGCACTATTATCGAGTAGGAATCTGGAGGAAAGGGAAGGTCCTGGAGAAATCCATGAAATTAGGCTGGCGATCCAACTTGTTGTCCAGTGAAATGTAAAGTGCATGTTAGACTGTTCAGCCAGATAGGACCCTATTTCTTGTCATGTAAAAGCAGAGAATCAAAACCACGCCACCTGACTCAATAACAGACCTTATTATGCAACGCACACACATTAACCATTCAACCATCCAACTCCTCATTATATCTAGGCATTAGCATATAAGGTGTACCTGTATTTAAGGAGGTGGGGTGGGGGTGGCACAGGGACAGTAAAAGGATACAATCATGTACATGACACCTGAAACAATTTTAATTTTATTTTACAGCCATTCATTGAACTCAGTAAAATGACTGAGGTTATAGGTGGGCCTGGGGCATTGATTATATAACTTCGATAGCTGGTTTACCCCATAAAGTTCTATTGTCAAAGCAGTTGAATAGAAGTATACTGTATTATAATGTACTTCAGATCGCCCCATGGCATTTAGCCATACATGTAGACTAAGTTCAGTGTTTGTATTGTAATTGTATTCAGATCCTTGTCCTACTTTAACTTTACACAAACAAAGAAAAAAAACCCAGACAGATCAATCATGATGAATATGACTATTTTCACCTGAAGGGGGTAACAGAAATGAGTAACTTGCTGTTTAATCACAGCTTTTTGTGATTATAACAAATATAATAATCAGACATTATTTTCAACATAATTTTATCTTTATTTTGTTATGCAGTGTGTGCACTTTAGGTCATAAGGTCTGTTATTGAGTCACGTGGCAGGCTTTCGACAATATTCAGCACATAGCAATAATTAAGAGAGAGAAAGAGAGATTGGGTCTAACTTCCATCCCGAAACAGTCCACGTCATTTTAAAACTAACATATATGGTTAAATTTTATTTTAATAATTTCGCTTGCTTTAGCAGTGGGAGGAAAACAGAGATCCCGGAGAAAACCCACAAGGCTGGACAGGCGACCCTACTCCTTGTCGGGTAGGCCTACTACTGGGGAATCACCACCATGCCATTCACCCCCCTTAGACAAGGATTAAAGATAACGTCTGTATAACCTTGATATAACTTGATTGTCCAAGTAAATATACACCAGTACCTGTTCTACATCAAATATGTTGGTATTGCTCTATCCAGTTACTAAATTCTGTATTTATCAGATATTTATCTAATTTTTCACTACTTAATTCATGTAAAAACTAAAATGTCCCAAAATTGATTATCTAACCTTTAATTAAGACAACAAAATCAAAATAAAATCTTGATAATCTTCCAGCTTATAGATTCAATCAGATTAAAAAGAAGTGCATCAAAAGATTTTCGAGTAGACTATCCATTATGTAAGTGAATTTGTGTGATGCGGTATATGTTTTAATTAATGTAAGGTATCAGTATTTAGTTCTTATTTGTATTAATTTCTTACAGCTCCCATTATCGGAATAGTAAGACTCAGTGTGTTTGATTACAGGGAAAAAATTAAAATGTTAAATAAATCAAGTTTGAAGGATTGAAAAACAACATTTGTTAAAAAGTTTATTTTTAAGGAGCCAATAAAAATATACACCAATAGGCATACGGTACTGGATATTGTACCGGTAATTTTCGAAAAATACAGGTGAATATATATTAGGAAATTCATTAAAGGAAAGGAGCTAAATCGCTAATAATTCAAAAATAAGTGATTTAGCTACTTTAAAGCGAGAATTTCATATTTTTTAAGAAAGGCAAGCATAATTATTTCTATGTCTTTTGCTGAATAGGTTATCATGGGCATTATTTCCCGCCCTTAAAAATCATTGACACAGGAAATATAACACAATTGACATGTCTATTGTCAATAATGTTTTAACAATCACACTGACAGACAATCTATCCTAAGTCCTTTCTATAATTCTAATTCTTATAGAATCTGGATACGAATTGGTTGGGGAGTCGGAAGCCTATCCTGAATTTACTTACTTATTGTGGTCATAAACCTGAAAAACTTCTTGAATTGTAATCACATCATCTTTAAAATTACTCTTCAGATAATTTTCTATCGGATTCATTTCTTTTTCAATCGATCCAAACTATTTTATACACACATATGACGATATGTAATTATCAGTAGCGGAGCACAAGTGTAACCGAATTCAGAAACCAGCTAACGGGTCTTTGCCTGAACTGTTAAAGTCTAAAAATAGTAGATAGTTTGTTGACATCAATACGGAAGTTTACAATGTCAGCTGACAGCTATCTTGTACCGGAAGTTAGGAAATCATGTGATGCACCGAAATTATCACATGATATTTGTTTATCGCGAGAAAGCTTTGTCAGATTGAAGAAATTCTCGTGGTTTTTTTTAGTGAGGAACTAGGCTACTGATAACTGACAAGTTCAGTTCATGGTTGCAATTTGGGTAAATATATATGTTTCTTTTTTTGTGTTAATAGCATGGTTAATGCCAGTTCCTATCTCTAGGTCAAAAGCATCCGTTTGAAAAAGCTCCAGAATTAAGAGGTGGCGTTTTTTTTTATTTTATAACAACTCAGACAACTGTTATTCTATTGCCCTGTGATTCATGGACCAAAAGTTCACATGTTAATGCAATCATAGATGCAATGTAGCTTCGATTGAGGGCTATTAATTTACCCTTGCAAACACGTTTTTCTCATTCAACACCAAAAGTGTGGCGTCTTAAAAATGGATTAATAATGTAAGGTACCGGTAGTAAAGATGCATTGTATATTTGCACTACGTTATGTCGTCTGCTGCCACTGCACGCCACTTGTTATATCACACCGCTTCTTTAGTCCGGATTAACCAGCCGGAACTATTTCACCACATAGACAGTTTACACATAATATTTGACAAGGTAAGAAGTTACATATATACTTTCAACAACAGTTAATAAGTCTAGCTGATCGCTACTGCTCGATCACGACAACAATAATACAATAATAAGCAATCTCGTTCCCAGAGTCAGCCGCGGGGCCGGAGGCCTCTGGGGCTAAAGACCGTCCACTATCTTCAAATTTTTTTACAGGTAAGCCCCGCCCATACTGATCTCTGATTGGTCAATCTTTTTGGGTCTTTTTCTCGAAAACAAGATGTCGGATCGTCGTTTTGTTTGTTGTGAAATGATTCTTGCGTCAAAGTCAACTCGCTGACATAACAAAAGTGAATCCTAAATGTAAAAATTTAAGTTTTCGTAAAGATATATTTTTCTACCCGTGTGTATATTTTTAAGTGATTCGGTCATCCAGACACTTAGAATAAATACATGTTACGTGACAGTCGTGTGATTCGTCCCTTCCGGGAAAATGGCTACCAGTGTCACCAGAGAAAATTCTTTCTCCAAAATTTTTCTGGTTCGAGATTGAATAATAAGGTAATATCTCACAAACAGACTATAGAAGCTTTAACGGGTTTCTGTTTTGACGTCATTTTCGATCATGCACACACACTGGCCTTATTCCTAGACTAAAACCCATGGGCCAATCTGTGTTTTTTTTGTGAAGATAACGTCTCATTTCTATATACATGTAGGGTTTACCGACCGATTCCAGAAACCAATATTTAGCATAACTTTGATATAGAGAAGATACGACAAGTTTACCTGACCCGAATGGCTGTATATATGCAACTGAGGAAAACAGTGGCCGGAACTAGTATTTCATAAAGTTTATTACACATTTTATGACCAAACAGTAGCTATCTATTAATTACAGGACTATTAATTAACACAATAGATTTAATTGGTCTATCCTATTTACATTTAACTGCCAACTGGACATGGTACAGTGTATACGTGCGCAGTTAATACTTGATATATCGTCTGCTAGCGTTGCATGCTATACTCTTACACACAACACTTGCGAAATACAGCCAGGCTAAAAATAGACACCGGAAGTGCGTCACACGTAAAAGCTCCTATTGGTCAATTTAAATCAACATTGATGATGTAAACTTACCGTGAAAAAAATGAGCTTTTGATATCCGATATTTAAGATAAAAATAAATTGTTGAACATTGGTACACGAATCCTGTACCATAGTGCGTCTCAGTATCAATTGTAATAAGGCACTGGAAGAACAAGGCTAAAATATCCAACAAGTAGTAAAGAAGTATTGTGCATGGTCCATGGCCAAACAATGCACCATTATATGAACTGTATAGACTGGAATAGCCAGGCGCTAGCAATCACCCATCGCTTTGGATACCTTGCGTATTTTGACAAAACTTTTTTGAAATTAGAGTAAACGGAAACAACTGAATGCAAATCAGGTATACACATTCATATTACATTATTATATGCGTTGCTACCCATTTGTGTCCATTTCTAGGTCCAAAATGTTAGCGACTTAGCTCCTTTATTGTCTTACTCTAATTAATAATTTAGATAACATTTATAAGGCCTAAAGAAAGACCTGCAATAGGCAGATTTTGCTCTTGCATAATGCATGTTTGAAAGACCTGTAAAACATCAGTGCTGTTGCAAATTAATCTCCTGGGTTGGTATGTCAAATTTAATCGGATTAAACGGGTGACCATTTAAAGACATGGTGCCAGATTTGATAAAAGTGCCATAGTCATAATGACCATATGGTCGTAATGGCCATATAAAATCGAAATAATTGATTAAGTATTTGTTATTTTAAAGCAAATCCATTGAAACAATGTATATACTCAGCATAATTGAACCGTAATTTGTTGACAGACATTCCTTCAGACCAACTTTCATAATATTGTAGTTTGCAAGGGATTAAAACTATCAGTTAAAAACACTTTAATTAACTATCAATTAAAAACACTTTAATTAACTATCAATTAAAAACACTTTAACTATAAATTAAAAACACTTGAATTAACTATCAATTGAACACACTTTAATTAACTATCAATTAAAAACACTTTAATTAACTATCAAATGAACACACTTCAATTTACTATCAATTAAATAAGTTCATCTCCTGTTAACATCAATATGTAATTGTTTTTCTTCCACAGTGTATTTTTGTTGTTATTGATTGTGTTTACAATAAACAGATGTTGTCCGATGTTTTTATTTATTAAATAATAATCAACACATGACTCAAACATGGTTGGTTTATGACTCTTACTTTCTAGCTCAAACCTGACTAGAGAATGAATGGAATTATATTCATATGTCACAACTAATATCGATATCGAGGCTTGTGTTATAATCCGTAATTGCAACTCATACCAAATTGAATGTAATATTCAAGGCATTAAGCAAACCTTTTTTTATGTCATCGCCACAATTTTCGAATCTGGGAAGTCCATTAATTTATGCGCAATTGTCTAAGGAATAAGCAAGCCAAGTTCATGTCAATCATAGATGAATTGTTGCAGCCTTAAGGCCTTTTTCAAACAAGAGGAGTTGTGATTGGGCCATTGGGTCCCCAGTTCCTAGTCTATGCGAAAGGATCAACAGGTTCTGACGATGTGTTGATCTTTCTTGAATGTTGTTCATGTTTTTGAATGGATTCTGGCTCACTAGACCTATTTAATAGTTTCTTAACATGCAACGTTGCAACGAAGATAGTATCATCGGGGGTTTATGGACCTGCTGTTAATCCAACCTTCGACGATGGGTTGTATGTTCAATCTAGTGGGGGTGTACAATTGAACATACAATAACTCAACAACTCACTTCTTCTTGGTATACTATTATATTCTGTACAATACTTCAATAATAATCATATGTTACAATAATGATCCACAGGCTAGGTAATCTAATAAGGAACAGCATCTAAGAAGTAACTTATCAGAGACCTGCCCTATAGTATGTCCTGTCACCTGCCTGTGGTCAACTGCCTAACATCTACAATGTTCCTCTTATATATCTAGAGGTTACTTAGTAACAATAAACAATATATAGATACACTAAACAATACATAGTAATTATATACATTTAAACTTAATAATATTTTATGGTTGTTAATGGGTAGTATTTAAGTGACATCCATTCATTCATTTACTAAGTTGACTAATGTTCCTAGATGGATTATCTCATTACTACTATAGTCTCTAATCCCTTTCATAGCTGACATTGATAACTTAATTACTATAGATAATCCATCTTGGGAACCAAGTTAAGGTATTAGTCTAGTGGGTGAATGGCTCTTTAAATACTACCTGGTCATAATAGTTTGGTTTTTAATCAAGCATTTGTTATACTGTTAATGTTTAATTATTAAAATGCCACTCTGGAGCTTTTTAATAGTGTATGTTATATTGTTGTTTTTTTTTAATTTTTCAGATTTGAGTTAGAAAATGTGGACGATTTTTACAATAATCAGCCTGCTTCAGGTATTAACAGTGCAATCTCTGGATAATGGTCTAGCACTGACTCCACCTATGGGATGGTTGTCATGGGAACGATTTCGATGTAATATAGATTGCAAAAATGACCCTGACAATTGCATCAGGTAAAAACAATATGAAAACATTTTTTAAAGGGGAAAACATGTAGATCATGAAAATAACTGTGATTGCCGCCTTAATTCATTTCATAAAGAAAGTTAGTCTAATTGGTTGAATGGTACAAAAATGGAGATCAGAATTAACACGCATGTAATTGACAATTGGAATTTGAAAAAAAATCTGCTTAAAAATGTTGTTTTCTTACATTGACTACATAGTCATACCATGTTACTCTCAATATGAACAAAGTATTACTTTACTTTTCTGCACCAACTTGAGGAATGAAGAGAGGCATGAATCATATTTTGTGCTGTGAGAGTTATAGAAAAATTCCCAGTTGACCCGAACTCTAAGTCTTACATGGTCTTTCTGGCAGGTCAACTAGAGGTTAAGATGGCACGAAATAATTAGCTCCATCTGTGTGCACGTTTTTGTACACATACTTCAAATTTGTCAAAGAATAGTCAGAATTACCAACTTCCGGGCACAGTTTCCATCATAGTACTGTGCATGGTGTATGTCTGTCTCATTAACCTGTTTGGTGCAGAACAGTAGGGTGTTAAACCCCATTTCATTTCATTTGTTTGAGGAAGTCATGTAGCTGGAGAACGCTAGATCGAAGATGGTCCTTAGCATTTTATGACATCACAACATTTAGGTTAGGGTAAGGGTTAGACTTGGCCTATGGGGTTAGGGTTAGGGCTAGACCTGCCTACATCTTGCGACTCTGACGAAATCTACAGGTCCTAGCCCTTACCCTAACCCTTATCCTAACCTACAATCCACATATTATGGCGTCATAAAATGCTAAGGACCGTCTTCAATCTAGCGTTCTCCCATGTAGCTATGTAACATATTAATGTTTTATTATAGTGAGAATCTGTATATGAAGATGGCTGATTTAATGGTATCAGAAGGATTTAAAGATGCTGGCTATCAGTTTGTTAATATAGATGATTGTTGGATGGCTAAAGAACGAGATAGTAAAGGACGACTACAAGCTGATCCAGACAGATTTCCACATGGTATTAAAGCTCTGGCTGATTATGTAAGTTATATTTAAATCCATTGAACTAATGAAGATGGGCATACGCCATACAGTGTGCTACGAGAGAACTTTTTCCCAGACAGTGGCACTATGGTCTACTCTTATATTGAATTCCAATTGTCAAGGTTTCTTGGCATGCCAACAGGACGTTGGTTTTCATACCTTCCAAACTACGAGACACTGTCCTTGTCAGGCATTTCTGTCCTGCAACACTGACAAGAGAACTTTCTCTACCAACACTGGGAGTGAACTCGAGACCTCCAGGCTAGCGAACCAGCATTTAAATTTTTTATCCAGCAATGGTAATGATTGATTCAACGTAGCTCAGTATCAGCTTGATGATTATTGAAACTGCTAATTTGAACATAAATGACTTGAGGTCTTTAAGCATTGATTTATGGTAAATGGTTAATATATGAGAATTTTTTAAAATCAACTGCCAACGTCAGTCCCGAAATCATCTGATTTTTCATCTAACTTATATTATTTCAGTATTTTTCATTTTTACAATAGATTCACAGTAAAGGCTTAAAGTTAGGTATATATGAAGATTTTGGCACTGAGACATGTGGTGGATATCCTGGTAGTGAATATTACATGCAATCAGATGCAAATAGTTTTGCTGAATGGGATGTAGACATGTTGAAGTTTGATGGATGTAATTCAGACCCTAAAGATATGGACACAGGTGATGAATTGCCTTATTTTACCAGTCTCGTCAAACTTCAAATTCTTATTTTACTAGTCTCATCGAATTTCAAAGTCTTATTTTACCAGTCCCATCATACTTGAGTCTTATTTTACCAGTCCAATTAAACTTTCAAAGTCTTATTTTACAAGCCCTATCAAATTTCAAAGTCTAATTTCAACATCTGGATGTTGCTAGATTACTTTACAATTCCAAAACTTATAGCTACGTTATAATACGTGAACCCCGGCGTCCAATCAGAGGTTATGACATTGCTGTCTTTCCATAAACCTTGACATTGAACGAACCTTGCACTTTGCAACTTGATTATCACAGGTAGACATTTTAGCTTGAAAGTGCGAGACTTGGTATTCGCGACGAAAGAGGAATCTGATAGGCTCACAAGCTGTAATACACTATTGAATGACTATCTGCCATAACTAAATTTACAACCGCTTACAATTTATTATTTCACTATAACTTTTCATAAAGGCCAGGATGACAAAGCTGCTGGTAGGTTATATATTTGTCTATCAACTTTATATATATATATATGTATTATTTCTCCACTTTTATTATCAGGCTACCCAGTGATGTCTCAGTTTTTAAATCTTACTGGCCATAAAATGGTCTTTTCATGTGAATGGCCTCTTTATCAAGTTGTAAAAAAACAGAAGGTTTGAGGCTGACAGATTTTTTAAATTGATTTTTAAATTATAATGACTGGCGTATGGGATTGGAATTGGATACCGGCATACATGGGTATAAAAAATCAGACAACTTCAAAGCTGAAATTGAATTCATTACCGGGTACTTGAAAGGTGGAATCAGAATCATTAAATATGTTGGTTTATTCTACCGTACTTCAGAATTACCTGTGCATATTTTTTCGAAAGGGTATTTATTAATAAGAACAAAATACTGTCAGCAATTCAACCTTTAGATTAAAGGCTCACTTTTGTTCATTAAGTTGGCTCATGCAATGCGATACTAAGGAATTTCTGCCTGCTCATATTTCGATTTCAAACTGTTAGGGGATCTTTAATGACTTTTGGTATACTATTTTCGTCCCATCTAAATGACTACCGTATTTCCTCTAATAAGCGCCCGGGCGCTTATTTTTTCAGCACCCCTTGACCCCCCGGCGCTTATTAGAGGCCCGGCGCTCTTTGGAGGCCCGGCGCTTATTTCCTTAATAGCAAATTGAATTTAGGGTAAAGCCGTCATTTACCATGGACATTTGGCCGGAGAATCTTTTGAATTACGGCATTTGATCAAAAGCAATCTAATGTCTATTGCATGTGCATCTTCAATGATAATTTCAATTGTAGGGTGACAGGGTCTTCATGCGCTTATTAGAGACCCGGCGCTTTTTAGAGACCCAGCGCTTTTTAGAGACCCGGCGCTTATTGGAGGCCCGGCGCTTATTTTTTCAGCACCCCTTGACCCCCCTGTGCTTATTAGAGGCCCGGCGCTTATTGGCGACCCGGCGCTTATTAGAGGAAATACGGTATGTGCTTTTTCTTGGCAATGGGGAAAGCAGTTGGGATAATCTTAAGAATCTCAGCCAACAGTGGAAACAAACTCCAAACCCCCTGGTTAATGAACTAGTGCATTATTCAGAGAGATAGTATGGAATCTATTTTGTCAGCACTATAAAGGAGCTGTTTTTTTAGCACTATAAACAAGCTGTCTTGTCTTAAATTGATACATACCCTAGAAAAAATGTGACCACTGATAGTAAAAATAGCAATATTTGATGAATTCTGACTCTATTCAATTTATTGTTCGTTAATATAAATATTATTTCTTATATTCCTTGTTCCGTTTAATGTTGCTAGGCTACCCAGTGATGTCTAAATATTTAAATCTAACAGACCATAAAATAACATTTTCATGTGAATGGCCTGTATATCAAGTTATAAACAAAATAAAGGTCAGAGTTGAAATATTCTGGTGATGGAAAGAGGTGAAAGGTTTTCTACCCAATCTTCCCAGTTTTATTTTAGGGGTTGTACTTTTGTATTACTACAATGGATTTTAGAGACTTTATATTTGTGTTCAGACTTTGAAAATATATAAAAATATGACAACATATGCAAACATTTGAACAAATAAAAGAAGTTAAGTTGATCAGTATTAAAGCAACCAAAGTCTTATGAGTTGGCTGGACAATTGATATCTTATTTGAAAAAAAAAGGGTACCAGAGATTTTCAATTGCATGCCACTCATCCATATGATGTCATTGTCCATGTATGGCGTCTGATCCATTCCTTACCCAAACCCAGTTACAGTAGAACTTGCTACGGCGTGCACTCATAATCAGCGAACACTCGCTTCAACGAACACCAAAATATCCCCCCGAGCGATTTTTAAGTAATTTAACCTCTACTAAACACGCACCTGTTCAACGCGTGCAGCGGGCACTTATATTAGCTCCCGATCATGCTATTTCATCCATTAAGCGAGCACATCTCGGAGAATCCCGTTCTCGCTTGAGCGAACGAGGGTGAACTGTCACGGACAATCACGTTCTCGCTTAAGCGAACGATACTGAACTGTCTTGACATGACTTACTCACTTGGCTTGAAATAACTACTATCACTAATTAACACTAAAAAAGAGTCTGAATTGATAACGCGTGCAACGGGCATCATGATTAATTCCCCCCGTCAAAATTCTCTTGTTTCAACGGTCACGGTTTTACTAATAAAATCAACAAAACATCGGCTATTCAACGGCAATTGTCGTTCGTTCTTTGTAACACTCCCGCTAATCCCGTGAGTAGTAGTTAATTAACTGGAACCCCACTGATCAGGTAAAAAGAAATGTAAAAATAACAATCAACCCGGGATTATCTGTTTATTAATCTTTTGTTTTATTAAACGACTAACCTGACCATAGTTTTCACGCGTAACGACACTGATTGATACTGATTGAATAAAATGAACGGATACCGAGTTATTAAACAGACGTTTTTAGCGCCCCCTATAATATTACATGATAAAATAATATTAATTCACAAAAATGGATAAATATTATCGAATGCATCACAATGGTAGACAGTAGTATCTAAGGTTGGTACAGAATGACAAGTTTACCGAAGTTATGTTCGAGGTTTTAGCGACGGTCAAATTTATCAATGCAAGTATTGATGTTCGTTCCCGATTTTATTAATTGGTCGCGTAATAGCTTTAATAGTTGGGGTGTAAAATACTCAAATTCACGGCATTTTGAAACGCTTTTAGACGCTATGATGAAAGTAAAAGAAATATTGGGGGACATGAGTTCCAGTATTACTAACATGTATACGAGACTCCTTTGAATTCACAACTAGATAAAAAGTACATGTTTTGTTATTGTAATACTACACGAATAAAACATATATGCAGTCTATATACGAGACTCCTCTGAATTCACAACTAGATAAAAAGTACATGTATTGTTATTGTAATACTACATAAATAAAAAATATATGCAGTCTACATCCATTTTTTTTGTGTTAGGGGTTGGGGCAATATATGCAGTCTAAATCTTTATTTTTTTGTGGTAGGGGTTTAGGCAATATTGTACACCTTTATTCAATGAGCACCTCCATTAAGCAGGCATTTTGAAATTTCCCTTGGGTGCCTGCTGAATACAAGTTCTACTGTATATATATATTCTGTAATAAAGTGTTCAGATGGTCTGACAAAATACAATCATTACTGTACAGACTTATGGTAAAATTATTACCAAACATTTAAAATTTAAGAGATAAAATAATATTTCTCTGTTTTAAATTTCAAGAAGGAATTTTAAAAAACTAATCTTTTTGACAATGAGCAAAAAATGGAAATTTTATTTCACAGTTTTAAATGTATTTGCAAACTACCTGAACATCATTTTGGTCATCTCCCTGTTAAACTTGTGTAGTTAGTTTTTGCTATTAGAAATTTCAGATGCAGAAGCCCCCTACATTTATTGTGGATGACATGAATCTTTTGGTTTTTTTTTTACGTATTTTGTACCTGTCACTTCCAGTTCTTGATACTCATTTGTGAATTATTAGAGTTAATTTTCTATATTTGTTAGGTTATCCTATTATGGGTCAGTTTTTAAACCTAACAGGGAGACCTATTATATATGAATGTAGTTGGCCTGCTGCTCAATGGGTTATTGCTAAAATTAAGGTTTGTTTTTAAAACATAGACAACATTTACTCATATAAAACTGTGCTTTTGAAGAATTAATGAAATGTAACATTAATTAACATGTTTAGATTTGATAAACAGTTTAAAATAAATATATTTTTATCAAAAGAATGATTCTGATATCTGATTGTTTATTAAAGAAAAATCTCTAATCATTTAGAAATGTCAATTAAATTTGTTTACACTTTTTTCGAATTTCAATATCAGTCTGTTATCTTGATATCTGTCCTATCAGTAATCTCAAATAAAAGCCTTTTCAGTAATCTCAATCAAAGAAAAGGAATCATAGTACAGTAATCTTAATGAATGTCTAGTTAACAACAATGTTCAGTTGGTAATCTCATTGAAAGTTTATATCAGGAATCTTAAATGAGTAAAAGCTCAGTCAGTAAATTCAGTAAAGGTCAGTCAGTAAATTCAGCGATAAGAGCTCAGTAAACCTTCAGCCAGCAACCTCAGTAATAAAGGCTGTACTTTCAGTAAACTTTCAGTGAGCAGTATTAGTAAACTTCCAGCCAGTAATTTTATTAACACAAACTTATAAATCGTAAATAAGTCTAATCTGAAACCTTAATAAAAGCCCAGTCAGTAATCTCAAATCATTCATTTCAAATAGGTCCAATCAGCAATCTTAATAAAGCCCCATCAGTAATCTCAATATAGTTTCAGTCAGTAATCTTAATAAATGTTTAGTCAGTAAACTAAGAATTCAGTAATTGAAAAGTTCAGTCAGAAATCAGAAAGTTCAATCTGTCATCAAAAGTAAAATATGTTTTTAGATATTTTAATAAAGTTTAACCATTTAATTCAATAAAAGCCTTATTCACAGCTTCAGAACTAACTTGAGTGACAATTTTTTCCAGTGATTTCATTAAAAAAATAGTCCACTTAGTGCATTCAATGCAAGATTCAGATGAGTGACAGTTTAGTAAGTAATTTTAGTACAATTCCTTTTTAGTAATCCCTAGTAATCTTTGTTAACCTGCTGTGCATGTTCTTTAGTTTAACCATTACTTTTTTTATAAAACCCAAGAAACCCTTTTATTAAACCTTTTATAATAAAAACCCTTTGATATTTTTTTTTTTTGAAACCGGGAGATGACCATGATGATAATTTCTGAAAAAATATATGATTTAAATTAATTTAAACATAAAATATTTCAGCATGATTGAACATGTTATATAGGGAGGATAGAAACACAGGTCGTACATGGAATGGTCTTAAAAATGAAAAGAAAAATTTAAAAAATGGACCATTCCTCATATCTGAAAACTGAAACCTTCTGGCTAATAAGGACTCACTGAAACGAAACCGGACTGAATACCAAAACCTCGAAGTAATAGAAAATGCAGAAAAGTTTACCAAGTAACGTAATAAACAGGGAACGGGGTGATGATGTTTGTGCGTTAACCAAAAATATATTTGCAATGCAAAGTTTTGATTTTACATTTGAAACCTCAACAAACAATCAGATATCAGAAATTTCCTATCAAATTCTGTAATTAGATTTAAACTATGGAATGCATTTTGGCATATTATTACGAATCCTTAATTATTTATATCAATGACTAACAATTAAAGGATCTAATTAAAGACCTGAATGCCATCCATATTAAATAGTCAAAATAAAATTTGACTCTTACTTCCAGCCCGATTATAAAGCAGTAAGAGAACATTGTAATGTTTGGAGAGTAGCTCGGGACGTCCAGGACGATTGGGTTAATGTTCAACATATAATCGATGTTTACGGAAATGATGATTCAGGGTTCACAAATTTCACAGGACCAGGAGGTTTCAGTGATCCAGATATGGTAGGTCAAAGGTCACATAGCATCAAAAGATCAACATTTTCGGAACCTTTTGGCGTTAAGGTCAAGCTGTTTTAGAATAAGTTGGATGGTGTGAAATATCTTCAGTATACTTCTCCCTCATTTAGTTAATTTAATCTTGTTATTTCCCCCCACCCTAGACCAGATGCTCTTACCTGCGAACAATAGAAGAACATCTGTTCTGGAAGTTGTTGGGGGTCTTCCATCGACTTAATAAATCGTCTGAAATCGGAGATGTTAAAAGTTAACTTGAAGCCAAGATCAGTTGATCACTTCTTGGCTTGAACTGATCCGCCAATTCCGTTCGTCCACTAAATACTACTTGGAAACTGATATGCAACCATCTGACTTAATCTAACTCTTGTTTTTATTTGGTTCTTATCAAAATTGATAATCATTTACAAAAGATTACAAATGTACAAGTAGAGTCTTTCCATATCCTTCCTATCGGCTGCATTTATGGGAGTCAATTGAAACCCAGTTGACCGGTTCTCTCTAAATTAAATTATTTAGCCAAATTACGCAGCCATTCGCACTGCATGTAATTTATGGCGTAACTATTACGATGCACAAGACGGATGGGATAGCATTCTCGGTATTATAGACTTTTATGGTAAAGATGAGGGAAATTTTAGCGGATTTGCTGGACCTGGAGGTTGGAGTGATCCAGATATGGTAAGATTGGTTGTTTTCAGATAACGATTAAACTTTGAGTTCTGGGTGGTGTGGAATTGGCCTCTGTGGAATTTGATAAAAAGGACAGATTAAAAAACTTATCCACTTCTGATTCATGCACATTCGCTTCATCTCCTATATTTAACAAAAGGTTTGATATACCCATGAGGACAACAAGTTTTGCTTCTTATCAGGATTTATGGACCAAGATCTGGGCTTCACGCGCTACTTATCCATAGAACTGCACTCTACAACTCAAACAATTCATGTACGATAGACAAAAAACATAGCACGCGTGTATGGTTGTGATGATGTCATACTCAATGAATTGATATTTGTATGAGATAGTTGTTCTTCACGGTTGAATTCAAGGGAATAGCATCTTATAGTGAATGGTTGTATGTGTAGGATAAAGCACGAGACTGTTGTTATGCTGGGGAAAGAAAGACTGAAGAAATAACCCGAGAAAAAGATAAGACAGTCCCAGGTTGTTGTTTTTTTAAGTCGGGGACTTTATCTTGCGTAAGTTATAAACCGTCCATGTTTACATGTACGGAAAATGAGAATATAGCCAGGCAGAACCATGGCTAAACCTGGAAATTGAATAACGTTTTTATGATCGATTTTAGTTGCCTATAGGGTGTCCTCTTTCAGAATCAGCCAGGTGAACCTAGGTCACACGTGAGCGTTTTGAGAAATTCAAGATGATGTCCAAGACGGCTGATACACCAAATAATCCCCTATAGCTCCCATTCTAGTATGTTTCTGGGGTCAAGGGATACACTAAAATATTTTTTTATGTTGTGGGGTGATTAGATGATAATACAATCAAACATGCCTTTTAATTCGTTAGTTGAACATTTAAAAAAAAGACAAATTCTACCCGTAAAACAGGAACATAACCTCCACAAAACTAAGCAATATCCAGTTTAATCCTCAAGTCGTGTTTCTGGCTGTAACCTGTGACAGCACAAGCGCAAAATATTGTATATTCTATGCTATCCCTAGTACAGCTACAATCACACATACTACATGAGCTGTCACTCTTGCATCTACATCTGATGAGCCACATGACAGGCTCTGGAGCAAGTTTCCCAGCATTACAGTTCCTGATTAAGTTCGGCGTTCTTTGACAAATGTTATACATCTATTTTTATATTTCAGTTAGTTGTTGGAGATTTTGGATTAAGTTATAATCAGCAGAAGACCCAGATGGCGCTATGGTCCCTATGGTCAGCACCATTATTTATGTCCTTAGATTTACGTACAATAGACAACGCATCTAAAGCGCTATTACAACATCCAGGTTTGATAGCCCTTAACCAGGATCCTCTAGGAGCACAGGCTGTTAGACTTTATCAGGTAATGTAACACAATAATAGATAAATTCATAGTTCTAGGATTCAAATTCCATGATGGGCATGGGGAAGAAGCCTTTTGTTTTCAAATATGATCGATTCAATGAAATGTCAGGCTTTTGTTATACAGGGGAAAGGATTTAAACTCGAATTTAGATATTATGCTATGGACGGATATCAGTTAAAAATACTAGGCACGGATCCAGGGAGGGGGGGGGGGGGCAGGGGGCCGTGCCCCCGCCCCCAGGCCCAGCGAGACTGGTGTATCTGCTTTTTAATTATTGATATAAACATGATTTTCGCATTGTCTATGCCCAGACAATGCGTCAATGCTCTGGGGTGTGAACCAAACCACTAATGTATGCGGCACTCTAATGTTTACCATTAAATTTTGTTACAATGTATGCCCCCCCCCCCCTTCGAAAAAATCCTGGATCCGGGCCTGAGAGTGATAGGTATAAAATCAAAAGTTAAAGGATTTCTATTTTCAACTCTTCTCAACCGAATTTCTACTATCAAAAGGCAAATTGTTTTTCAACACTACATGTAACAGAATTGTGGATGCTTGGAAATGTATAAAAATTCTTAGCCCCTATTTATTAGAATTTTTTTCTATTTCAGATAAGTAGCCTTGGAGTATGGTTAAAACCATTAGCTAAAACAGGAAGTTACGCCATTGGTATTGTCAACCGTGATAATCAGGGTACACCAAGGACAATCAAGTTACAACTAAAACAACTAGGATTACCAGGAGCGAGTTATAATATATCCGATGTATTTGAAAATAAACCGTTAGGAGTTTATACATCTACTGATATGTTTAGCACTTCTATTGAACCAACTAGTATATTTGTTGGTTTAGCTGTTCCTTCATCTTAAATTCTAGCCTCAATATTCTGTCGTCATTAAACAATCTTTAATCTGCCTTTAATTATATAATTGTTCAACATGCATATATATTAATTTAAGATATTCAAAGGGTGTTCACTCTCGTATTTGTCATATTGTCGGGAAATCCCCGTTGTTTATCTCTAGATTAATGTCGCAAGCCAGAGAAATATGTAGCCATTTATCAGTCTCTACTTATCAGTCTAAGAGTTTTGGTTAGCTCTTCCATCATCTTCATGTGACAGTGTATCAATAATCTGTGGTCATTGATCCGTCTTTCATCAATGTAATTATTGAATATTGATTTTCTTTAAAAAAAAAAAACCCAACAAATTGGTGTTAGTTATGGTGTTAGTAGTATTATAGGGCAATTCCCGGTTTTTTATCTACGCTAATCGTCACAAGCCAGAATAATAATATGTAGTCATTGGTCAGCTTTTAATCATGTTGAATATTCATGTTAATTAAAAACTTCAAACATCAAGTAATTCATTAGTCAGCCTATAAATCAATTCTGGCAGTGTATTATTGTCGAGTAATGGCCGATGTTTAGCACTCTATATCGTCATTTATGTTTGGAATTTTCAAACGTTATATTATTATTTAATAAATATGGAGTTGGTAAGATTCTATACATTTGTACATGAATATAATACATTATGTTTTAACACCATGAATGGATGAGCTTTGTTTTTATGAATTAATGACAATCTTGTTATACTGATAGCCATGCATGCATGGAACTATCTTATTGTGAATAGTTATTTAAAATGTCTATAATCAACCCATCTGGTGCTTTCATAAATTTGGTTGTTAAAAGTTTACATTAAAAGTTTGTTGACATATAGCTAGATATTGAAAACTATTTTATGAAGCGCACATGAGTTTTCGCACGCTTTTCTGTATTTACATGAAAACGGCCCCATTACATTGGTATTAGATCGAATTTGCACTGTCGAAAAACGTGTATATAGAAAACGGGCCTAACAGTGAACCAAATTCTATATGTAGTAGGTGAAGCATCTTTAACAAGGTTTTATCATCTTTAAAAAGGTTTTATCACTTCCACCAAGAAATCAACAGTGCTATATATTATCATAATAGAGTTCAATAGAGACTTTTACACATTTAAACATTCCAGAAAGATAATAGTAAATATTTATTTTTACCTTTGTTTTTTATAATTGTGATGTTTGTATTAATCATGTGATTATAAATGTAATGCATATGATATTTGTAGTGATTTGTGATTGTAATTGTTCAGGGATAGTGATTCCCAAGAAAGAGATTGCAGCGAATCCGGTCTCATGCTTAAGTCATTGTAATTGTTCAGGTATAATGAATTCCCAAGAAAGATATCCCAGTGAATCGGGTCTCATACATATCTGGTATTTTTTTAACCGTCTAAGGTCATTTAATTAGGAATGTATCACCTATATTTTGATTTTTGAATTTGCACTAATTCATGATTATTGAATAAAAATTATAACCACTATAATAATTATAATTACTACAATAATTTATAACCTGAAATTTGGGATCGTAAAATAATGAATAGATGTTCAATACATAATTTGATACTCAGGAAATTTTTTGATCTGGAATCAAAGAAGGGTTTTAATACATTTTCTCCCAGGTTTTAGTGATTATCATCTTGACCTCTTTGTGGTGATAAAGATTAACATCATTGGAATGATAAAAATATGTTATAGACCACGGAATGACATGGATTTAATTGACGTATGCGTTGGAGAATTCCTGATACCGATACCTTGGGTTATTCCACCAAAGTATCCTATATCATATGATTATAGAAATCCGTTCATTTGTATATATTAGGCATGTGCCTTATGAAATGTGTATGATAAATGTGATATTTGGTTGTCAATAAACATAAATAAATATTCTTTATGCGTATTATTATTTATAATAACTGCCTTTTTGATAGAATTAGGGGATTTCTAATAATTATTCCTAGAGTTATAACCCTTGCTCACTTTGTAGAATCCTGTGAAAGCCCTAACAAGAAATACTGTCATTTTTCAAATTTCAACAATTTCCGTTTATTAATTCCAGAGTGATGGCCCTTGTTGATTTTGCGACAAGAACTTACATTAATATTCTTAATGCACAGTCCTGGCTATTGGTATTAATTAACAAAGAAATGTAGCCTACAAATGTTTTGTTTTTCACTGACCGAAGCAGGTCTTCTAAACGATAATTCACCGTTAAAATTGGGGTTGGGGACGAAATAATATTCTTGCTATCATTTCCTGTCGACAGTTCTTTAGTCGTAAAATGTGTATAACAGGATTGATTACACTGTCATCCTAGTTCCAATAGGCAATTGAAGAGGTACAACAGGACAGTTCTTCAGATGGTTCTTCGTGGTTTGACATGGAACAAGGTTTTTGTATACATTGACGATATTTTCTGGTCCTGGATGTGTTTCCCCACGACCAATCAGGAGACCATTGACCAGATCGCAACAGTTCTACGTGGTTGTAGGGAAAAGGAGGCGGCTTGTCTGGCGATGGAGAAAACTTCTTCCACATTACATCGAGCTGTCACGTATGTTAAGGGATCCTTGGCTAATGCGAAGACTATATTTGGCGCTTAACATGTTCCTATGCAACAGCGCCAAGTATCTTTTCAGACGGAGACGGTACCAACTTTTGAAGTTCGTGGGCTGGTTGATCGACCAGCAAATGATCAGACAACCCTTACTGAGTTCCAGGGTGATGTTTCATTGCTTAAGGGAGCCATGTTTGATATTCAACAGAAATTGCTGCGTTATGACACGTTGTTCATTCAGCAGAAGACACTTGCTCCTCAACGTCCCTATTCCCGATTCAGCTCTCCTGTGCCAAATCAGGGGTATCAGAAATCAGGCGATCGCAATTCTACAGATCGCAGCCGGTCTCCTTCACCTAACCCTTATGCCCAGTCTCAGGATTCTCGTAGGACGTTGATCTCCCTCCGGTCACCCTTTCCGGGCCTGGTCTGAATCAAATTCTCCTTCTCGTAGGCTTCCCTGGAATCCTCGGATTTCTCGAGGTTAGGACACGGTTAAGCCAGGCCCGTAGCCAGGGGGGGGGGGGCAGCTGCCCTCCCAATACTGAGTCTTGCCCCCCCAATATCACAAGACAATTGACCTTTACCGCAAAATTCATGCAGATGCCCAAGCTAGTTGGCCCTCCCGAAAACATCTTTGCCCCCCAAAAAACAACTTCCTGGCTACGGGCCCGGGTTAAGCAGCAACAATTTTTTACCCAGCACTCGAGACTCAAGGCCCGCACAATCTACATCTGATTCGGAAGCAAATTCCTTTAAACTACCACCGACTGGCTGCAGGGGCGTCCCACCAGTCGTAACCCCAGAACGCCCAATCTACGATGACGATATCCTTCATGTTCGGAGGGATTCTTCTGGGGTGAGTTTAGTGTTGCCTGTCTAATTGTTTCAAAAGCCAGTTGACGCTGTGATTGATACCGCGGCCATGGTGTCGCTGGTATCGACTTCCTTCCTGAATGGGGTGTAGAAAGCAGAACTAGGCAAAGCTGTTCGTTTAAAGGGAATCGGTTCGGAGCTGATTTCAGGTCATTTACTGTCGGATGTTACCGTTGGGATGTCTTCTTTCATGTTGAATGTATATGTCGCCCCCATTTCGGATGATGTGACTATTGGTTTGGACTTCTTAGAAAAGTATAACGGTGTGGTCAATTTGAGAAATTGGAATCGCATCAGACTTCTAGTCTTTCTTCGCTTTTAATGGAGTATAAGGATGTTTTTACTAGGCATGATTTAGACTTGGGTTGCCTTACTGGGATTTAATCTCCGCACATACAGCCAATTCGTAGAACAACAATTGGTTTTCAGGAACAGGAACAAGCTCCTCTCACTAAGATGCTAGATGTTGGGGTTATTGTACCGAAGTTCCGTGCACTTAAAAGATCCACTGGCAGTTGGAATTCGATATAAGAGTAGGTCATAGTCCCGCTGCCAGGGCGAAATTTCCCTCATAGCACAATGTATGGCTATGTCCACCGTCATTAGCCCAGTCGTAGCAGAACAGTTGCATGTTAAACCCTATTTCATTTCATTTCTTTTAAAACTGAGCCCCACCCCACCCTCATTGACTTGTCCTGGACACCCCATGAGGTTAATCCGACACTGGATGTGTATTTGAATTGTCACCTTTATTTACTAGACCATTATTTTATCACTGCACTGACCTATGTACCATTATAATAATTATAGTACTATATGGACAAGGAAACGAGCATGGCGTCACCACCGCAATCTTAAAATGGAAGCGCAATTGTCGAAAGAACATTTTTTGTTTTCTAAGAGTGTCGCCCAGAAGAAGAATAACAACAAGATGAGTAGCACTGGTCCAAAAAAAGTGTACATTCGTTAGGAGAAACCTCGGTTATTATATCAAACCAAAATTTATATTCGGCGATACTTATATTTATATTTACTATAATATAATCAGCCTAACACAACACAACAATCCATCAAATACACAAGAAAACAATTTTGTATTATTTCAATAAACTATCTACTTGTCTTTCTAAATGAAACACACCCTTCATCATAATGTTTTATTTTATCAGTGAGGTGCTTGTATTCAATCAGAACAATAGTTTATTCCACTAGTCAGTGTTTTTAGATTTGATTCCACTAGTTGGTGTTTTTAGATTTTATTCCACCAGCACAATTGTTTTTACTTCATTCCACCACAAAATGTTTATTTCCAGAGGAACAATTATTTTCACCCCATCCTCAAAATGCTTTACTCCATCAGGATACCTGCTACCAGGTTAATGTTTATATTCACATCAGAAAAATATTTATATTCCCTCAGAACAATATTTATATTCCTTCAGAACAACGTTCAATTTCCACCAGAACAATGTTTAATTCAATCAGAACAACGCTGCTGTTACTCCATCAAAACAACGTTACACGTATGTTTAATCGGTGCACTCTCTATTCCACCAGAACTACGTTATATTCAAGCAGAACACCGTTGAAATTCCATCAGAGCAACGTTCATATTTCATCAAAATAAAGTTTGTATTCTTACAGAACATTGATTATATGTACATGGTAAATTCTCCATAAATTTCATTTTAGAATATTGTCCATAGCAAGGGTTTTGCTTTATCTTCTACCTCGGATTCGAGGCTGACAGGAACAATTTAATATACTGTTAATCTTATAAAGAACCCCATTGGTTGCCATGGTTTCACCAGGTCGCTCTACTCTATGTTTTTTATTAATATAAATAGAACCGGATCTTTCCTGTGTAAACATAATGCTGTCTCCCTGTCGAGATGATATACCGTAAACAGATCGGGGATCAAAGGCACATTTCATCACCATTCTATTGATAATGTGACGTTCTATAAACTGGAATGTAAAATAGAAGAGATTATTTTTGATTAAATCAATTGTTATTAAAAATGCATGATGTAAGAGGTAAATCGCACTTCACTTACCTCTGGGTTAATCTATGGGGGAACACGTTTTTAAGTATGCACCCTTGATGATTTTGCTATTTTTATCGACCAATCCTATAAATCGTTTATTGAAAAGGAGGTTGTCAAAGGGAAGTAACTCTCATCGAACAAGGTGAGGAGTCTAAATGAGAGAGAAATGGGGTTTAACGCCAACTCGACACAAACTATTGTTTTAGCTTTATTTCAATAATTCGATTGCGCATTGGGAGGAAACCTGAGGAACCGGATAAAACCCAAGGGGTTGGACAGGCGACCGCACTTCTTATCACGTACAACCGAAGATTCGAAACCACGCCAGTTGACTCAATGGCAGGCTTTTTGATACAGCACGCCTAAGTGAGAAGAGTCCAAATTATTCTTAATGCGTATTTATTAACAACAAATTGTATATTATTACATAAACGACCAGGCGTTCATGTAGGGTCAAGAGTTTTATTGGGAATCATTCGTTCGTTCGCGGAGTTTTACGCCAACGTGATATCGTAGACAATTTACGGAATCAAATTGCCAAGCAAAAGTTCAATAATAATAAACATAACAGAATGAAACATTTTAGACAAAGAACGAATAGTAGTAATAATAACAAAACTCAAACATACTACAGATTTGATAATACAATCAAATATAAATGAATTATACATTATTTACATAAATCATTCAGTAATGGACATGAATATGGTTATCTACCCTTATAAAAAACGAAGGCGAAACGACAGGTTTGTTAACTGTTTTTGATTGGTTCGTTGACCAGAACTACAATCAAGGCCAGGGCAGATAATTTTAAATCGTGGAAACCCTATCGATTAACCCAGGGTATAGTGGAGTAGATTGGAATGGGAATACCGAGGATGTGTAAATTATTGATATCCCATAATCGGCTCTCTACAAAATCAGATGGCTTGGATATTGAATAGATTAGACCACCCCTAGATTTAATCGGTTAACGCCAAAATGGTAAATCGAGACTTCCTATATTACCGTACCAATGACAATTACGCGATTCTTATCAACACTTCAAACATTCATTACTTAGCTCATTACTTTCATATCTTGAAACTATTATAGCAAGAACTACCAGGTCTTTATTCAAATCTTACATAATGCATCTTAAATGCATTTATAGTGCACCCTAAAATATAGCAAAAATAATGGTTTTCAAAAATACCGTCTACCGTTTCTTACGATGTAATAACCGCATTAAAACTAGCAATTATGAACCAATGGTATCTTAGTTTGCTTAAGTTTTCTGAGAAGTACTTTTATATAAGGAAGTGTTGTACTGGTTTGTGTTTCCTTGATTTATTAATTCTTTTCTAGCATGAACTGTAAAACATTTATCTCTAGACCTATTCTTGGAGTAACCCCGTGATCTCGGACCCTTTCTTGAAGTAACCCCGTGATATCTGGACCCTTTCTTGAATTAACCCCGTGATATCTGGACCCTTTCTTGAATTAACCCCGTGATATCTGGACCCTTTCTTGAATTAACCCCGTGATATCTGGACCCTTTCTTGAATTAACCCCGTGATATCTGGACCCTTTCTTGAATTAACCCCGTGATATCTGGACCCTTTCTTGAATTAACCCCGTGATATCTGGACCCTTTCTTGAATTAACCCCGTGATATCTGGACCCTTTCTTGAATTAACCCCGTGATATCTGGACCTTTTCTTGGAGTAACCCCGTGATATCTAGATGTTTTCTTGGAGTTACCCCGTGATATCTAGATGTTTTCTTGGAGTTACCCCGTGATATCTGGATCCTTTCTTGAATTAACCCCGTGATATCTGGACCTTTTCCTGGATTAACCCCGTGAGAATAATCGACGGAATGCGTCTGTATCATTGACGTAACCTAGAGCTGTAAAACCGAGACCTACATCTGACGTTTTTTGTTTTAGGAAACATTGAACTTCACTTGTTAGTTGTTTTCACTATACCGACCATTGATTCCATAAAAGGATAAAATTAATCGCAAAGGAACCGTGTACATTATGGTCGGTCTGATCTTACCTTTTTAAGACGTTCTGGCGACAAGTTTAAAAAGGCGTTTTTCTCCCATCTACCCAATGTTTTAAAGGCTCTGTCGGTTGGTGCTACCATTGTATACTGTCCATACGGTTGAGTTAACAATTCACTTAATCCTGCTTTCTCTATAGCCATACGTAATGTACTAAAACATAAACAAAACCACGTGATGGGGATACCAGTCAGAGTGGGATTTAACGGCTCATCAACACGATACTTCCGTCATTTTACATTGCTATGGTTACGTGTGCTATTTCTGGGCAGACAATGTGACCGAACTGCCCAAATTTCATCTGTTCAAGGTTCTTCAATTGTTAATGTGTAGATGGTGGACCCTGGTTTGGTTTGGGGTACCATCCGAACAGCTAGGCACACTTTTGTTGTCACGCTTGTAGGCCGGGTTTTAAAAATTCCGAAGGTTGTTCTCGGCTCAAGTCTAGATTTACTTATGGAGTCCAGTTCCTCCACAGCTCCACCACCACCTGAACAAACCCGAGAACATTTCAGCTGTAGGCCTACAGTTGTCTTCCAGCTCGACTACCCTCACCCAACGTACACACGTGACACAACATACCCCTTGGAGATAAGGCAGAAGTGCGCTTTCCGAGTAAAAGCACACCGAATGCCATATACCCATTCTTATTAGCTCGAATGTTGCAGAAATGTAGGACAAAAAACAACAACAAATAAATAACTCCTACCTCAGCTGTCTGTCACCTATAATTAAATCCATAATACTCGCTTCCGGTGGTACAAGTACTTTATCTATAGTATGAATGACACCATTTTTACACTCGTTGTCAGATTTCTCTAAGGTAGCGCCACCTACTACAACACGTCCCTGTTCAAATAAAATCACAAATAATACACAACTTTGCGGCAGTGCTAGATCTAGGGGAGGCAAAGTGGGACAAATGTCCCGGCCCCCCCCCACATTTAGGGGCCCCCCCACAAAACTCTGTCATACTAATATTTTATCCTGGCTGGAGCTAACCACTACCTGGGCTGAGGGGCGAGGATTGGGGCCCTGAGTAGTAAGGGATATTGGTGGTTCCGGGACTGGTAGGTACCTACAGATTTTTTTTTAAAATTTGGAGGTTCTGCCAATCAATAGGTCCTAACCAGTTCCGGGGACTCCATACCGCGATGTGATTGCACGGGCCCAAGCAGTCCCGGGAAATTAACGTTATCATAGTATAGTAAATCAGACAACGGAGTTTAATGTTATATGTCACCTGAAATAATTTCACTAAAATAAAGTAAATGAAAACATCACGAGAGAAAGGCTCTGTTTAAAATACTCAAATTGTCAACGAAGTCTAAACGTCAATGAAATCGCTGCCCAAATTGTCTCAGATGCACTGAAATTAGTCCTTATTTTAAAAAAACAAATTCCTGGAAGGCAAACACCCCAGGCACTCAAGGGGCGGAGTACATACTAGTACGATCCGCGGTCAGTACGAACAATTTGAAATGGGGCCCCCGAGCACTTGGTATGTCCCGGACCCCCCACAAGGTTAATCCGGCCCTGCCTTGCGGAAGCCTTCTAAAATAAAGGCCGTTCAGAATTATTGGTTATTTGATACCTCTTAATCATTAGGGACCTAGATTGCGTAGTTTGCAGTTGTTAGAAAAATATCCCAGATGGTCATCATGCTTTACGATTTAGACAAACTGCTGACGAAAATAGTATACTGCATTCCTAAGCCCAATATAGACGATGACACATTTGTATGATGATGTTTATGGACAAATATATAGCCGTCTGTCTGGGTTTCGCCAACAAACTTTAACAACTTTGAACTTGTATGAGGTCATCACCAAATCACCAGGATGTTTTGACCAAATGCGGGCTGTGGCGTACAGACCTTTGCGGATGCCTGGGGTCAACTACTTGATTGTACGACCCCAAGAGAAAGGGGGCATTTTAAATATATCAAAACAGATGCAATAAATTTTACATGCAATGTACATCAAAGTTAATAGCGATGTTTTCCAATCTAAAACAATTCCTATATTTCACTGTTTGAACCGGCCCCCCCCCCCCCCCCCTCTGTACGCCACCGAATGCGTGGTCATCTGACGGGGCATTAGACTGTACCATAGACTACGACATTGATGATAAGCATGTGTGATCGTCTGAACGCGGCTTTAGGCAGTACAGTCTACGGTATTAATGATTATAACTTACATTTCTGAACACATTGACTGATAATTTAGCTGATATTGTTGCTGGTGCTTTATTAGTTCCTGTATCTAGTGATTTATTTCCTATCAACTGATCTGTCTTTATTTTACCCTTTATTTTATGATATTCTAACAATTTAGCCATTTGCAAAGGCTGGCTAGATAAAGCTGCTCTATATCCACTCGGCAACTCTATAAATGAAAAAAATTAAATGAAAAAAAGTTTAACTATGTCTTACTATTTTTTACGAACCGTAATACTCATGCTAACGATCATATCCTGGTCGTAAAGCATGGCTATAGCTATGAACCGGAAGTGACATAACTCCAAAACAGAAAGTGGTAGGCCATCCCGTTCTCCCAGTCCCTAGTTACCCCTATACACCAAATTTCAGCCTTCGGACAACCCTAGCATAGCCGCCTACTGCAGACATACATTACTATAGATATATGTACAATAAACACAAAACATACATAAATGAAGCAAGTTAATATTGTCACGTAATTTGGGGGACATTTTTACGGTTGAATTGATGTCGTTTTGGTGAATTGGTAAAATTGTCCTTGGATAGTATAGTCTACCAGTTTGACGATTTGCAGTCTCTTGAGCGGTTTTACTCGGGGGATACTCTGGGATGCCTCATTTACGGTGAGGAGAACCCCGACAGACTCGCCTTGAATGTGCTGCACCTCCACGAGCTCAGACTCAAGGGTCTTTGGTAGAGATTTGGATTCGAGACTGTATTAAAGTAGGAAATTCAGCGTGGCGTAGGAAGGAACAAGTCTAGTTATAGCTGCAGGTTATTTAGTATAGGTAGCTTTGAGATTAACCATTAATCTGGAGAGAGAGAGAGCGAGAGAGAGAGACTAGTTTATTTCGGGACTAACATATGGTTCAACTTATATTTCAATAGTGCTCTTGCGCGTAGGGGTCTATCAATTCGGGGTAACCGAAGGACTCAGATAAAACCCACGGGGTTTGACAGGAAACCCTACTACTTGTCACGTACATCCGGGGAATCGAAACCAGCTGACTCAATGACAGACCTAATGATGCAGCGCACACAAGCTAACCATTCGGCCATCCATCCGACCCCACCCCATAAATATGGAATAAAATATTTTTAAAAAATATTTATCAACTCACTTCTAAGAGCTTTATCAGAGGGAGCGAACATAGTAAATTCTTCATCCCCTGTCAGTGTAGCCGTTAATCCAGCTCTTTCTGTCATCTCCATTAACGTGTTTAACTCCAGATCTTTAGCTAATTCAGCGACATTTTTCACTAAAAAAAAATATTTGAAATAAATTTGGCTGCATATTATCGTTACATTAGAACGATAGAAAACATGTATGTTGTTAACTGCATGAATAAGTAAACAAAAGCATATTGGAATGGGTTTTAGTATACACAAACTTCAATTTTTCGTCGCAGTTATTTAGAGAGAGAGAGAGAGGGAGAGAATTGGGTTTAACGACCACTCAACATAAACTAGGTCATTTCGGGACTAACATATGGTTGAATTTTATTTCAATAATTCGCTTGCGCGTAGGGGTCTTTAGCATTGGGAGGAAACCGGAGGATCCGGAGAAAACCCACGAGGTTGAAGCAGTTATTTAGATTGACCTGTAAGTTCTATAAGAAGTCGGGACATATTATCCACATCGTCGATTGAATGAATGAGATGATGTTTTATGTTCTACTTTTCAGTTCCAATTGGGTTAATGAACAATCAACGCCCCGACAACGATTTAATTCCAACTGTCAAGGGTGTTTTCACGTGCACGCCAAAGTAGATGCAATTGCTTGCCAGGCCCTCTGTCGTGCACCTCTACCGGAAAATCCCGAGGAACTGTCTCGGCCAACGCCGGGACCTCCAGTTTAACGAGCGATCAGTGCCTTGTCGCTTAGCAACCGGGGCTCATTGTTTAGGCCTTACCTGAATCAGGAACAAGAACGGTATCAATACCATGTATAACACCGTTTTGACCCACAATGTCTTCCACTACGAGTTTCGCCTTGTCGATATATTTCCCGTATCTCTTACATCTAAACAATATACGGGATCCATCGAGAGTCTTTAAACCAAGGGCGATAATCACTGAATCACTACAATATACACCCTTTACCAGATGGTGACCAACAACCTCTATAAAATAAAATACAAACATTTATCAAATATATAGACATGATAAATTGAAATTCCAAAAGACTTTTTTTCCCTCAAAATTTACCCTTATGCTTAAAGAGCTCAATCGCTAATATTTCGGACCAGGAAATGGACACAAATGGGTCACAACGCATATAATAATGTAATTTGTATATAAACTGATTTACATTCAATCATTTACTTTTTTACTCTAATTTCAGGGCCGGCGGAATAAATTTTTAATTTGGGTGGAGGGGGGGTCCATACAAAGTCCCTATAGGCGAGGGTCCAAGGGCCGCAATAACCTGAAGAATATTAGTGTGTTCCACTATTTTTGGTTTTATTTGTATATCCTCCAGATTAGCATTAATTGTTTTGTGAAGTTTCACAGGGCGCCCCTATTTGTTTTTAGGTCTCGGTAATAGTATTTTTTGAATCCCATTTTTAAATATATTTAAAGCTTACTTTTTGCGGTTTCCTCATCTGTTAAAATTCTATCCAAAAGATCATTTGGAAGTTTAGCGAATGCGTTGTTGGTGGGTGCGAACACAGTAAGATGAGCTTTAGCAGACCTCAGTGTATTCACCATTTTAGCAGCTAATATGGCCAGTTGGAACTGAGAGAACTGATCATCAGAATAGATCTTCTCAGCAACAGATTTCTGCATGTCTTTCGGATCAAGAACCTGTAAAAACATGGAATAATCAGATTATGTACACAGGGCTATGTCTAAATATTAAACATTGCGAGATGTAAACGGGGCTTGCGTTAACCGTAACCCTAGACCTAGACCTACCCCTAACCTCACCCTTCATCTTACCCACTATCACCAACTCTGTTTACATCTCGCGACCTTGGCGAATCTGTGGGTGGCCTTAATATTTAGAAATGTATACAGCGCTTATATTGTTTACCCTCCCAAGAAAATACCATTTTCCGTTTTCGTACATTGTCAGGCACAACTTTAGACTTTGTCCGACACAATCTCTCTGGTGCCTGTCAATTTGTCTGGAACCGATGTATGTGCGAAATAGTTTTATTTAACGTCAACTTCCACCGAATATCCTCGGTTTGCATTTTATGTGCTTCGGTAGGTCATTAACTAGGAAGATGGGGGAAAGTGAGACGTCATAACCCATTTCACTTCGACGCTTTTTTTTGGAAGGGGTAGGAATTTCCATTGGCCCGATTGGTGCAGGGTAGTATATTAGTATGACGTGAAAAATCCTTTTATTTTATTAAAAAAAAATCGCTAAGAATGTCCATATAATGGAGGGATGACAGAGTCACTGAAACAGAAAAGTATGACGTTAAAAATCCTTTTATTTTGTTAAAAAAAAACCGCTAAGAATGTCCATATAATGGAGGGATGACAGAGTCACTGAAACAGAAAAGTATGACGTTAAAAATCCTTTACTTTTGTTAATAAAATATATCGTTGGGAATGTTCCAAAACAACGGACTGGCAGAGTCACTGAAATAGAGCAGTATGATATTTATTAAAAATACTTTCATTTTGTTTGAAAAAATAGTTGGGAATGTCCTTTAAAGGGGCCAGCCCGAATTTCAAAGAATCTGAAACTTACACGTTCATGAACGTATGAAATTTAAACGCCAAAATATAGAGGAATAGTGTATTTACCTTGTCTAAAAATTTCAGTTCAAAATATTGAGTAGTTTGTACGTGAATGCAAAAAAAGCTTAACTGGACACTTGCTCTTTTAAGTTTTTCTTTTAAATTGTTATGGTCGTTTTACTTGATAAGCGCGACTATATTTGATACCAATTTTAACTTAATCAATAGAGAGCTTTAAAAGTGAGTCAATAGAGGGTTAGGTTGAAAGCTGCGCTTATATAGACTCGTTTTATCCAGACACTTCTGCGTAATGCAAACAGAACACAAGTCTTCGGACCCCAAGCCATACCGGCGATTGGAAGTTGTTTGAAAACGTATCACATAGCTTGAAGAAGTTGCTCGGATCTAAGTTAGAGGCTATTAAGGGCTTTTCATACAAAATTAAGCAGTTTTAACCCCCAAAATGTTATCGGGATGGCCCCTTTAATGACAGGATGACAAAGACAATGAAACATAGGTTTTTATATATTTATTTATAATATACACAACTTACCTTGTCTATGATGTGTACGATTCCATTGGTCGCCATTTCATTAGGTTTGGTTATCCTGGCACAATTAGCCGTTGCTACCTATATATATAAACACAAGTGACAACCAAATTATTTATCATTCATCTCATCAGGGTCGGATTAAAGGGGGTGGGGCGTGGTGCTGTCTTTACTGCAGCCTCAGGTCCCAATATTAAAACGACTCCCAAATCAGTTCTATTTTTTTTGTTTTACGATACATATCTTAAAGATGTACTATGCATATCTCAAATGTTACGGTAGAGTTTAACCACAGGGAAATTGCATGTGTATGAGTGTCACAAATATTGACTTGAATATGTCACATTTTCACTGTTGATGCAAGAGCCTCAGTGATATTTTCACGGCCAGGGGCTTCGTGCAAGTTTAGTCCTATCTTGGATCTTATACCCGTCCATATGAAGAGATTCTTTCATTGATTAAAATAAACCAATTTAAACTCGAACAAGGGACCCTTGAACACCGATGTCTCCATAATTCAAAACTTGATGCAGGAAGTGGGGGGGGGGTATAAAACCACATTTCTTATTATTCAGAACAGAAATTAATTTCTTAACTGTCAGTGCAGAAAATAAGGATGTTACAGTCTCCTTAATAACTACAAGATAGTCATTGTTAAAACGTGTGTTCCTATTAAATTCAGTAATTTTATTCCATGAAAGCTTTGTGTTCTATTTAATGTGACCAATTACTCAAATGTCACTTGAGAACATTTTATATAAAGATGCAGTATTGTATGTTATCAAAGAGTTTTTAAAGGCCTGTTGGAGCGATTAATTGCATCGGCGCGAAAGTAGAATCTGATCTGCGAAATAACTAGCGACCCTTGCCGGATATGGTGTCACAGACGGCCTGGGTATGGCTAACCTTTCTAGAACACCCAATATTACTATTCGTTTTTTTCCTGAAGTTCACGGGGTTTTATTGCACGTTCGTATTTTCATTGAAATATTTTATCAATAATTACCAGAATTCACTACCATATTTTGTTACTACATACGGACGAAGTTTTACTTATGACAAGAACAAAGTAGCGTGGCGGGGAAAAAACTGAGAGCAATTGGTCTAATTGGCTTAAAGCCGGCTCTGGCTTGAGGAACACACGGCAGACGGAAGTAAAATCCCAAAAGACAAGCACACAGGGAGGAAAAAAGGTATGTATATGGCAACTATAGCCATAAGACAACCAATGACCTGGTGGTCACCGGAAAGCTTGTACTAAGCTGCCCAGCCCAATCCTGAATCTGTTGCAGCATGGCGTTCATGTATTGTTAGTAAAGAAATGACTGAAAAACCATAATACTACTTACCCCATATGAGTATTTATTAATTCGTATTTTATTATTTTCAAACAGTGTCATATAATCAGTATTCTTCCTGAAGCTGGAGAAGTTCAGACGACCAGGTGCCACGTGATAGAAAACATTCGGAGTACCTTCGCCCGATCTCGATAAAAGATCCTGCCTGTTAAAATATATTAGCATAGTCAATAATCAGCATAAGCAAGCCAGGATATTGGAATTCTGGGGTTGGCGATGAGGGTTGGGGTGTCGGGGGCACACTTAAACTGGCCTACAGTCTATAAATAATAGTTGGTCAGTTGTTGTATTGTTTTTAAGCGTGATTCGCTTTGTGTGAAACCACAACAAAAAGGAAACGGATTATTATTACCATACATGATTGTATCAAAGAGCTGGATCCAGTCTAGGGTATAATGGGTGGGGTCAAAAATAGAGTAAGTAGTGTTATTGTAACAAACGTGTAACTCTAATTGTAACATTAGATCACAAATGAAGTGTTCAGTAAAAAGGGTAGATAGATGCCTTCAAATTTCAGATTGGTTCGTACAATCCTGAATGAGGCGAAAAGTAGCGCCGTTTTTTCGAAACTTAGCAGACTTTTTACACCATAGTTTTGATCTGAATAAAGTGTTATTATCCCTTGCGGAATATTGCCATACTAGGGACAATGTTATCAATGGTAGAATACGGACGATTTTACCTTTCCTCATCTGACAATTGTTGAATGGCATCCTGGGAAGGAGCAAATATGGTGTAAGCTCCCTGGTTGGCTAGTTGGTGTTCTACTCCAGATTGACCAATGACGTTAGTGAAACCATCCAACTCTAATCCATTTACGGTATCAACTAAGTTAACTAATGGTTTAACTGAAAAAGTCGAATCATTAAAATAAAATTTAACCACGTGTTAGTCCCGTAATGACCTAGTTTGTGTCAAGTGGACGTTAAACAACATTTCTCACAGTCTCTCGATTCTGAGAAGTCAACCCGACTCGGTGAGTATGACGTTTGGTCATCAACCAGAAGACGCCATGTGCGATACCTGGGTCCCTTTGTCTCTCCTCTGTCAATAATGAAGGTCCAACAACGAGGCAAGTAAAAGACGTCTAGTCATTCGGATGGGACCAAAAGGCGATGTCACCGACTTATCCGAACAAGATTTCCCTCACAACAGACTACAAACGTATATCCCTCTTCATAGCCCATTTAAAAGTAACACGTTAAACCCTATTTCAGCGGGGTGATTTGAAACGGGGAATAAGTATTTTGACCTGTGAATGGGTCGCGCCGTGGCTCAGCGAGGAAGGCGTGGACTCGCCAAACTTTAGATCCAGTGTTCAATGCTGGTGTTGTCTACTAAATTTCCTCAGAATTTTCCAGCATGCCCCCCCCTTAGCTGTTCGGCGTGCAGGACGGTGAACCCCCCAAGGGACAACATAATTATGGTCGTTCGGAGGGGACAGAAAACGATCCCTTGACAGCTGGAATTCGATATAGTGGCCGCGTCGCTACTGTTGGGACAAAATGTTACACACTGCACACTACATAAGCCGGTTTTTATTAGCCCAGTATTAATTATATATGTCGGGGCAGAACAGTAGGACGATGAAGAATCAATTTCATATCATTTTATATATTCTAACGGTGGAGCCCATAGCCAAGGCGATATTTGGACACAGGTCACGAAGTCCCCATGGGGTAGGGCGAAAGTTATTTTAAGTCTCTCTCTCCCTTTCCCCTTTTCCCCCTTTTGCATGGCGATTTTTGTAGAATCGAAAATAAGGGTTTGAAAATACATTTTCTGCCAAATTTTGGTGAATATTCATGATTTTGAGATTGGTTACGTTGAAATGTAGGGTCGGAAATTGCATGTTTACTTGTCTCTACTTCCAGCTTGTGTATCTCAAGTTATTCATGGTGGCCTCATACATGCTTTTGGACAAAAGTTTGCCACATGTTGCTCTATCTGTGGCAGAAAGCGTTCTACCCAGAGAAAATTTGGGAAAAGGTTAGAGCCGGTCTTATAGCCGAGAATTTACATTAAAATAATTATTGATCTGTGGCCATTTACTTCATTGACATAAAGGTAAAATGGAGACTGACTTACTTCCGGTACAACCTTGTGTTCTCGACCTCGGCACCTTTTCAAAACCAGAACAACATTCAAATTCTGTTCTCCTGAGAAAAAAATAATAATTACAAATCCAATAGTTTTATAATCTACAATAAAATGTCAACCAGATTAAAGTCAGAAGTCAGTTACGGTTTATTTTATTAAATGTGCTACTCAATTTGAACACAGCTTAATCTGCTAAATTTAATAAATTTAAAACGAAACGAATTGGTAACCTTAAAGGGGCGAACTTAAACATTCTTAATATTTTGTAAAGGTCTTTTTCATACACCAACTTTTTCAAATAGGATAGTCTATTGCCGATTCAATGCACCGATTCCATGCAAAAAATATAAAATAATATGGATATTGCATACAATAAACAAGACTGTCAAATTCTCTGAAATTCGTTGGTTTAAATATTATAATATATTTGATTTTTTATACAGTAATAATGTTAACTAATACAAGATATTATATTAAATCAGTGATATTGCATTTAAAAAAACAAACTAAGTAAACGAGACTGTCAAATTGTCTGAAATTCGATGGTTTGATAATATATCTGAAACTTTGTATTATTTTTTCTAAACAATATTTATTCACAGAAGCTGGATTGGAGAACAGGCGGAAGCCTATAGACCCCCTCTCTTTTTTATGATAATAATTTTATCACAATACACGTTCTTCTTATTCATTTTTATATAAAATCACATAGTGTGCGCTTTGTAAGAAGTTTTATTTTTTGTATTAGAATAGAGAGAAACTGTGTGATATAATTTCTATGGATACCCTCACGTGATTGAACTCGGTCAGGTATTCGCATAATTTGTAACAGGTGGAGGATGGAGGCGCCGTGTTTATTACTGTTGCATTAATTATGTAAAATTAAAATAAAAATGCCTCATTGCACACTTTATGGCGTACGCCCGCCATTGTCTGCCAACATTAGCTCTGTCTGAGCAGAGCAGTAAGGCGTTAACCCCTATTTCATTCATTCAGTTGTTAGTGGGGGGTGGGTAACTCCCGCTTCCGAAAGGGTGACACAGCAGATACTGTTCGTGAATAAAACTAAACAATGAATACAAAGGTACACCAGAAATGGTCGGCTATCAGATGTTTTGATATGAGCTGCATACCCTGGCTCGTGTATGATACATGTTACTTCTGTACAGCAAATCTAAAATATTTGTATAAACGCTCGCACACATTTTATACATTTCAAGTTTAACGTGCAATACATACATATAAGTTATGATTTTATACAGACTCGGTCGTCGCACGGCTACCCCCTGGGCCTTTTATCCATTTACTTTATCTGGTATTTGTTGTTTGAAATGTCTGTATGTGGTGGGTGCTCCTGTGCTTACTACGTGATTCTAGTCCGTCTAATACTTAAAGCTGAACTTCGGTTACAAAAATACCGAAATAATTAAATAAAAAAAGTTAACGCCCCACGCTATATTGTAGAAGACGTAGTTCATATAATTATTTACAGGCTTACCTGATCAGACATTTTGCAATCTTCAATTATTTCGTATAGTCTACTGTTGGGGAAAAAATAGAGCAATCAGTGAAGGTGTGTGAGAATAAAACCGGATGTGTACAGCTTGCCGGAAACAAACACACAGGAAGTAAGAGCGACTTACCTTTCCAAGTCATAAGCCTCCATGTCCGCCATATTTATTTCACAACAAGGTAACAAGTATTATGGCGGCTGGGGGCGTTAACTTTTTTTATTTAATTATTTCGGTATTTTTATAACCGGAGTTCAGCTTTAAGGCGTGTGTCGAATTGTTCATTAAAATCGTTCAATGTATTTACAATAAATCCTTTACACGCTTTGTGGGTATCAGACAGGCACATTCTTATAAATAATTTTATAATAGAAGTAAATATCTATGTAGATTTGAACACGTGTTGTTTGTCTGATGTGTGACTATATTTATAATCATCGGATTATAGGCCGCCTGTTTCTTTTATCCACACCATAGAACATTGTATGATCATGATATATAGCTATCAGTGTAGGGGATCACGGTGGCTAAGTGGATAAGGCGCTGGTTCGCTAGCCTGGAGGTTGGGTGTTCGATCCCTGCATTGGCCGAGAAAGTTCATCTCGATTTTCCGACGTGATTTACTCTTGTCAGTGATGCAGCAGGGGTGCCTGACAAGGACAGCTGCCTATTCGTTCGGATGGGACGAAAATCCGAGGTCCCGTGTACACATTGGAGTGCACGTAAAGATCCCTTGGCAGTTGGAATTCGATATAAGAGTAGGCCGTAGCGCCGCTTCCCGGGCAAAATTTCCCTCATAGCACACTGTATGGCGTATGCCCGTCTTCAATTAGCTCTGGTTAAGTGAACAAAAGTGGGACGTTAAACCCCATTTCATTCATTCATTCATTTCATTCATTCATTCATTGCTATCAGTGTATCAATGGCTCCAGTAGAGACCAATTATTAGATTTTTAAAAACTGTTATTGGCTGTCTATTTCTACCAATTTGCCAATGTATCTATTTCTAAAACACTTATTGGATTGTTTCACAACTAACTGAGAGTTATGCCCCCTTTGTTCAACTGATTAGAAACCACGCTTGGTCAATACCACACGGTGGTCACTCGATTAAAAAAAACACAGCTGGTTTGTCAAAGTCCTGCTCATCTGGTTGTTCTTATTTTTGAGCGGGTGGGGGTGGAAAGACATGGTATTTGGCTTGCTTGTTTGTTGGACAATTGGGCATCTATTGACATGACGTCGCGAATCTAAGATGACTGTGATGATGTCATGCTCGGTGCCTGGTCCACCATACATTACGTCTATACTTGTTTTTCTCATAAAAATAAAGTGACCTTCGTGATGACCTTTATTGACCCTGTCATTTAGTGAAGTCTGTCAGTAGTGTTAGTGTTATAATATTATAATAATGTCTATTGTATAATTTGTGTCACTCAACATCCCTACATCCGTTACAACATCTAAATGGCTCGCCTTTATCTAGGGTTTGCGGGCTTGTAGTGGAGTTTGATAATCCCACTATTTGATTGAATAATTTAGTTTGCGATAAAAGCATGAAACTTGGCATGTAGGTGCCACGTAATCTGCACATACGAAATCGCCCGGGAGTCATCGAAACATGACCACGCGAGTTTCGCTATGACGTCATTATTAGGGGCCTCCAGATTTGTGCTACGACATTTCGCTCCTTTTTTTCTGAAACTTTCAAATTAGCTCTGTTTGCCATTTGATCCGTGCATTGATTGCATAGATCACCTGAAAAATATACAATACTAATCTTATTCTAAAGCCAGCCAAAGGGGGGAGGGGGTACGTTAATCATGCAATAGGCCTACACACCGAACACATTGTAGAGAGCTGGAGTTTTAGCGCTCTTAAATTTGAAAAATTCGTCCGTGTAATCGGTTCTTTTATTTAATAAAAATTTAATAGCTTCGAAAAAAATTCACCTTCAGTATGTTTGTGAGGACATCAACAAACCGATTAACCGACATTGTACTTGTATGTAGGATTTTAAAAGTGGGGGTTCAGCAGAGAGTAGGGGCGTCATCGCCTCCATAACTAAAGGGCGCCCTTAAAACCGACCGACTGATCAGTGCCTTAAGAGCATTACTGTGTGATCATAATCAACTGTATTATTTTATAATTGAAAGATTGTCAAATCATTTTTGGGGGATGGTAAGGGGGTTCCTTATTTTTCTGGGAATGCAATGACTCGTTCTGTTGTTTCATAAACAGTTTTACCCAGTGTCGCTGTAATCTCGGTAATTGGGTCTAATTTATGATTCCATGTTTCTAACAGTTTGATTCACAAGGTAATGAAGTCAGTTGTTCACATATACATAATAATTCTTACTAGATGCTTCAGTTAGGTGGGTCGTTCATATTTACATATAACTCTAACTAGCTGTTCACATATTATATTTCTTACTTGATATTTTTAAAGTTCTTATTAAGATAGATAGGCTACTTACGTTGGTCGTTCACATATAGTTCTAAGGTGTCTGTTTATACACTGTGAAAAAAATCTGTCTTTTGTACCAGGGACAGTCTGGATAATACATATATTGGGCCTGAAATAAAACATAATTTTATTGGGTCTGAATAACACATATTATATTCAAATACCACGTATATTGAGTCTGAAAAAACCCACAAACAGGCCTCGTAGATTATTTACAATTACGGTATTAAAGGGACAATTACACTCTTGCTGGCTTGACAGGTCCAAAAATTTTAGCCTTATGCTCTAACTACTAGAAGTTTAAGTTTCCCACCTGTTGTGTAAGTTATCCATTACATCCTATTTTACTTGTCCAGAGGGCTCGAAAATATTTTTTAAATCTAAGTTACAATTGAAAAAGTTTACTAGCTTTTCAAACCTTGTAGTTGAATTTTTACAATTTTTTAAAATCGGCGTGTAAAGATGAAATTTGTATCATCAATTAATTGGAATATTGTAAAATAGTACAATTTGTTGACCAGAATAATGATTGGGACATATTATTCAGTTATAACAAGAGTGGTATTGGGGATTTAATGACTCGTTACCAGTGACCCACTGTCTCAATAGTGGTTACAGATACGGTTATTCAAGGTTTGAACTGAGTCCATAAACTATTTATCCTGGGCGTTGGGCGCATAGGGAAGCCAGAACGAAGTGGATTGAGAGGACTGGCTGGTGGGTCTGGGTCCACAAAGTACACAGAATGACTGTAGGGCAAGCAGGAAGAGCCAAGATAGCTGTATGTTGAGAGAACGTTGGGTGGATCTTCATTCACAATTTACACAAACTGATCGAAGGATGCGTTGGGAAAGCTGCCATAGTTGCCTGAAATTGAGAGGATGCTTAGTATGCGTGGGGGTGGTTGCCTGATATTGTTTTAATTTCAAACCATTTGTAAACATGCACCAATTACATTATAAGTGGCATTGACTTTTCTACTCGGATTTAAAAGAACCAAACGTTGAGGGGGGTGAAATAAATGCACTATAAAATAAACTAATTTAAAATCGTTTATATGCAGATTTATAGCACTTATGAGGTAATAACAAGCATAAAGTGGATATAAATTTGAATATAAACCAACGATTTTCCATATTACAATTTTAATTGATTTAAAGGTTTAGAAAGCACTAGTTAATTTGATATTTACATTGCGGTACTCGAGCTGGCGTTTAAATAAAACGAATGCGCGGGCGCACGTGGTCGGCCACGTGTGGATTGTGATGAATCATATACATGTAGGCTACAAGCTCTGTTAAAGCTAGAATTTCATATTTTCCAAGAAAGTCAAAACACAATTATTTCTATGTCTTTTACTCAATGGGTTGTCAACTCACTAGTATATGATCATAGGTGTCATTCTCACTACACCGGAAATAACAAAACAATCACCTCCCTTATTTTTATATTCCCCACCATGGAATAGCTCTCTTCAAACGTTTCAATTTGAAGTTGAAAATGCTATTTTTGCCAATTTCTTAAAGGGACAATAACACCCTTACTGGCTTGACAGGTCCAGAATTTTTTTACCCTTACTCTAACTACTAGATGTTTAAGTGTCCTACCTGTTGTGAAAATTATCCATTACGTCCGAATTTACTTGTCCAGAAGGTTCGAAAATATTTTTAAATCTCAGTTATATAAAGCTTTTCAAACAATGTAGTTTAATTTTTCCATTTTTTTTAATTAGGTGTGTTAAGATAAAATTTGTATCATCGATTAGTTTGAAAATTGGAAAATAGTACAATTTGTTAACCACAATAATGATTGGGACATATTATTCATTTACAACAAGATTGTTATTGGGCCTTTAACTGGTAATGGTGAATTCTTGGATTAATATGATTATTCTTTAACAAGGTATGACTGTTTATAGATATCATCTTTTTTAGGACTTTATTTTAATACATTTTAAAAATATAACTTTAAAATATGAAATTGTAACTTTAAAGTGCACCATCGTACATCATTGTTAAGCGATTGCGTATAGCCAACGAATAATGCACAGTCTGAAACACCATGCAGTGCGATAAAAATTCTGCAACTTTTTAACGATTTTAAAATTTATGTATTTTTGTACGACGCTTTCAGAAATACCCCCCAAAACACATACTTCGGTCACCAAATGGGCACTTTCTACCGATAGCAAATTATAGAATTAAATCTTTTGGCGGTTTTCACACATAGTGACAAATGGAACTCTTAACCTATAAATCTTGAAGCTTCACGAAGACTTTTAAATCCAAACTAAAAGCTGATGATATTATTTGAAGAAAAACAACAATATATACTATTCAAAAAAAGTAGGGGATATTTGATTTTAGGGGCATAATAATAAAGTATGCAAATGACTACGAAAAAAGTCACGATAGAACCTAACAGAAGAAACATTTCCGGTTACATGTGACGCCCAAACGCACCAATAGCTACCGCATGGAATGCAGGTGATGCTTGGGATCATCACGGGGGCCCAACCCAAGATTTGCACGACTCTGACTTTGAATGTTACAGTCATAGTGGCATTGAATTCCAGGGTGGAAACATCAGTTTAATTGTTTTAGTGACCAGAAAACAAATTTTGATATGCGTCGGCTTACCCAAAATGAAAGGTTACGTGCCCTTGGCATGCTACAGATCGGCACAACACAGGCGGTTGTGGTGCGGTCGATGAATGTTTCTCAGTCTGTCATAAGCAGGCTATGGTCCAGATACCGTGATACACAATCTGTACAGGACAGACCACGCTCAGGTCGACCAAGGGCGACAACTCAAGCCAAGGATCGATTTATCCGTACCTTGTCCTTGAGAAATCGTGTCATCTCAGCGAATCAGACCAGCGCTCGTCTTCAAACAGACACTGGTGTGAGAGTGAGTGGCCAGACCATTCGGAATCGACTGCATAGGGGTCACTTTCGCGCTACGTCCTCGCGTGATCCCTTGTTTGAGAGATCATCACATTCGGGCAAGGCGTCGTTGGTGTAGGGATCGTCAACACTGGGATAATCGACGCTGGAGCAATTTGATGATTTCAGATGAGTCAAGGTTCACGTTGATTTTTTGGACAGACGTTGGAGGGTGTAGCGTCGTCGAAACGAGCATTTCCAAGACGTTAACGTCATCAGACATGGTCGATTTGGGGGTGTTTCTGTTATGGTGTGGGGAGGCATCACTGTTGCTGGAAGAACGGCTTTACATGTTGTTACAGGGCGTGTTACAGGCCAGTACTACCGGGTAAACATCTTGGCAGTCCATGTTGTGCCGTTCGCACGACGTCATGGCCGCCGTTTCATCTTCAAGGGTGACAACGCAAGATGTCACAGGGCCAGGATCGTTACAGGTTACCTCCAACAACAGAACATCACCACATTACCTTGGCCAGCACTGAGTCCCGACCTCTCCCCCATCGAGCATGTCTGGGACATGCTTGGACAGAGGTTATGTCAACGTCAACAACGTCCTGCCAATGTCCAAGAACTTGCTGCTGCGTTGCAACAGGAATGGGACAATCTGGACCAAAATGACCTTAGACGTCTCATTAGTAGTATGCCACGTCGGATCAATGCTTGTTTGGCAAACAGAGGAGGATTTACCCGTTACTGACTTTGTTGTGATGCTGTGGTAACTTTTCTGTTTGATCCCGGGTATCATTTTACCCTTATAATGGTCAGTCTGTGCCTTACTTAGTCTAACGATCATTTGGAATAAATCGATGAATGTGAACTTCATTTCATTTTGTCATTCGTTTCTTCGTCAGTTTCATTAGGTGACTTTAATTACACTTAAAAATCAAATATCTCCTACTTTTTTGAATAGTATACTATATAAATTACCCTTTAGCATATCGGCGGAGATGAGCCGGAAGTGCTCCTTCTGGGGAATGTTGGTATATATAGATGATAAATATAAACAAGATGGCCGACTTCATTATTTACAGGAAACACGATATCACAGACTGAAAAATAAAAACAAAAGTAGAATGAGAATACATCAGATACAATTTGTTTGGTTTGTAAGATATGTCAGTTTTTCTGTGCATAAAGGGTGTTACCCAATTATATTGTATAATTATCATAATTAAGACTGTAACGGTTTTAAAAAGTTATATAATAACTTTTTTGTTGAGAATGGGAAGAATGTTACACAATTGAGGAAATATCAATTTGCATCTTTTTATCTTATCTGATTAGCAAAGAACGAATGACAGCTGACACTAACTTGACACGGCGAAAGTCGTCAGTGGAGTCATCAACCATCATGAGTAACAGCTGGCACTGACTTGACACTGCGAACATCTGTGCAAAAGTCACTAGTGAAGTCATTAATCATCAAAGCTAACCCGAGTTACGCAAGGTCTTTGAATGATAAAGTAACCTGTACGGGATAGTGCAGGATAGGGGGGTAAGGGGGAGTTACGGCCAGACGAACTCAGCACCTAAACACTATTCCGCAAAAGAAACAGATGCCAAACCCATAGAGAGGGATAGTGGAGGGGGGTCACGATAAGGCGGACCTGGCACCTAAACACTAATCCCACAACGAAGACATCTAACAATCCAGAAGCAGAAGAAAACATCTACCAAACAATATTATGTTGTTTATTAAATAAAGGGAAGATTTTATCACAAAACCCAATCCATGGCCTAAGGCCGAAAATGGAGAGATTGCAAAATCATATTCTAAAAACAGGAAGCAGCTTCGGCTCTCCTATTTTTCGTCTGCAATACCACTTATGTGAAAGCAGACGTTAAACACCAGGATACTACTACTACTTTAGGAACATTCCAGGTTCCAGCCCAGAGATCCGAGCTGGAAACCAGACTGCTACCAGATGAAAAACCTGTAGATTAAATATTGTAGAACAAGTATTGTAAATATTATGTTTAAAGTAGAATAAAAAGTATTGTATGAAGTTGAAACTTTTCTTGTCATCTGAACCTGGATGAAGTAATACTATAACAAGGGACTGGATAACCATCAGCTAAGAAAATGGACCAATGTCGGCAATGAAGATCCGCAGTTTGCTACGATAGATGGCGCGGGAGAGCACATTCAACGGTAAGCATTTGTTTCCATCACTGAACCTGGTGTTATGACGTCATATGTGTATTTCGGGTTAGGAATCATAGAAATATATATTTCTATGTTAGGAATGAATGAAATGGGTTTTGACGTCATACTATGATACACCTTACCTGGGCTAATGGAAGACGGGCATACGCCATACAGTGTACTATGAGGGAAATTTTTCCCGGGCAGCAGTGCTACGGCCAACTCTTATATCGAATTACAACTGCCAAAGGATCTTTTACGTGCACTTCAATGTGTACACGGGACCCCGGTTTTTCGTTCCATCCGAACGACTACGCAGCTGTCCTTGTCAGGCCCTCCTTCTGCAACACTGACAAGGGGAAATCACGCCGGAAAATCGAGATGAACTTTCTCGGCCAATGCCGGGATCGAACACCCGACCTCCAGGCTAGCGAACTTAGCCACCGTGATCCCCTGTATTCCGGGTTAGGATAAGGGTTAGGGCTAGCCCTGTCTACATCACGAGAAATCTACAAGCCACAACCCTTACCCTTATCATAACCCACAATCCACATATGACGTCATAACACCGGGCTCCGGTGGATGAAAACAGATGCTTACCACATTAAACTAACGAGCCCGATTACTTTCAAAATAGTTGTCCTAATTTAAGCTTAAATACAGATTTTTAAAAAATACAATTAAAAGGTTAACCAAATTGTTGATCCAAATACCATTCAGGTCGATCAATTCAAGCTTTAGTCCTCAGCTATAGTAATCTGAATTTCACACAGCCATCTTAATGTGTCTAAGGCGACTCAAGTAATGACAATTTTGTTATCTTTTACGTACAAAGTGAATGGCCTTTCTTTCTGACAATATTTTAATACTCGGTTTGAACTGTATTGCATATGACAAGACTTTACATTAAAATAATACAATAAAAAATGTTGACGTTCGCCTTTAAACTAAATAAATTAAAATGGTTATTTCTCAGGATTGATTTGCGTATCTTCACCAACTGTTTAAATCTTGGACGGCTGTTTTAATTAATTTGCCAACGTTGTTACATTGATCTATTTTGGATACTGGATGTTTTCCAGGTGAGTATAGTATATACTGATGTAAGTGTTTACCTATATCTGGTGGTGTGTAGTTATGGTGTAAGATTTGTTTATAATGGTATACTTGTTAATTACAGGTAAATGTATTAACAGGTGAGCTTATTACGGTTATGTTATTTCATTTTAGTTTTTATATCTTACATAGTCATTTTCCTCTGTTATGACGTAACGTTATTGTAACAGCATAGTAACGCATTAAAAATGGCCTGACGATTCGTTTGATAACGATGAAAGTACTAGCCAAATTTTAATTTTTAGTGTTTTTTCTCTAATATTTTAATTTTATTTATATGATGAACTGAGAGTTAGATCGTTTTATATATTTTATTTTTCTTATATATATATCTATATATATAATTTTTTTCCTTATATATATCTATATATATATATTACGGATGTATTACCAAACTGGTCTGAGAGCCACGGTGGCTCAGTGAGTGAGAAATTAGTTGCGATGGCCGAGAAAGTTCATCGATATTTTCCGGCGTAATTCCTCTCTGTCAGTGGTGCAGGATCGACGGCCTGGCAAGGGACAAGGTATAGTCGATCGGATAGAGGTCCAGTATACACCATGGCGTGTACGTAAAGGATCCCTTTGTAGTTCGAATTCTATACAAGAGTTGGCTTTTGTGCCACTGCGTGGGCAACATTTCCATAATGGCATACTGTATGGCGTATATCCGTCTTCATTAGCCCTGGCGGATCAGAACAGTAGGACGTTTATTTCATTTAATTTTATTCACCAAAGTGTCCCAATGACAAATAGTATTCTTTGTCGACACTTATTCGAATTCCAAATGGCTAGGGTTTTTACATGCAATGACAAAGTGTACACAGGACTTCGGTTTATCGCAACATCTGGATGACAAGAAGTTGCTCCTCGTCAGACCACCCGCATCGAACCATTGACAGGGGGAGACCATAGGAAAGTCTGCAATTAGCTCAGCTTGAGACGCGAAACTACTTGATTGACATTAATCGACGATTTTAGTCAAAAACACTAAGACTTGGAGAACTTTGAGAAGTGTTTATTCTGCCAGCATTTAATAAAATCCAAAATGTTTTATTTATTCTTTGTGTTTATTAAAACGGATAAAAACACATTCATATGGCGGCCTTTCAGGGCAGAGGCATAATCTCAAAGTAGATAGTTCCCTGTGTGCAGAATAGTGAAAAACACTTAACACCGGAAACATCTAACTCGAAACAGAGGACCCCAAAGAAAACCAACAAGGTTAGTCCTGGGATCGTAAACCACCACATTTGACTCAATGGTAGATCTGTTATGATCCAAAGCTCATCCCATAAACTATCCACATCTGGAACAATTGATTGAAATGGGGTTTAACGTCCTACGCTTTTGCGCCCTTCTTGAACAAAGATCAGACAATACAAATTAGAGAAAAAAGTGATTGCAGGAAACGTGAACAGGCTGTTAATTATTACAGGTGGTTTAGGTGTTCAGAAAATATACATAGCCTCGTGAGCAGGACAGTGGGGCCAGGTAAGGATAGTTGTCTAGTCGTTAGGATGGGACCAAAAACCAAGTTCCCATGTACACATTGGCGTGCACGTGAAAGAATCCTTGACAGTTGGAAGTTTCAAATACATGTAATTGTTGGCGTATGCCCTTCTTCGTTAACCCTGTCAATTCATAACTGTGGGGCGTTTAACCCGGTTTATTTCATTTGACAGACCAAGATAGGAAACGACTCCATGCATACTATAAAATGTTGTCACACACACGTGTGGACATGGCTTGAAATATGGCGACAATCTAGGCTAGTACTGGAACACACAGCGCTTACGGTTATACATGTTCTGTGTTATATGTTGTGAGAAATGCTGTATAAATAAATATTTGTAAAGTTTAAATCTCGTCTGGGTTGAAGAATAAATAAAAAAAAACCTTTAATAGATAACCACTGACCTCAACAGTTTATATACCAGACAGATTTTTTTTCTTAAAAACAAGATATGTTTAAGGTCGTTAATAGCACTTTATTTATTGGCCTATAGATCTTCACTAGCGACGGCTTCTTATTTATTATATATTTTCTTGGTTAAAGATGCATATGTAAGAGCTAATTCTATCTATTGCATTCTTTATTTTGGCTTCAAATTCTATATATAAATTATCATTTATACAATTATTCACAATCACATGACAAGCTCATAATAAACTCTCTATATCATCGGATGAAATAGATAGTAAATGGATTAAAAAAACATGCGCTATATGATAATCGAGACTTTAATTATTACCGTAGCAATGGTACTTGACATTAAAGACTATTAACGCTATATCTTGCTACGTCAAACACTCAAAACTTCACTGAGAATAACGTAACTTGACTGAAATGGTTGGCTCTTTATCTAAATGTTATATAATTTATATTTTTAAGTGTTCAAAGCGTAGAAGAACGTGTATGTGTACGACCACGGTATACACGCCATTGTACGATGAGTTACGATAAGGTAGTTATCAATACAAAAGTGGTATCGGGCGTTATGGAATTGTAAACATACACAACCTTCTTGACCTGCATAGTTAAATGAAACGATATTGGATTTGGGAAATAGACACCAATTGTTAGAAAATAAACACTGACTGAAACCGTAATGACATTTAAGATCTGAATTCGTAATTGCAATAGTAGCTTCGGCATTCCCATATCCACCGCCAAGACAAATAAGACACAAACATCCCCACCATCCCAATCAAAACAAAAACCAAACAAAAAACACACATGTCTACGGGGCTGGCAACGAAAGCGTATTAGTCATTAAAGGGGTACCCTCACCCACCTTCATAAGTCCTAAAATACGCCAATTTAAGACGATGTGCCAACTCGCCCTAGATGCGCGTAAGTTCATAAGTTCTGTTCCCCCGCTTGTACGTAATAAGGTTTTAGATCGCCTCCCAATCTTGTGGGTTTTCCATGGGCCCTCAGGTTTCCTCCCACTAAATTATATTTAAACCATTGTTAGTCCTGAAATGACACAGTTTGTGTCGAGCGACGTTAATGCCCATTTCTCTCTCACTCCCATTCGCACTGCACCGTGACCATATACATATACGCGATACACCTGTGTAGTGGTTTTTTAAGTTAAATAATATCAATGGTTAAATGTAAATATAGTATGGTCTGATAACATATAAGAGTGAATTTGATAAACCTTGAAATATTTCTATTTATCTTTACATACCGTATTAAAGACACCTGTATAGTCTTGTTAATGGATGGTGTGTAGTTTAAGGGTGTCTGCTAGTTTATTATGTAAATAAATGTAATATTAAGGGTTTGAGAAGTTTATACTTGTAAGCTATTATTTGTGAAGCACCTTTTTAAGTTGCATTATATTTTTTGAATGGTATGCATTGTACGATGAAAACGAACTGCAGGGTCGTATTTATTAGACCGGTTAATGTATAGAGTTATAGCCCTAATACCACTCTTGTTGTAACTGAATACTATGTTCCAATCTTTATTCTGGTCAACAATTTGTACTATTTTACAATATTTCAATAAAAAATGATACAAATTTCATCTTAACATACCTAATTTTAAAAATTGGAAAAATTCAACTACATGCCGTAACATGGTTTGAAAAGCCTTACGTAAGCACTTTCAAATGCAACTTGGATTTAAACATATTTTCGAACCCTCTGGACAAGTAAGATAGGTTGTTATAATGGATAATTTACACAACAGGTAGGACACGTAAACATCTTGTAGTTAGAATAAGGCTATTTTTTTTCTGGACCTGTCAAGCCAGCAAGAGTGTTATTGTCCCTTTAAGACGATAAACCATATAGTTTCATTTCTGTTATACATAATACGTATAGACTATTCCGTATTTTGGCAGATATGGCATTCCGTACAACTAACACTGACGACATTTGGTAATGATTCCAGATGTGTTCATTGGTAAAAAGAAATTATTAAACAATTACATAATTAGTATACAGTTACACAATGGGTATACAATTGTGAACAGTTAAACAATTGGTGAAAAGTTATACAATTTGCTTAACAATATTTGCCAATGTATGGAAAAAAGTTAAACAGTTCTACATTTGGAAAATAGTTATACAATTGGTAAACAGTTATACAATTGGTAAACGGTTATACAATTAGTGAACTATTATACAATTGGTAAATAGTTATACAATTATTGGTAAACGGTTCTACAATTAGTAGACGGTTATATTGACAATCGTAAATAGTTACACAAATATTACGTCGCGTCAGAGATTATACGAGCGGATTTTAACTGCATTGATTGTGTTTAAGTGGGTATTAAGAAAAACACTTTTTTCTTTTATTTGTTTTCTATCGCTACGAATGTCTACCCACATTTCCGCGTGTCAGGCGACAATAATTCAACTCAGAATACCATTTGATTGGTTAATCCCTCACATCAACCAGAACACGGGTTATTTATCAAGAAGAGTCGCCCCCCGTGCAGAAGTCTCAACCCTAACATTATTGCACACATGGTCGTATAAAACAACTAACCGTGTTATTCTCAATAGAACACACGCACTGTGTGTTAACGAAAACAATAAACGCATTCTTGTATTCCGTTTCAATCGGAGAGATAATATATTTTATATAGACCACCTGCTGTTTAAAATTAACAACTGTCTGTACGATTCCCCACATTCACACAGTAAAACTCCCATCACACTAAAGCACGACCTAACGTCACTCAAATTATTTTGAGTCGCGTTGTAAAGTTGTAAAGGTCTTCTTGGATTGCGAATGTTACCATCAGGTCTTGGTGAATTGGGAGCAGCTCTTGTTGAAATGACATCAAATTGACCTCTTCCCGGCGGGAGACCGTGGCAGACCAGGTCGTGGAGGACCAACTCGCTCCATCTCAGATCCAAGAAGACCTTGATAAGACCTATTCGACAAATTCGCGTCAGTCCTTATGCTTTCTATATACTATCCAGATCTGTCACGACCTCTGGCTGAATAGTATGAGCCGAAATAGGCTTTGTAGTTTCATATCGTGCCTAGATATTCAAGTGTGAACATCTCCTTGTCTTATTGCATCACATCCGGATCGTATTCGGGCGTGTCAGTGTCTTCTTGGGTCGCGTTGGTCGTGTTGAGAGCATGTTGGGGTCTTATATGATCGTATCGATATCGTGTAGTTATCAAGTGTGTTGGTCCCGGGGACTAGTTGAAGTAATTTGATCAAAATTGTACCGGGATTCTACGCGACCCCCTGGAAATTGTCAGTCTACTTGGATCTAAACCACATCGAACTTTGGTGTAGGGCTTAACTGTGACTATATCTTTCTATTAGGTCTTTATTTAAATCATTCATTACAGGAACGGGGCAGTACAACCCAGTGGACGCTTGCGACTGAACCCCAAATCCATTCACTTGAATAGATACGGGATTCAGTCGTAATGGATATTTGTAGTTTATGTCTTGGGTAGTTTCTCTTGTACGCAGGTTCGTCTCTTTAGTCTTGTTTACGTGTTGTGCGGTCCTCCCGCATTTAGTATAGTATTGTATTAAATTGACGATAACTATTGTAAAACTATTTGTATGATCAACCATATTCATATACTGTAACTATTACAATTGTTGTTGTACGATCACCCACATTCAACCCCTATTGTTGTTGTACGATCACGATCACCCACATTCAACCCCTTTGTTGTTGTACGATCACGATCACCCACATTCAATCCCTTTGTTGTTGTACGATCACGATCACCCTTAATCAACCCCTGTTGTTGTTGTACGATCACCCACATTCAAACCCTATTGTTGTTGTACGACATCCCGTTGTTGTTGTTGTAAGATCACCCACATTCAAACCCTTTTGAAATCGTACAAAATCCAGTTGTTGTCGTACGATCACCCACATTCAAACCCTATTGTTGTTGTACGACATCCCGTTGAAGTTGTACGATCACCCACATTCAAACCCTTTTGTAATTGTACGAAATCCTGTTGTTGTACGATCACTCACTTTCAAACCCGACTTTAACTACTGTAGGGGGTTGTGTGGCCGAATGGTTAACGCGTTAAATCAGAAGGTCTGCCTGTGACTGGTTTGCTTTCGATTCCCCACTTGTACGTGGGTTTTCTCAGTTCTCCGGTTTCCTCCTACTGTAAACCACTACATGGGAACAACAAGCAAATTATAATAATAATAATAATAATTTATTTATAGAGCGCCTATAATCCAATACTTAGATTGCTCTATGGCGCTATTACATTATAGTAAAAGTGTAAAATATAAAACACCTCAATAATAAGAACATTGCACAATTAGAATAAAATATGGTATACAATAATAAAAAGTTAACTCTGAAAAATCTTAAGCATTTAACAATTAAAATGGTTTTTAAAAAGGTGGGTCTTTAACTTTTTCTTAAAAACAGGCAGGGAAGGGGAATCTTTAATTTCAGAAGGTAACTTATTCCATAGTTTAAAAGCAGCAAAACTATAAGACCTTTCCCCAAATGAGGATTTTGCATGATAGGGCATTAGCAAGTTTTTGTTTTGTGATCTAAGTGTGCGTGTAGGAATATATGGGGTCACTAGTTGTTTGAGGTAGTCAGGTGAGTCTTCAATATTAATGACAGCGTATGTTAGAGAGAGTATTTTAAATTCAATTCTGCTAGTAACTGGCAGCCAATGCAGTTGGTGTAAAATAGGGGTGATATGTTCACAAAGTTTAGTTCTAGTTATGACTCGGGCGGCTTTGTTTTGAATTTTTTGTAATCTATTTAGCTGAAGAGAAGGCAAGTTAAACAATAAAGAATTACAATAATCAAGGCGGGAGGTTACAAGTGAGTTGACAAGCATTTTAGAAGTATCAGTATCAATAAAGTTTCTTATACGACCTATATTATATAGTTGAAAATTGGCGGATTTACACATATTCGACACATGTTCTTTCATGTCAAAATTTTTCCCAAATTTAACACCGAGGTTCCGTACACTGTTACTTGGATGTATGACAGCACCACCCACTTTAACATATTTTGTAATAATTGATGAGAGTCTATGATCGGTTCCTATTTTTAATAATTCAGTTTTATCATCGTTTAGTTTTAAAAAGTTGTTTTTCATCCAGTTTTTTACATTATCAATACACTTCTCCAACTTAATGATTTGTTTACTTTCGTTGTCGGGTGTTACAGCCACATACAGTTGTGTGTCGTCTGCGTATATATGATAGTCTAAATTGTGATCTCTAAGAAGTTTACCAAGTGGGCAAGTAAATAATAACGGACCGAGTACTGATCCTTGCGGAATTCCATATTTTATGTCTACTGGTTTTGATGACTGCTTATTTATGACAACAGACTGTCTTCGTGAAGTGAGATATGATTCAAACCATTTCAGGGCATAGCCAGTAATTCCAAAATAATCTTTTAAACGTGTAAGTAGAAGTGCTTGGTCGATGGTATCAAAAGCAGCACTTAGGTCAAGAAGAACTAGAAAAACCACATTTTTATTATCTAGATTAATTAAAATATCATTTTGCACTCGGAGTAAAGCCGTTTCAGTACTATGGAGTTTTTTGTATGCGGATTGAAAGGGTTCGTCCAGATGCTGAAATTTTAAATGGGCTTTAAATCTAACAGACACTGCTTTTTCCACAAGTTTAGATAAAAATGATAGGTTGGATACTGGCCGATAATTTTTGAAGATGTTACTGTCTAAAGTACTTTTTTTGATTAAGGGAAAAACTAAAGCTTTTTTCAGAACATCAGGGAAGGTACCAGTTGATAATGATGTATTTACAATATAAGTAAGAACAGGACACAGTTCGTCGATGCACAGTTTCAGAAGCGGTGATGGAAGCGGATCTAACTCGCATGTCGAAGACGATGATTTGGCAACGAGTTGCTTGATTTCTTTGTCTGATGTCGGGGAAAATTCTGACATAACTTGAGAAGGTGGTGATATAACAGATAGACATGTTGTCTCGGAGTTATTGTCTGTTTCAAGTTCAGTCCTAATATTATCAATCTTGTCACTAAAATATTTAGAAAACTCTTCAGCAAGGTCAGCATCATGGGTGTAATCTGGTAGTATTTGTTGATTATGCGGTTTCAGGATACTATTGACTATGTTTTGAAGTACTTTTGGGTTATCCTTATTAACATTGATTTGTTCTAAAATATAGTCTTTTTTTACTCTGCCAATCAAATTATTTGTTTTGTTCCGCGCTTGAGTATATAGCTGTCTATTAATCTCAAGATTAGAATTTCGCCAAAGCCTTTCCATGGACCGTCTATGGATTTTACTCTGTCGAATTTCATCAGTAAACCATTTCCGATTTGGTCGAATAGTAAATTTGGCTTTTTTAATGGGAGCATGGTCATCAAGAATATTTCTTAGAGTGTCATTATAAAGATTAATTTGCTGATCAATATTTGCTATGTCGAGTTCCTTTAATATTTTAGAGTTAATAATATCTGATCGAAAATCTTCAATGTTAATGTTACGTATTTTTCTATATGTAATTGTCTGTTGTTTAGGTACGGGTTTTTTTATCTTGAGCTTAGTAAATATGCTAAAGTGGTCTGAGACCAGGTCGTCACAAATATGGACATCTTCCACAGTGTCGTCTAAAACCCTAGTTATCACCACATCAAGTAAATGACCTTTTCTGTGCGTACTGCCAGTAGTATGCTGTTTAAGATTAAATGAATCTAAAATATCATAAAATTTATTTGATATGCTACACTTGACATCATCGAGATGTAGATTTAAATCCCCAACAAGTAGTAAACGAGAAGATGAGTCAAAAGCTTCGTACAGTAGATCAGTGAATTCACTGAGAAAAACATCACGACTGGATGAAGGTGGACGGTATAAACAAACAATTCTAAGGACTTCATTAGAACATTTATTGAAAAAGAATTGAACATGCTAGTCTCTAAATGATCTAGTGTGTGTTTTGTGGACGTTAAACCACAATTTCTCTTTCTCCGCTATTGTAGCCATTTGTAGGTTCACCCACATACAGTAACTTTATATTAAAGGTTACTGATACCACAAATATGCGATAGGCTATTAGCTTTTATTTCTCGTTTGCGGTTCTCAACGATATAGTTGTTTCTACGCCTCTGAAAGATAAGCAAGTGTGCCGAAAACAAGGTGTAAATGTTACTTCATATACGCAATTGTTCGACTTTTAAATTAAAAAAATTTGGTTTGGTTACAACTTTGATGATTAATCTTTTTTTCCCATCAAATGTATAGAAAACTTGGCACCTATATATATATATTTATCTTCTACGCAGAATACAAGACTATAAACAAAATATGATAAAGTTTCAAATGGACTTTATAGAACACCATGACATTGTTCCCAAAAAACGTTCGTGTTAAAAACAAAGTTCATTCCGTTAGGTTTTCTTCATAAGTTTATTACCCAGGGCAATGGAGGCCGTGGAGGGTGAGTCGTCAGAGAACTCGAATCACGCCTGGAATGTCCCGGATTTGAAAACATGGGTAATTTGCTTCTTCCATCGAATGGGGCCCCCGAAACGCGCCCCGTCTGTGTTTTCATAGAACAAATGAAAGTTTGAATTGTTAGTCCGTAGATTACCAAAATATTCTTTTGACTAAACGTTAAACCTCATTCAATTACCATGGCTGAAACCTTCTACAGTGCACCAAACAAAAATAATAAAGATTGTGCTCATCACGAAAGAGGCACAAGGAGTTAACGGGGTTTCCAATGACGGTATAAAACAGATCCGAAAATTCCCAACAGCTTCCGAAGCTTCTTTATTTTCAGGAGAAATTGTTGACGTAATTGTGATAGCGAATCTACCTGGTTTGCTATGATATTCGCTGGCAACATTTCATTTCTTTCAAGTTCGGCTCAAAGAAGAAGATATTTTCAGTTATTTATACACAGATTGGTGAAATCGAAACCACGCTAATGGTGATAATATTGTTTCTTGTTTTAAATCAAAGATTTCCTTGTTGAAAGAGTAAATTAAAATGGCTGCTGTCAATGGTTGATTTATCCGACGGGCACGTACCCGAGTCGGGAGGGTCGTATTATTGTACCCTTGTCCGGGAAGACGTATTATTATAGAACCAGCTTGAAGAGAGTAAAATATCACAAAGAATTGAAAGCATATGCATGCAGCCGATGAGTAATGCTTTGTGCATTTCTAACATGTTTCTATGACTATATTTGTCTTATAAAAACAAAGAAACATTTTTGCACTGTGTCATCAATAACTGATCCATTAAATCCAACCGGGTGAACAAACTGTTACAAACTACGCATTTTCTACACATTTGTCCATATTAGCATTTAACCATTTTCTGACAACATGTTTTCTATCAAAATAGAATGTTTTTACGCAAACAATGATAGAATGTGTAACCGTTCAACATTACGATATATTCGCGCGGTCGAATAATATCATTCGTCAATATGCTGTTTATAATATTACGCAGTACAGACATTTGTTATTTATAAACCGTCTTCAACCCTCCTCCCATATCTTTGTTGATGTGCTACATATTTCAAGGACATTTAAACCATATCCCAATGCGTTTCTTTATCATGGAAATAATAGTGCAGAGAAAACAGCACTCGTTTCCAAGATGGCTTACACCGAAACCCACCCAAGACGCATGATTAACGTTACGTGTAACCCTGTGTGAACGCATAATTTATCAAACGAGGCATGCCCAAGTACTTAAAGCCCCAATACCACTCTTGTGTCCCAATCTTCATTCTGGTCAACAAATTGTACTAATTTACAATATTCCAATTAATTGGCGATACAAATTTCATCCTAACACACCTAATTTTAAAAATTGGAAAAATCCAACTGCATGATTTGAAAAGCCTTACGTAAACACTTTCAAATGTGACTTGGATTTAAACATATTTTCGAACCCTCTGAACAAGTAAAATAGGATGTAATGGATAATTTACACAACAGGTAGGACACTTTCAAATCTAGTAGTTAATGCTAAAACAAAATTCTGGACCGGTAAAGCCAGCAAATGTGGTATTGTCCCTTTAAATTTGACCAGCATTAACATGAGATATAGCCTACTTTTAAAACGAATCGTTTCATACTTTCACAAATATTCCTAACGGCTTAAACATGGCAGCCATTTTTTACACTACTATTCTCTGACGTTATCGTGTTATTGGATGATTAGAGACAATGTTGAATTGAGTTTTATCATCTGCTTCATAAGATATAGTAGAGACTGTAAGATACTATTATTGTCCCTGTTGTCTGTGTGTTTATATAGTCACGTGTTCTATTATGACAGGTAACAATCAGTGATGATATAGGTAACATGTGATTACAAATTTATATACGTAATATATCTGTTTATTGATACTGTAAATAATCTCATATTTATGGTGCCATTAGTTCTTCTCTCACATCTCCAAAGATAATATGCAAAAGCAGTTAAAACACCACTCCGGTAGTAGCAGTAGAAGTAGCCTTCAATCAAAATGGTGGAAACAAAACCGCCACTTTTGGAGTAGCAGACCCAAAGCGGATTGACAACCACTTTTTTAGTACTATACCTAGTAGCAAAACCAAGGGGTAGAAACACCAAAGGTTGGTAGTGATAACTCTTGTAGTAACAGAGTCAATGGGAGATAGTGATCATTCTTGTAGTAGCAGACTCAACGGGTGTGGATAACTACTCTTGTAGTACAAAAACCAAGATGGTGATAGTGACCACTCTTGTAGTAAGACCAATTTTTTGTAATACCAGAACCAAAGGGCGATAGCTTCACCAAGGAGTGTTAGCAAAACCAAAGGGTGATAGAAGCACCCCTCTTGCACTAGAATAATCAAAGTGGGTCGTAACAGCCACCAGCACTGTAGGTTAAGAACCAAGAGAGTGATAGCGATCACTCTTGTAGTACCAAATCAGCTAGAATAATCAAAGTGGGTGGTAACAGCAACAACCACCTGCACTGTAAGTCAAGAACCAAGGGAGTGATAGCGATCACTCTTGTAGTACCAAATACAAAGGGTGGTAACCAGGGACGGACTGGTCGAAAGGCCTCTGAGTCTGACCCCGTTTTTGTTCCCCATGTATTTTCTAAGTGCTTTGTTTCCTATGTGTTTTCTCAACAAAAAAAAATAAAGTTGGAATTGGCAGTACAGATATAAAATCCCAGTCTCTTGGTGTGACGTTTATTTGCTACTGTAAGAGTGGATGGCACCACCAGGTATTGACTGAGGAGTTTGCAACTATGGTAGGCTCAGAGATACAAATAGCCAAATCTTAGATACAAATAGGCAATTCTTAGTGATGCAACGTATAAATTACCATAACGACGTTCTAATATTAGGGAAGAGGGAATATGTAGTTCAACAGTTATGATGATACTGTTATTTTCAGACAATTTATACAAGTCATGTAGTAGGTCCAGACTAAATAACTTTTTACAGTTATTTAATTGTCTGGACTTACTTTTAAAGTTATTTAATTGTCTGGACTTACTTTTTACAGTTATTTAATTGTCTGGCCTTACTTTTAAAGTTATTTAATTGTCTGGCCTTACTTTTTACAGTTATTTAATTGTCTGGACTTAATTTTAAAGTTATTTAATTGCCTAGCCTTACTTTTGCAGTTATTTAATTGTCTGGACTTACTACATGAAATATCAGTTGACAAGATACATAAAGGCATTTAGCAAGATAATAAAGGTGTTATTATGAGTTCTTGAAAAAGCAGGAACGAACACTGTGTTTACTTATAGTGAAAGGAAGAGTTGGTTTCGACAGGAATTTAAAAAAAACTAATGTGTAGGGGGTTAAAGAACACGTAGTTAAGTCACCAGAGAAATGTAAACCCGCTGGTCGTAATTTTAGGTATTTTTACCTCTAGCAAATTACAATATTGTTCAAGTTGAATACTTTATAGCAGTATCAGTCCGTTCGGTATTTCCAAAAATATGATTGTTTTTGTTTGATTCTTAATAAAATGTTAAATAACTCTTAGAGTAAAAGGGGTTGGATGGCTGAATGGTTATTGAGTCAACTGGCGTGGTTTCGATTACCCATGTAGTCCCGAAATGACCTAATTTTTGACCAGTGGACGTTATACCCCATTTCGTGCTCCCTCTCTCTCTCCCTCTCGTTCTCTCTCTCTCTCTCTCTCTCCCTCCCTCCATTGAGTACACTTTAGCGTGGATTAAGCAATGACATGTTAAATATTGTCTGAAAAATGCATATGACAATAAGAGACTGTTAAGCATAAAATTGTATACTTAGTGACCTTTGTAACCGACCTTTGTCTGGATTATTTAGACTATAGTAGATATAATTCACACTATAATCAGTAAATGTTTATTCTGACTGGTAATCTGGACATTTCTAGTAAACATATAGATATGATAATAATACAGTCTTTCATAAAAAAAAGTCTAAATTTTGTAGGAAGTTAAACCCGAGTTCATTCATTCATAAGTATTCCACTCTCGAATGAATCGAAGATTTCATGGAACATTGATTTTACAACGGGTGATCACGGTGGTCAGTTTTTCAGGAATATCTGACGCTTTTCGAGGATTTCACATAGCTCAGATTTTATAGTTGTAAATTAGACAATTCTTGACAAATTTAGATAATTTAGACTTTTTGGCAAATTAAGACGGCTTGGAAAATGTTCGATAACTTGATGGATATGTACCTAATCTGAACGCTGCGTTGTTTGGTTTGTATATCGTTACCAAACTTTGGACACATTTGAACCCGTGGGTGGTTACACTGTTTGTTAATTAGGATTTAATAATTTTTGTGTTCTCGTGGAAACAAATTTGATTTAACCTTCGTTCCACAAAGACACGAACTACCTGAGGAATAACAGTACATATTAAAGATACATTATGTAAGATCTTTTATAGCGAGTTGACCATTCTTGCTCGATTGATTGACTGGCGTTAACTCCACCTGCATAATCTCGCTTATCAAGTAAAGTTTTCAATGGCATGTGGAATCGCTCTATCATTTAGCCTCGATCTAACTGATGACGTAAACGTAACAGTTATTAATCTCCGCATGGACCGCCATTTATAATTCAATCAATCAGTGAAATCCAATTTAAATCCAAGCTGTAGCCGAGCCATCCGTGGGCTTGTTGTTTAAATAAAGATCTAATTAATAATTTCTATAACATCTGAAGCCTAAATTAAGACTTGCAATAATCAGATTTAGCTCTTGCATAGTGTATCTTTAATGTTACGGTCCACCTGCACGTAGTCCTGCAATCGAAATATGCAGTTTATCCTTTAGTGAAGTGCTGTTTACGTTTTCCCCATTTGGTCCAAATACAATTTGCTGATACAACTGAATAGCCATGTTGTTAGTATACCAGGTACGTGGTGTGCATATTAAATTGTTTACATTATAAGCTTAAGTGTTAAAATATGGTAGACAGGATCTGAGATTTTTTAATAGATATATACAGCATATTAATTGGGCAACAAACCGGAATAAAATAGTCTTCTAACGTATTTGATGGGGCTTAACGTCGTACTATTTTGAAATGAATGGGGTTTAACGTCCTATTGTTCTGCTTCGATTAGGCTAATGAAGACGGGCATACGCCATAAAGTGTGTTATGAGGGAAAATTATTTTGCTCTACTTTTATATCGAATACTAACTGTCAATGGGTCTTTAACGTGTACTCCAATGTCTACACGGGGCCTCGGGTTTTCGTTCCATCCGAACGACTATACGTTATCCCCTGTCAGGCCCTTTGACCTGCATCACTGACAAGGGGTAACCACGTTGGAAAACTTTCTATTCAGCACCAACCGGGAAAATGAAGACGGGCATAATGCTGCGTGCTATAAGTGTTATTTAAATAGGACAGTGGTGTATTCGACAACTTTTTTTTATCGAATTACAATTATAAAGGTTTGTTTACCCGAGACCTTGGTTTTTTCCCGCGATCAGATCGACAATAAACTGTTCCATGTCAGAGCCACGGGTCAGGTCTAAATATTATATTAAGGTCAACTGCAGATGTCGTCAATGTCGCGAGATGTAAATAGGGTTAGGTGCATGTGATTGTTGATGAGATTGTGGGTTAGGATTAGGTCAAGGGCAAATCAGTTGTTGGCCTTAATATTTAGGCCTAACCCTGAACTAATCGAACAAATTATACACGATCGACAATAAATTTATGTTTGAAAAAGCCCTGGTTTTGAAAGGCTGTGTACTTAGCGTGTGATGTGATGTTACGTGATGAAGCCTGGCCTATGAACGACTTCAATCCTTCGGCGCCACGCAACCCACCTCTACTTGAAATCAGAAATTGCTGACATGCATTATAGTTGATTCACATTGACCGTGATGCTACAGCAGTATGCGATTTATGTCCTTGTACCACCACTGATAAGACTGGACATCACGAGGCACTTTCTTAACCAACTTCTGAAGTATTGTCGAGAATCGGGTAACGCCCACTTTAAGAGTTTATCAAACCTTTTAGCCACGTATCTGAGTCGCTATTGTTCATGTCATGAAAACGTGATTGACTATCTGTCAAGTTTCCCCTTTAAATAGTGCATTTTACACCTACATCATCGTTAACAATCGTCAATTCGGAGTTCAGTAACCGTTTTTCAAACGCAATCTTGCGCCATCAGTTGTGCACCATGTCATTGTGTTAAGTGTTTACAGATGCATTCTGTGGGAACTAAATCTTCCTATCGCATATCTTCCTTTCTTATATAAATTCACCAATTAGACATTCATTCACATGACAACCCCCTAACCAACTCTCTACACTATCGGGTGATGTAGTTTATAAGCAAAGCACCGTGTAATTTAAACCAAAAAAGTTTAAGAAATTTAAGTGTATGAGATGCTCGTAAATTAAATATTCATAAATTGTATACTGAACCCCGTCTTTCATTGAAACCCACTAATTTTCCTCTGTGTTACTGACACCTGTACAGCACAGCATGACAAATAATTTACCTTCATATATGTATACTATGTATACGTTTTTGTAGTTAATACAATTTGTTAAATAACATCTCTGAGCTGTCACATGAGAACAGAAACGCCATTATTTTATCCCTGTGTGATGTTTTTAAAAGGTTTTCTTCTTTTTTATTATTTCTACTTATCTAGGGGGTGAGGCGCTGGCTCGCTAGCCTGGAGTAAGAGTGTTCGATCCCTGCATTGACCGAGAAATTTTATCTCGATTTTCCGGCGTGGTTTCCCCTTGTCAGTGATGCAGAATGGAGAATCTGACAAGGGCAGCTGTCTTGTCGTTCTGATGGGACAAAAAACCGAGGTCCCGTGTACACATTGGCGTGCACATAAAAGATCCCTTGGCAGGTGGAATTCGATATAAGAGTAGGCCGCAGCAAAATGTCCCTCATAGCACACGGCACGGTGTATGCCCGACTTCCATTAGCCTAGGTTAGGTGCATTACAGTAGGACGTTAAACCCCATTTCATTTGTCGTATACTTCACTCCGTCGTTGGTTGCAATAAGATGGCTACGAAACAATGGTTAACAAGGCCGTTGATTAATATAACGCCTGGTAAAGGGGTGGGGGTATAGGCCAAGCATCTTCCATAATCATATGCTTATAAATTAAAAAATAGTTTTAAAGGGTGTTGATCTCAATACTGCCCAAAGTTATCTCCCCCATTCTTGTCCGTCTATTATAACCATTATATTTTACAACGGATGGTTGTGTATTTAGGTTCGTGTGCTATTTCTTTAGGCTTAGTTAAATTTGAATATAGTTTATAAAAGAGATTTAAACAGCCGAAAATCACCCATGATTTATAATTTTAATTCATTGTGTTAAATCATGAACGCGTATCGATGAGAAGAGGTCCGTTATGGCGAGATAAAGAAAATGCATTGAAATGAAACAGGATTTAAAATACAAACTTAATTCCATTTTCTCACTTAAAATCGAAGGACTAAAGATTAGTGTGTGAGAGAGAGAGAGGGGGGTCTATTTGACATAAACTAGTTAATTTCGGGACTTACATATTGTTTACTTTTTATTTCAGTAATTCGCATGTTCGAAGGGTCTTTAACAATTGAAGGAAACCGGATAAAAACAAGGAGGTTTTACAGGATATCCCACGCCACTTGACTCAATTGAAACCACGCAATTTGACTCAATGACATACCTTATGATCCAATGCGCACGCATTAATCATTCGGCTAGCCACCGAGACGAGTAAATATTGAGTTTAGTTGTGTCATCTGAAATTTTAACTTTTTGCGGACTATTTATTAAAATCTGTCGCGGACCAAGTGACAACAAAATGGGGTTTAACGCCCTGCTGTTCTGCTCCGACTAGGCAAATGAAGACGGGCATACGCCACACAGTGTGCTATATGGAAAATCTTGCCTTAACATCGGCATCGATTACCATCTGCCAGGGGGTATTTTTATGTGGACGCTAATGTGTACACGAAACCTCGGTTTCGTCTCATCCGAACTTCTAGGTAACTGTCCTTGTCAGGATCGGACAAAATGACAAGAACCTGAAAGCATCTCGGTAACGTTACGCTTTTCTTTTAAACTGGGGTCCTATTTTCCGCAAATTTTCATAGATGGTCTCGACAATATTGCACACCATTTGCAACACCGCCACCTCACTTACGCTTCGCATCCCATACCCTTTTCAACAAAGCAGGATAACAGCCAAGTATATTTGTCGTAACAGTCAAAAGTCATTCGACAAAGCGGAATAAATTCCAAATGTTTGCCAAACTAAATTTCTAGGTGCTTGGTATAGATACCCTATGCGTATGATGACTATGTGTGTCTAGAAGCCACATGCTATCTTTATGTGGTGAGATCATAATATTTTATTTATGTGGTGAGATTATATAATGTATATGTACTTCATCATTCTATTATCTATCAAGTATAAGTATCTAGAACGTAACTTAAAGCGAGAATTTCATATTTTCTAAGAAAGTCAAAACATAATTATTTCTATGTCTTTTGCTCAATAGGTTGTAAACTCACTATCATAGTTACGATCATAGCATTCGGCAAACCTCGACAGATTCCAGTACTCTCCGTAACCTACATCTAGACTCGGATGTATGATAGTAATTGATATGTACCTACGACCATACATTTGCGATGCGGCTAGTCAACTACCGATTTACTTCAACAGGAAAACGTGCCGCTTTCACAAAAAACAGTCCCAAAATGGCGTCTTTTCTAGATATAATCTCTATGGGGGCAGCCATTTTTTAGTTTGTTGATATAATCTCCATGGCCATGGGGGCAGCCATTGTTTATCCGGGTTCTTTAAAATAGTTCCAAAATGGCGGACTTCATCATACAACCGAGTCCAGATGTAGGGCACCGGAATCTGTCGAGGTTTGCCGAATGACGATCATAGGTGTCATTTGCACACTTAAAACTCGTTTATACCGGAAATAATGACACAATTACCTCCCTTGTTTTCCTACACCCCACCATGGAATAGCTATCTTCAAACGTTTGAATTTAAAGTTGAAAATTATATTTTTGCCAATTTCTCAATTGGCATTAGTAAATTATAGGATAAATAGGATTATTCTTTAACAAGGTTGGACTGTTTATAGATACATGTACCATCAATTTAGGGCTATATTTACATTTTAAAAATATAACTTAAAAATATTAAATTGTAACTGTGGGTTGATTCAATACTATCATTTAATTCGTACCTGTTTTTTAAAATAGCATTTTTAAGATAATATTTTATGTCAATTTTGGGATCAGTGCCGTGGTAGTCGAGAAGAACTAATGGGGCGAGGGGGGGGGGGTGTTGAGTGGTCAGGTCAGAAAAACCATGATATTTTAAAAGCCAAGCTTAGTTCCCTTGTGTCAGTGGAAGTGACAAGGGAATTGTTTTAAAGGACCTAAGTCAGTAACTCAAAATCCTCCAAATTCTTTAACATCGAATACACGAATTATTGGCCATTTTAAATCAAAATTGATGTTGTAAACTTACCGGGAAAAGATGAGCTTCTGATATCCGATATTTTAGATGAATTTTTTTTTTTTAACATTGGTACACGAGTCGTGTACCATAATGCGCTTCAGCCCCAGTTTAAATAAGAGACTTTAGAAGCGAGGCTAGACATATTGCACCATACCATACGCCATACGGCGTATAGCGTCTGGAATAACCAGACGCTATAGAAATTTGCACTAGATCGAGACTGCATGGCTTATTCGCCGAACGTAACTGATTTCAAATTGGGGAAAAAACGGAAACCATTGAATGTAAATCAGTTTATATACATTCATATTACAGTATTATATGCGTTGTGACCCATTTTCCAAAAGTTAGCGATTTAGCTCCTTTAGGGACCAAACCTCTAAGCCAACCCGTGTAAACACGAATGTACACGTTAAAGAACCATTGAAAAATAGAAGAGATTCGCCACAGACAGGGCAAAATTCTCCAAACCAAAAATTGTACACGGGCATGTTCGATTTGACGGGGCGTTCAACTCCATTCATATCCTGTATTATATTATCCGTGTAACATTTTACATTTTCGCCACTGAGAAAATCTATGAATGAGCTGCCCTTGTACACAAATTAAATTCAAAGAAGTTAAAGGCGAGTCAAATTGAATGTATTATTGAGTTACATTGTAACGACAATTACGTGCGTGTATTGTATGTTGTCATACCTCCAGTGGCGGACATGGCATTTCTTACGGACAGGCAGGCGGGTCCTCTTTGCAAGAATATGTTGAAAAATCGGTAGGTAACTGGTGATTTGTGGCGCATAACAACCCCACAAGTACCATCACACCAACCAACACAAACTTTAATTAATGTGCATGTTTTATAGAAAATAATAATACGCGAACTGTCTATATAGTATAGTCCCGCCACTGCATATCTCAATAACTACACATTTATAATCCACCCTTCATTTTTACGAATCTATTTACATTACAATCATATTTACACATTAAATGCATTCTCTGCTATCTATATTGTCAATGATGTTTTAAATTTAACTCTCAAGCGTAGTTAGTCTAAGCTGGATATAGGCGAAACGTATGGGATTTAACAAAATATTTCTGCCAGTATGAAACTAACGAAATGAAATTGGGCTTAACATCCTATAGTTTTCTGCACCAATTGGGCTAATGAAAAGGCGCACACGCCATGCAAAATGGTACGAGGAAAATCTGGCCAACACCTCTAGGAGCTGTTTCTTGCTATGCCCTCGCCATGCACCAGCCCGAGGAACTTTCTCGACTAATACCACCTTGTTAGCGAGCGAGCTTCTCGCTCACTGGACACATTGACTTCAAGAATCTGATATTTCAAAGGGACTGTTCGGCCAGGGTTTGAATTCGTACACGGACATTTTAAGCGGCATCCTAAATTTGTATTCTAGAATGTAAATGAACAAAACTCTCTTACCTTTAAAATGTTGATAAAATAACCTACATAAAACAATACGGTAATTCCACGTGTTCCTCTTACATTTGGCGTTGTTTAACGTGTCGTTTGCTACTGATCACCACTGTCCACTTATCAATCATTGCACGTCCGCACGTGTCCCACCCAAACCAATATAACGTATGGACACTAATTATGGTATCACAAATAAAACGTGTGCTGGTAAATATAGGGGTAGTCTATCACAATACGATATTCAGTAGATGAATATATATATAGAGTTCTATAAGCGTTGATAACTCGACCAGTGATAGTGTGAATATAATGCGTTATTTACTTGTTTCTCTGTCTAAGGGTGCGGTCCATCACTTGGACTAGTCTATTCGCTCAATTGCTTTTATCTATAGGGTACTGTACATTATTCATGTGCCAGCTTTAATCCATATGCATATTCCAGTGGTGATGCTAAGTATCAATTTGAAACAAATGCACAACGATGGCATTGCGCATAATTGATTAAGGTGAATGTAGCATGTATAATAACCGAAACACACCCAAAATAATAACACCGAGAAAAAATGAGCTCTTTTAGCCAAGTCTGTAGATTTTATACATACAGGGATAGAACTAAAGTAATGTTCTATTCAAGCGAATACTAAAACCGATGGTTCATAATTATTCAATTAGAGACTACATGTCCGTGATAACCCTCCAACTGGGTATCTTATAACGTATGGTGTGTCACAGGGTTCAGTGCTTGGAGCCATTATATTCCCAATACACAACAAATTCGCAAATACGTATGAATGGAAAGATTGTCTTGCTTGGAACAAATATATTATATTATTAGTACATAAACAAGAAATAGAAATGTATGGTATGACACAGGGATTTGTACTTTGGTCTGTGCTATTCATAATACACACACAAGACATACACAAACGCCTTGAGGTTGGGTGTTCGATCCCTGCATTGGCCGAGAAAGTTCATCCAGATTTTCCGACGTGGTTTTCCCTTGTCAGTGATTCAGGGCGGAGAGCCTGACAAGGACAGCTGTATAGTCGTTCGGATGGTAAAAAAAACGAGGTTCCGTGTACACATTGACGTGCACGTAAAAGATCTCTTGGCAGTTGGAATTATATATAAGAGTGGGCCGTAGCGCCGCTGCCCGGACAAAATTTCCCTCATAGCACAATATATATGGCGTATACCCGTCTTCATGAGGTTAAATTGATATTGGAATTGGATGAGGAAATCTGTCAAATTGCGTGGTTTCAAATACCCGCTTATGCGTGACAAGAAGTAGGGTCGTATGTAGATTTTCTCCGGGTCCTTCAGTTGTTTCCCACTGCCAAAGACTCCATCGTAAGCGAATCATTGAAATAAAATTAAACCATAATGCTGTTCCCGAAATGACCTATATACTTTGTGGACGTTAAACCCCATTGCTATCTTTTTGATATTGTATCCATGTTCCATTCCATTTCTTTCGATTCATAATTTTTCTTTACAATTCGTTTACAGGGGTCGAAATCTAGATTTCATGAAGATTATATAAGATGTTACTGGTTTTTTTTTTTAATTTTATGTTCTAAGTGCACATCCTGTATGCTGTTTAAATGAGATATATAAATATATACCATTTGTTTATTGCCAGAGTATAAAGGTTATGTTTCTTGGCGATGAAAGATAAAAGGAAGATGAAAAGGGCCGCCAGGGAGAGTGCAATGGGTAGGCCTATATAATGTATATGTTAGAACAGCTAATACTTATTGTCGATTTACTTGGCATTAAACACAATAAGACGGTGAAATAACTAAAACAACGCACCAGTGGTTCCCGTTACGATCAGAATGTGTTTTGATTTGTACAAGAATGTCTTTTATTCTCCAAATAAACGTATAATATAGATACATAAGCCTCGACTTTTCCTGTGTTTTTCTATCAATAAATATGTGTGCCAATGACCAGGAAAAAAATACCTTTAACTTAAAGTACGTGTACAACTTGTTAGTGGGTGGGTGCGATTCGCCGTTCAAATGATATAATTGTTTTCCTGTGACGGTCAACGTTTCCAATAATATTCAAATAACAACATTTCCTGATAGCTCTTTCAGAGTCGGTACGTTACGGATAGGGTAATTTCCGATTCGAAATGATTTCACAGGAAAAGGAACCAAAATATGGATAATGTTATACGCCCTATGTATTTATCGCGGGTTTATTTTTGTCTCATGTCTGTTTGGTATGTAGATAGTTTATCAAGTGTAGGCTATGCCAAGATTACGCCCCTTTGTCAAGATTTTAATTATCCATGGTATTTTGAATTGTGCAATCATTTTACGTTTGGATATATTTTCATGTGGACGTATATTGCCGTCTGTTCGTTCGCATTTTATTGTTTGTGGACACTCTATAGATGTCACAACTTTTATCATATTTTGATATTGGCGCACATCTTGGATTTTAGCCCTTGGTTGTACGACATATCGCGTTTTTAGCTTTTTGAACCTCCAGATTTTACAATTTTCATACGAGTTTATATCCTAAAGATCTCTGTTACTGTTGCTATTGAAGCGCGGTGTCGGACCGTGACTTACTGGAGTATGGCCCATTATCGCACGAAAATCGCTTCTTTAGATTGTTCTCTGCGCATCGCTTGCAAAAGGGTGGGTGTATCTTGCATGACAACCGCTTTTTGCAATACATACCACTATTAGCAAAAATAAAAACCCCTTTGTCGGTGCTTGCCTGTAATCTGGTCAGTCAAGTCATATAACTTGAGCCCAAATCCCTTAAATAAACTCACTATAAACCGCCGAAAAAAACTAACTGCGAACTGATATTATTGTAATATTTTGTGAAGCGGCATTTACGAACATTCTCGATGACCGTTGGAAACCAATGAGATTAGTGCTCGGGGGTTTCTATCAAAGGTTTTAACCGAAAAGTCCGTCCACCATTGCAAATACATACTTCTCGTGGTGTTTGCTGTGATTTTATCCATTCTTCGTGTGGGTCACGGTTGTTCGGTGAGTAAGGCCCAGATCCGGTCCGGGTTCAATCCCGGTGTTGTCTGGGAAGGTTCCACGGCCATTTTCAGTGTTGGCCACGGTTGTTCGGTGATTAAGGCCCAGGTTCGGTCCGGGTTCAATCCCGGTATTGTCCTCGCCAATTTTCAGTGTGGTTTAAGTATGCTACATGGGACAGTGGCGTTTTCTCTAGTCTTTATTGAATTCGTGTAACGGCATCTTTACATGCATTACGTAACTCTTTAAACAGATTTACACCCCATTAGAGATATTGCAAGAATTCGTGATTCGAGCAGTTTATATAGTTTACGATAATGTGATTTAAGAGAGGTTTAAATAGTTCATGATAACATGATTTTTGGCTCCCGGTTGTTTTAAACGCCCACCAACGGTCATAACCTTCCATCAACGCATTTTCCAAGTATTTATCTACGCCTTTCATGTCTAGAGGGCTCTAGTCACGTCTTTGATTAGGATATCACTCAAAATAAAAGATAATATTATTGAGAATTTTATTCAGACATATTGTTTTTACTGAGAGCTTGTATGAATATGGCAAGTCAACCGACGGGTCAGCGTTCTGTAGAATTAAAGTTAAAGGTATTCTTAAACGTATGCTAAAAAGTGTTCTTAACCGTATGCTAAAAAGTATTCTTTTCGTTTCGCTAAAATAAATGGAGAAGTTTCAAAATACGCATTTCCAGAAGGGACAATACTATTGTCTTTCCGTGCGTAGATGGACTAGAAACGAATGTAGTGCGAGATATAAATAGACAATTTTTGCCTCCCCTCTTCCCGCTTTTTTACGGTTGACTTTTTGGTGTAGAATGGGAGAAAGGGATTAAATTTGCAATTTCATAACAGTTTTGGGTAATACTGATAATAGTACAGCGGACGGATAGGGGATGTAAAGTGTCTTTTACAGAGAAATCATTGTGTCGGAAGTGCGATTTTCACCCAAGCCAACTCCAAATCCCGGTAGCAAAAAATCTAAACGGTCAACCCATTGTGCCTATAAATATTGGAACCAACGGAATGTTGAGCAAAATACTACAGTCTGTGATGTTACAGCCAGTTAACATTGAAGACAATGGGCAAATAATTACTAGTCTGAGACCAGCCGGTAAGTTGGTCATCTTCTAGGTGCTACTTCCTGTATCCTCAGTTATTTCCGAACTTTGCTTAACCACTTTGTTGGTTTAAACGTCTATGTATACACGGGTGGTCCACGGGTTTGTCTAGGAACACTACCATTATCACGTGGGGGGGGGGGGGGTCATTGGCAAAACGTACGTACGCTTGGGTTTTTTAAATTTTTAACTCTATTTCGGGATGTGCGCACTTCCCCCACGTTCAACACGTGCTGCTTTCCTGATATTATTGTTATATAGTCATTGTATATATGTATCAGTATCTAGTGCTGCCAGCTTTATAGATAATATGTGTGGAAGGGTCTCCTTTTTTACGATGACGAATGAATCAAACTTCAGATGACGAATGAATCAAACTTCGTTTGGCGCAATTTTGGAGATGGGAGCATCTTCTGCTTCGTCTCATGCTGCCTTGTCAGCGCTATGTCATGCTCTATCTGCTTAGTACAAAAGACGACCTGTGGATCCACACGTCAGACCTTTGACCTGGCCCAGAATTCAACGCAAACACATCGCGAGATGGCTTTTACTTGCGATTCCCGGTCCCAGATCCGTTTGATTATATATCTGACTTCTCCTGAATTATACGATTGTTTTCCCGGGATTGTGTACGGGCGTACATGGGGGAGGGGGTATGCCAAAAGCGTACAGGAGCGTACAGGGGGGGGGGGGCTGAATTCTACCCATTTTGAGCGTACGTACTTTATGGATGGTCCCCTAGATAAGATATAGGTAGTTAAAGCGAGATCAAGCCTTCTATTGAAGATGCCTAATCAACCTATTTCAATTAGACAGAAAAGAATAATAACGAATTCCTAAACCACAAATCGAAAATATTGAACCAATCAGGTCAACGATACTATGAGGTTATGACCCTACATAACTGGAATAAATCATACCAGGTCTACAATAAAAACTATTGAAAAGTCTGGGTTTAAACAGTGTGATTTGATGTTTGGGGGAGATGCCTGGCCTATGAACCTTAGAGGAACGACTTTCATCTTTCGGCGCCACGCAACACACCCGTACTTGAAATCAGAAATTGCTGACATGCATTTGCTAGAACAATATGCGATTTATTTATTGTACAGGAGGGTGGTGTCCTTTATATCACAGCTCGTTTCTGACATTAACTGATCTCTCTGGGTCGATCTGACTCCTGTTGGTGGAGAGAGAGAGGAAGAGCTAGAATATCTGGTGTCGGCTACCGCTTCTTCTACACTGTTAAAAAAACCATAAACACGAAAACTAACACTTTTCGATGTGGTATACAAAAGTATATTGCTTAAAGTTACATTAGTTAAGAGCTAAATCTGCCTATAGCAGGTCTTTCTTTGGGTCTGAAATGTTTTCTAAAGTATTAATTATCACGAGACAGTTTGGGCCTTTATTTAGAAGCTTCGGCTACTTTGTAGATATATACCGCACCTTTTCCACTGTGTCCCGAGATGACGTTTGGGCCAATCTAATTAAAACACAGATCCTATTTCGTTTCGTTTATAATAGTTACCTTTCCTTCACAGATTGCGTTTGGGTAGTTCCTTCATGAACTGTCTCTGAGCGAACGATGTCTCGCTAACAGTTCCTCACGGGCCTTATTATCGACTAGTATGAAAATAAAGCTTTTCTCCATCTCGGTTCTAAGGCTATTTTAGATCCTTACCGTCTATCTTGCACCGTTATTCTTCTTTGATCGCCAAAAGAAAACATTTCCTGACACAACCGACACATTTATAATAATTCAACACTATTTTCATGTAGAATTCGACGTTAGAAAAAAAAAAAAAAATCGTTCAAATCTGGCCGCCATGTTTGTTAACTGACGTCAGCACAGACCGGTCTTTTTCTAACATCGAATTCTACACGAAAATAGTGTTGGTTTATTATAAATTTGTCTCGGTTGTGTCAGGAAATGATTTCTTTTGGTGATCAAAAAAGTTTCACGGTGCAAAATAGACGGTAAGGATCTAAAATAGCCTTAGAGCCGAGATGGGGTAAAGCTTTATTTTCATACTAGTTGATAATAAGGCCCGTGAGGAACTGTTAGCGAGACATCGTTCGCTCAGAGACAGTTCATAAAGGAACTAGCGTTTGGGCTGCATAGTTATATCTGGCAATAACTAAGCAAAACATATCATAGTTATCTTCAGAGCTCCGATTAAATATCATCATCACCCATTCTAAAATCAAGCATGACGCTACTTGCCACGGACGAAAATCATCTATTTTAGTTAGTGATATTAGTAAACAAAAAACGTTCGCTAAGTAAGTTATATTAGCAAACAAAATACGTTCGGAAAGTAAATCCAAGGAACCAACACACCAGATTTATCGCAACATAAACTAGGCAGATGACATGTCAGATAGATTCAGTGATTAGGGCGGAGATTTGGGGGGGGGGGGGGTAGTAAATTTATTGTTGTAATTTTAGTGTGAAGAAATGATGTTTGGGCTAAAAGTGGAGAAAAGGACCCTGTAGTAAATTAACTGTTATATTTTTAGTGTGAATAGAGGATGTTTTGGCTAATGGTGGTTGTGATCTCTGTCGATTACTATAAAAATAAATATAAAGCCGACAAGTATTGTGTTAAATATCATTCTATTTATATCCCATGTAAATAAACGTCGTTATCTACATGTCTATTATATGCACTCTCTCGTCGGCGGTTTTACTTGATATAAAGAACCAATATACTACACACATTAAATAGATCCCCCGGACATGCCTGATACTTATAGTTTCAAATATTCCAAATCTTATCTCTCAAATCACAGTAGTCTTGATTCAGCGTGATATCTACTGAAACTAATTAAAATTAAGCTTTAGAGTTCCTAGTCCCTTTTTTAATGGACTGCTCATCCTCGCTATATACTGGTTGTTTGGTCCCACGCATAGTTGAATAATCCCCACGGTTTATGATTTTAATGTTATAATTTAAGAATTATAGTTTAAACTGCAACCCCAAATAACCAGGAAAGTTCTGGCTGTGTTCAGAAAAACATTCTAAAAAATCTTGTAACATCAAATTTATATAATATTTCAGAACTTGCTGTCGATGTATACATTTCAGAAAGAGAAGCAAAATCAGGGTGGATAAACCAATATTTCATCTGGTTTTAACTTAAAGAAAGACAGATTAAAGATAAAGAAGGAATCCACACCATGCTAGAATCGTATTTGAATGCACAGAAATGAAATATAGAGTTTGAATTACACATTAAAAAAAAATTCTTTTTACTTAACTTATGGAAATGTTCTTCATCGGAGTGTGGGAATAAAATATATATCAGACATTTATATTAAAGAAGGGAAAATGGTCCTATTCCGGTGAGATATTTGTGTTCTTGGGACAAAACAAATTGGGACAGGAACAAAAACCCATTCCCCCCGCTCCCTCCCGCCCAATACATCTGCGCTTAAAGATGCATTATGTCAAAGCTACATCTGCCATTAGAGAGGTCTTTTGTTTGGTCTCAATTGTTCCATAAATTAATATTAATAATTAGATATTTATTCACATGACAAGTCCATATTCAACTGAAACAAGGTCACTATTTAATAATTTAATTTTAAAATATATAGAGAGAAAAATGGGATTTAACGTCCACGCGACACAAACTAGATTATTTCGGGACTAACATGTTTTAATTTTATTTCAATGATTCGCTTGCGCATAGGGGTCTTTACTGTGGGGGAAACCTGAGGACCCAGAGAAAACCAACGGAAGTGGACAGGCGACCCTGCTCCTTGCAGTCATGACTTTTTTTTATTATCGTAACGATGGTTCTTGACAATCGAGACTACTTATGCTATTTCTTCGCCCAGAATAAAGTAATTTGAAATTTTTAATATATTCATTTTTCATTATCTATTTTCGAACTATAAAAACAAGAACGACCAACCCTTTATCTAAATCTTACAGAAGATATCTATGATTATCTATTTATTGATGTAAAAGTTGAAAATAAACACATAAACATACTTTGATATAAGCTGGATGAAAGATGAGCCATATTATTACGATAGTGTCAAAAAATAGTGAATAAAATTGATAATGTCTTGGCATGATCGGATTGTTAAACTGTACATTTATAAAAGAACCATTTTAAGATTTCTCTAGAAAGTTAAAACTTATAACTTATAACAAGAAAGGGGCAATGACTCCGTTAATAATTTTATTACAACATACGTGTATTTAGCTCTAAAATGGTGTATAGGCCCTATGGTATTAACTTTACTTTTCCATTTGTTTTGAAAGCAACAAAAAACAACGTCTAATTCATTACAAAATGGAATACTCACTTTTGAATTTGGCGGCCATTCAGTGCAGAGATCTATTCTTAAAGTTGGCAGCTCTCTGTGTGTAGAATGACATAATAAAAAGGTGGAGAAATATTAAAGTTTTTAGCATGACTGGAAATAATTTTATCTGATCAGTGATTATTACACCCAAATCCTCTTAACGATATCATCATAGTGCAAATCATTTCCTTTCAGCAGTATAAATAATTCGCGTTAATGTTAAGTGGAGTAGTTATTTTCTACAGACAACTCCCTTAATAATGCCGCCTTTCCTAAGCTAATTTAATAAATATTTCATTAAGAAAGGGCGTTTGTTTATCATTTATAAACTAAATTTTAAAAAAAAATGTCAAGTTCATTAAATTTTTTCCTCCCAACGAAAGGAAATACGTGCGATTTAAAGCGGATTTATCATGTTGGCCTAATATTCAATAAAAGCGAAAACCCAACCTATGATTGGAAATACCTAGTCTAACGTGTGAAAATTAAGGTGCTAGGGTGTCCTCTGGAAAGCCTGGAAGCCACTATAGGTCACTATGACCCAACCCACCCCTTGGACACGCGCCCAGAAGTACGGCTACCATGACTTTCGCCTAAAGAGTCAACGACAACGTATGCTGTGCGAGTAATAACGCCCGGGCAGTGGCATCTTCGATAGAAGGCTTGATCTCGCTTTTACCCCGTTATACTATAATGTTGTAAAACTCGTGGTCGTTGCTTCAGGAACATGGGACAGTGGTGTCCCCTCCGTGTATCGTTAATAATAAATCCTAAATGTTGCTTAAAGTTCATAAAACTATGGGCAAATTTCGCCTCCTTCAAACTAATCGAAATCGGGTAGTGACCAGTTAGTCACCTTCCTAGCCCATTGGAGGTATTCCCAGTTTCTTGTGGGGTGGGGGGGTCCGCACTGTAAAGGAACCCTGTGTGGAGGCGAATTATACGGGCAGTATTGGAGAGTGTTACTCTCTCTCTCTCTCTTCAGAAAAATGAGTAGCTGTGTTACAATCAACCTGTTTAGGGGTAAAGATAGCTACTCACTACGTAGTCTCTATTATCCAGAAAAATATTCTACAAATATTAGTCTGAATCCGTTGTCAACATTTGACAAAAATTGGGTTATCATAAACAACGTCTATAAGGGAGTTTAACTCCTCTTAAAAAAGATGTTTACGCCATGACTTAGCTAAAGAGGCTGGATAATAAGACACATTAATAACCAAACTCCCGGTTACGCATGAGCAATGGGCTTTACGTAAAATATTGAGAACGGTCCCATACCCTCTGTATTTTGAAGACTAGGAGGTTCTGGTTGACCGAGACTACTCACTATGGACAATATTTGAACCTATAGATATACAGATGTGTAGAAAGGAATGTATATAAATCATGTGTATAACACGTGTTGAGACGTGAAACATATCAATATTTATCATATCTATGTATAAAAAAATAAACTACACAGCTTTGCTTATATATAGTGCTACATTGAATGAAAAGGATCGTTTTCGACGCGCTTCCCTGACATAGGCTAAACTACAACATAATGTAGTGAGCGGGTTTGGGGGTGTCGATAAGACAAGAATTTTTAAAATTTTGGTTGGATATACATGTTGTCGAATAACAACAATTATTGAATATACACAATTTGATCATGCGCTTAGAAATGAAATGAAATGTCCGCATGTTCAGCATACAGACATAGGCAAATGAAGACGGCTATACGCCATCGGTGTGCTACGACCTATATTTCGAATTCCAACTGTCATCTGAACGACTAGATTGTCTGGTCCTCTATCCTGTACCACTAACAAGAGGAAATCACGCAGGAAAATCCCAAAGCACTTTTTCGGCCATCACAGGGGGTGAACCCGATACCTACTCACTAAGTCACCGTGACTCCTTTATCACTTAGAACTCGATTCGGTTTTACGGAATCAAACATGACGAACTCACACAGTTTGATTATATTCGGTTTTTAACCTAATCAACGTATCACGTTATTAAAATTGAAAATGTTCAAAAAGGATGATACGCTAATGAAATACGTGAGAAAAACAGTCCGTATTTCGACCTTTTAACGCATTTAACAAGTTACACATTTTAGTAATTTAAATCTAACTGGCATCAAACCAATATGGCTTTTGGTATTAAAAACTTTTGGAAAAGAAAACCCATTAAGAGTGCAACCAGGCAACGTTTTAAAGACCCGCTTCTATAGCGGATATAGAAGCCGCGGTGGCTCAGTCAGTAAGACGTTGGCTCGCTTAAGGCTAGCACACAACCCAGCATTATTGGTTTTGACAAGCACGGATAGGAGGATGTGGTAGCTCGCAAGTGTCACGCGTGGGTTTACTAAAATTTCATCCCGCACACTCCCCGTATATATATGTAGTAGCACGTACGGCGGGTTGTGGGCTAGGCGTACCTGGAGACCCCTTGTTCGATCCCCATGTTGGCTGAGAAAGTTAATCGGGATTTTCCAGCTTGGTGCATCCTTGTCACTTGTGCTGGACAGAGGGCCTAACAGCGTTTGCGTGGGACGAAAAACCGAGGCCCCGTGTATATACATACATGTACATACAAGATCCCTTGACAATTGGAACTCGATATAAGAGTAGGCCGTAGCGACGTTGTCCGAACAAAATTCCCCTCATAGCACACTGTATTGCGTATGTCCGCCTTCATTACGCTCACCGGGGCAAAACAGAGGACGTTAAACCGCATTTCATTTCTGAGTTTTTGTTGTGACTAGCTGTCGGCAATTACAGTTTATGTAAGAGTAGGTGAATTTCGTGAAACAGAAAAAAAAACAGGAGCCAGGATCTTTTCGATTTAAATATATTCAAAAGTTTTCTGAAAATGAAATTCTAACGATTATCAATAATTCTAAACCGACATGGTGTCAATTGGATCCAGTGCCAACTAAGCTACTCCTAGAACACATCGAATATCTGTTACCCATTTTAACAAATGTAATAAACAAAAGTCTTGAGGAAGGCGTTGTTCCTAGCTCTTTCAAAACTGCCGTTGTAAAGCCACTCCTGAAAAAGGCAACCCTTGATCCCGACCTTTTGAGTAACTACAGACCTGTATCTAATTTGCCATTTCTATCAAAAATTCTAGAAAAAGCTGTGAAAACAAGAATCAACGATCACTTATATCAAAATAGTTTATTGGATACATTTCAGTCCGCATATAGACCAGCCCATAGCACAGAGACTGCTTTGAACCGTGTCGTCAACGACTTGCGAGTTGGGGTAGATAATGGAAACATATCGCTTTTAGTTCTCCTTGACTTATCAGCCGCATTTGACACCATTGACCACTCACGGCTGTTAGACCGTCTTCATTCTGATTTTGGCTTTGATGGTTCAGTTCTCCAGTGGTTCAGGTCCTATCTTTCTGATCGCCAACAGTTTGTCAATATTGGCAACTCTAACTCTGTTCATAAGTCATTAAATTGTGGAGTTCCCCAAGGATCAGTGCTTGGACCGATTTTATTCACCCTCTACACTAAGCCACTAGGGAGTGTTATCAGTACATCAGACATTCTCTACCATTTATATGCTGATGACACTCAGCTGTCGGATAACTTCTCTCTCGAAGATCAGCATGTTAGTCCAATAAAGTGGAGCAATGTCTTGTTTCTGTGAAAACATGGATGAGCAACAACATGTTAAAACTGAACGACACCAAAACAGAATCAATGGTCATTGGTCCTTTAAGACGACGAGATAAATTAGAACGTGATGGTGTAAACTTTGATCACAATAATATATCGTTTGCACCATGTGTTAAGAATCTTGGAGTTTATTTGGATGCCTCCCTAAACATGGACAGACATGTCTCAGAAATAGTGAGTAAGTGTTACTTTCACTTGCGAAATATTGGTAATATCCGTCCCATGTTGACACAGTCCGCTGTCGCAACCATAACCAGATCATTGGTCATTTCCAGGCTAGACCATTGTAACAGCCTCTTGGCTGGTTTCTGCCGAAAACATTCATCAACTCCAAAAGCTCCAGAACACAGCTGCAAGAATCGTCACCATCTCCAAAAATGATTGTCATGTTACTTCACTTTTAAAATCTCTCCACTGGCTCCCTGTTCGACAAAGAATAAACTTTAAAGTTATAACCCAACTAATCAGTGTGTATACACGGCACCGCACCAGGCTATCTGTGTAATTTAGTTCATAAATACTCTCCATCTAGATCACTCCGTTCTAGTTCCCAGTGTTTATTAACTGTTCCTACGTATAACCTGAAAACCTTTGGATGCAGATCATTTGCCTATAACGCAGCACATACATGGAACTCTCTGCCACTACATTTACGAACTGCTCCATCTCTTACTATCTTCAAACAAAAACTCAAAACTTACCTGTTTCAATGTTCATTTTCATAACTATTTCCCGTAACTTTTAACTTTAACTTTGTAACTTTAACTTTGTTACCATTGTTAGCGCGTTGAGCAAACAATACTGTTTGGAGTCTAGCGCTTTATAAGAACCCTTATTATTATTATTATTATTATTATTTAATTAATTTTATGGTAAATGAAGGGAATCTAATTGAGTAATATGGGAAAATGGGAAACTGTTTTGATTTACAATAATTGAATTGAGATTAGATTTCCTAGTATATAACTTATATGCAACTGGCGGTAGTTTTCTCTTTGATGTGCATAGCAGTTATTTCTCCTAACAACCTGTCATGACGTCATCATAGGTTGATATTCTGTTCAAATCAACCGCTGATGACGTCGTGACAGGTTGATATTTCGTGACAGGTTGGTATTTCATATCAACCGCTAATGACGTCATCTCAGGTCGATGTATTCGACTCATATCAACCGCTGGTGATCGAAATAATAAATTTGTATTCTTTTGACAATTAAAAATTATTATGGTACAGTTTGTAACATCCAAGACAGAAATAGACGTCGTACTTATCGGCATAATTTAATCGGTTATCCATATCTTTCAGAATCTTCTTTCCGTCCACACACTCCTAGACTTAAAAGTATATATCGCCCAAGATTTCCATTATAAACTATTTTTGGGTACAGTCTATGCACTTTAAACAGTCGGTCAAATCCTTCTGTCTATAAACATAGCGAAAGCCTTCAATCGTAGTTCACTGTCAAAATTATCGGGAAAGAATGTCTTTTGATCTAAATTTTTTGTAGGCTTTGGATAGATCCTCATCCATAGTTGCATTCACGCCAATTCCATCGTCACATGTTGGCTTAAAGGGATTGATTATTCGTCTGATTTCGTATTACTATCCCTTTTGTTTTTGCGTGCAATTCAATTCTTCAAAATGGCGATGTGTAAACAAAAACACCATCTCGTAATTGCACGTGATTAAATCGGTAATGTTCGTCATTTGACGGATGGGTCCGTTTAAAATCCGATTGAATTAATTAGCGTTGGTATTTTGATTTTGATTTCTTAATTAAGTTTTAATTAAGCAATCTGAGTAAATATTAGCGTGGCTTAAGATTAAATTTTCCGAAAATGCAAATCGCGCATCGCTACTTTCAGCAGAAAAATATCACTGTCGCTTTGTTTCACTTTTACGAATTAAATCCCCCCCAAAAAAATCTTCATGGTTTAGGTCATTAAAATTGTCTACCCGTATATCAAAACTTAGACTGAATATAAACCATTCACCTATTTCAACTCTTTACGTACATGTGTAGAAGAGACATCAGTGTCTCGTTCCTTTTTTGTTCTAATATAAAAACGCAGAAACAAGACGCGAATGTCTTATTTTTAGGTTCTAACATAATTATCGGTAGATAGCTTGAAGGAAATTCAAGATTTATCGCAAACATTTCAGGATATTTTACGTAATTAACATTTATGTACTGGGCAAAGTTTATCCAAACTACTTCCAGATTTCTCGTAACCATGAAAATAAACAGAGAAAGACAAGACGTTCGTTGAAATAATTAGAAACGGTGGTTAGACACACCATAAACATTGTGCTCTATTCTTGTCTAGCAGATTTATTGGGTTTATCGTACAAGAAGGGAAAGTTATATAGAGCCATATCAAATGAACAAAATTTGTTCCATAACAAGTAAATTACAGTTTTGAGTTAAATAAAATTAAATGGGGTTTTATGTCCCACTGTTCGGCTCCGATTGGGATACGGGCACACGCCATACAGTGTGCTACGAGAGAAATTTACCGGACAGCGACGCTACCGAATACTATTATTTCAAATTCCAACTGTCAAGGATTCTTTTTACTTGCACGCCAATATGTACACGGAATTTCGGGTTTTCGTCCCATACGAACGACTAGACAGCTAACGTGGCAGGTCCTCCGTCCTGAACCTCTGACAAGGGGAGGCAACACCGGAAAATCCCAACTTTCTCGGCCAACGCAGGAATCAAACACTGGACATACAGGTTAGAGAGTCAACGTCTTACTCACTGAGACAAAGAAGCTCTATGAAGTTGAAGAACGATACATAGCTGGGGGTTACTAAAGATTCATGTGCTAGAGTTGATTTAGCACTGGTCATATCTCAGTTGGACTATGGAAATGGAACCCTGGCTGGCATTCCAGATTTCTCCCTCAACCGTCTTCAGGTTGTACAAAATAACTGTGCTCGACTAGTTGCCAAGTCATCTTCTAGAGATCATGTATCAGAAACTCTCAAAAGTCTTCATTGGCTGCCTGCGAAAGCCCGGGTCGACTTTAAAGTGCTATCAAATGTGTATAAAGCTTGTTTCCTACATGAAACAATTATTCACATTCTACAAACAGGGAAGACCGAATCTTCGTTCATCCACAGATACTACTTTAATATTTGTGCCCGCTTACAAGAGACTAAGAGGAAAATTATCTTTCCCTGTAAATGGTGCCCATATGTGGAATAAGCTACCAAGATCAATTAGAGAAAGTTCAACTTTTGTTAAACTCAAATCTGAGTTAAAAACGCACTTGTTTAAGTATTATTATAAACTGTGATGTGACATTTGTTAAGCGCTTAGAAATATCACCGGATATAATGAAGCGCTTAGAAGATAAATAATAATAGTAATAATAATAACTAGGTGGATAAACCTCATGGACACTTTAGGGGATAATTTATAAAATATATTTCCTTTTTTTACAAGAGAGCATAAAGGATGTTGAATTTAGAAATGGTGAAAAGGAAACGGAAGTGGTTTTAGTTATTTCCATAGATGTGTAGGCCTACTATTCTGTTTGCACCCCGAAACCCAGATGATACAGATGGGGTTACTCTGAAGAATCATTTGGGCTGGGTCAGCTCAAGCACAAGTCACTCTGCAGGAATATACGACGTTTCGGCCATAGAGTTTTGATAATAACCCGAATGAGTTAATGTATTTAACCTCTGTGACCTTAAACTCAGGAGCGCCTTATGACCATATTCCCGGTGCAGTTCACTATTCTTGAGATGCGCCCATTGTTTTAATCAAACATACATTATGCAAGAGCTAAATCTGCCTAAAATGTTATCTAAATTACTAATAAGACATTAACTAACTTATCCAGACCATAATCAATGTCTACACTAGCCTGCGATATTTATTGGATTAGGATCTGATTTGGTTGATCAATTTTCATTCATGATTTGATCATGAAATGGATAATCGAGACTATGCTTTTTATCGCACCGACTTTAAGTATTCAATTGCGAAAATATCGGTTCAGAGTGCATCAAGTTGACTTAAATTTTCAGCAGATTCCCTTTACAGTTTTCAACTACATGTATTGTATCTACAATCAAAGAAATACCGTCAGGACCGGATTATCCATGTGGAACAGGCCCCAGCCCCCTCCACCCCAATAATCTCAGTTGCGTCCAGCCCCCTCCTCTAGAAATGCCACAATTTCATAGCATTCGCATAGATTGGTAAACTGAAATAACACAAGAATGTGCTAATTTTGTGGCATAAGTACTTCTAAATGGCTCCACAAAAGTGCCTGAAATGCCTGGAAATTTCGTTTCTGAAAGGATTCGCGCCTTCTGCGCTCGCAGTGGCCAACTTTGCCCCCCCCCCCCCTACATGTTTCAGGCCCCCCACCATGGTTAATCCGGCGTTGACTACCGTACTCATGGCCTATTGTGAAAACTTTTTAAAAATCACCCTGAAATGAAATAACAGAACCACCGCAGTTGCCTATAAAACGTCGAGTTACATAATAAGTTAACGCCAAATTTTCAACGGTCATGAGGTTTAATCAAATTATTTGGCATACGTGGAAGATATCTTTTAATCACAGATGTAGTTGGGCCAATTATTCTCTAGCGTATGTTGACGAGGTCACGTCTTCAAGGGCAGAAATAATGGTACAAACCACTATTTATTACAATTAGACTGGAATAATTATTTGATATTGCAACTACATATTAACACTTAATGATGCAAATAAACTTTAAAATGTTTGTAATAAAGGAGAACTTCAATATCCCGACACGTAGGCCCGATTCTCATTCAATTCATCATCGAAGGCCCATGATATAATTTGAAAACACACATCTATGCCCTTAAATAGGTTATGGTTTGCAGATGCCAGTAGTACAGAAAAGCTGCTTTAAGAAGTTGCATGTAATCCGATTAGGATTTTTGTTACCATCCCGTTTGTTTCTTTCTTCCTATCTTGACAAAACTTTGTATAAACATTCATTTTTTGTAACATTTTATAACCTTTTCCACCAACTAGCATCCCGTTATCACAAGCAACCCATCTACACTTTACATTTTAACACACGGATTTTGTTTTACATTTTCAAGTCTTTTTTAATTAATGGTTGGCGATTGCATAAAAAAAATGAAAATTAACCGATTCTTTCTCTTAGATATTACTACATGTATATAAGTGAAAACGATTTTCAGATAAGATACTGGTAATATTTATTTTAGTCTTGGGGCGGTTGGTACGGGAGACCATTAGGGTCAATCAAATGAAAATTAAATTATATCTTGTAATTACTAGATAGTTATATAAAACGGCTATCTTGTATTTACAAGATAATTACCTAGAATTTTTTTATATTTGATTGACTCTAATGGCCTTTCGTAGGTTTGGTTGGTACTAGTAGTGATTACGAAACAGAAATAAAATGAAATGGGGGTTTAACGTCCTACTGTTCTCCACCTGGGCTAATAAAGGCAGGCATACACCATACTGTGTGTTTTGCGGGAAATTTCGCTACCAGGGGATATTTCGGCAATACTATATACCGGAAAACACCAGAAAACAACATTTTATACTAAATACAGGAAAACCACTAAATACCGGAAAACACACTAAATACCGGAAAACACCCTAAAAATATGTCGTGGTGTCGTGATGTCGGGTTATCGGCCATATTCCTCCCAATACTATGATTATATACCCTGATCCTTGGGTTGGTCAAGAAACTTCCCCTACATTTTGCAGTGTGGTTTCTCTCTGTCGGTAGCACAGGACAAAGGATATGTCAAAATACAGTGTCTATAAGGTAAGGGTTAGGGTAAGGTTTAGGGTGGTGGAAACGGGTTAGGGTAAGGTTTAGGGTTGGGGTGGTGCAAACGGGTTAGGGTTAGTGTTAGGCTCTGGTTGCATATTTAGGGTGTTTTCCGGTATTTGGG